>VBSK01000225.1:0-24591 GCA_006112555.1 Tuber indicum
GGTCCGTTTTACACGAAGCCACCTGGAGACCACTCTCTAGGTTCCTCTCTGTCCCCTCATGTATCCTGCTGTCCGCTTCCGGTCGGACTGACGGCGTGGACGTATACGTTGTTTGGAAGCATCTGTTAGGCATAAAGAAAATGCACAGACCTCTCGGTAGGGTAACTGCGCACAGACCCTCATTTATCGAGAGCCTAACACCCCCTCCGGCCCCGTTCTGGGGCCCGCACGTCCTTAGCGAGATTTCGAAGAGTTGCGTCCTATGACTAAAATGTCATTCCAATGAAGCCCACTTCATAACACCATATACGTCACTGCCGTCCGTCCGACCGGAAGCTGTTCGCAGGATATATAAGAGGGCACCTCGGTGGGTACCTCTGAGAAGTGGAACGGAGGAAATCCGTCGGAGGCGCATTAAGTTATCAGGCTTCAAAGTTGGGCATCCTAACTATGGGCCGAAAGTGACGGGACGTTTTCGGTTCGGAAATCCGCAATTGCTCCTACAGTGCCCCAGAGGCCATAGGGGTTAAATATGACACCAATACCTATCTGAAGGCCGCTGTATGTTGGTTGGTCCTGGAGACGGGATCCCTCGAGAGGTGATTCTCTTTGAGGCGAGGCGGACCGAGGGGAAGCTGCTCAGACTCAGAAGACCTAATAGGCGGTAGACTTAAGAGTGTTGGCACACCGTCTACGCGACCTGCATTATGCATAGGTACCCGACACATACGTTGGCCACTATGTGAAATCGGAAGAGACTACTGGAACGATAGTCAAGACGACTGAAGTTTCAGACAGAAGTCTACTCGTCTCTATAAATCGAAGACCGGTCATTCGAGGATAATGTCGCATCCTACGACTAGACGGAAAAGGAATTTATGAGAACGAAGATGGTGTGTGAAAGTTCAGGGTCAAACAGTGTTCGCACTTGTTAAGACTATGAGACGTTAGCGTACAACCTTGGGAAAGGTACTTAGTTATAGGAGGATTAGAAGTAGTCCGCGAACACTCAGACGCGGGATATAAATATCGAAGTGCCTCCCAAGCTTTTAGACATCATCAAGCAACGGAGAAGAGACCTTAACAATATAACATTGTTTTACCTACGAATCTTTATAAAATTATTTCCCTTATCGATTAAGCGAGTTCTTAGTAGTCATAAACGAAAAGAACGATTCCGAGCCTTCCTAGACAAATCTCCGTCTATTACGAAAGATTCAGGCCTAAGTCTTCTCGACAATTACTCAGAGTCGGCTTCCGCCTAACACTATATTGTTAGCTCTCCTTGTTACCAAGGCTCACTAAATAAGTCGGTTACCACTCTGCGCTAAGCAAGCGCATGGGTTCGAGTCACGCAGACGACGAGTCCGTTGAAAGCACGGTATACTACCCTGCGATTGATGATACGGTACACTACCCTGCGATTGATGATACGGTCGGATTAGACACCCTTGAGGAACTCTCCCGAACCAATTCAATATTCGAACCACCGACCAAGGTACACTACCCTACTATTAGGTCAGTGTTATCCGGTCTGTCGGAGCCCCGAGAAATACCATTTCTGGAACAAGAAGCTCCCTCGTGGTATACCGACCCAACTCTAGTTCCTACGAAGGAACAATTTCAAAAGCTTTACGAAACCTGGTACGGGCCAGAATTCGTTTGGAAACCTTTCCTCGACTGGGACACCAGTGAAGAAGGATCCTTTGATAGTAGTTTTACACCTACTATACCTTTGGCGTGGAGGCTCGGGAACCACCCGAACTCTCATTAAGACCGAGTCCCATTATAGGAAAAGATGACAGAACCATCGTCATCGTGGTTCCCTGAAGGTCCGGGAACGCCGGTGCCATGGAGAGAACCTCCCAAAAAATTAAAAGATAAAGATGCGATGGACACCGGGAGCGAAGGAGAAAATGCACCGAGCCAACCTTCATCATCGCTCCCCCCGGGAATAAGGCGTCCCCCAAGAGATGGGTCACGGGCATCAAGTGTTCCCAGCTCGTCCCGCTCATCTACTCCGAGGCCAAGGGATCAGGCAGCCGACTTGGCAAGGCTAGCTGCAAGAGTAGGAGTGGTATTACGCGATGTCCGGAGAGACATTACATCCTCTATCGACTCTGCAAACATAGCGTTTGCCCAGCTCACGGGAGCTCAACAGGAAAACGCGCTCCGGCTATTTGAAGTTCAAAAACAAATTGCCGAAGGAAAGGAACTCCATAATCAGGATATAGGGGTCCTGTTGATGCAGTGTCAGGGAGTAGAGACCGAAGTAAAGTCTCTACAAGAAAGAATAGTAAGGGAAATCGCGGAAAACTGGCACAACAAGCTGCCAGACAAGACCATCACGAAGGGGTTACCTCGCAGTTACACCAGACCACGCTTGAACGGGACATTCTTCTACAACAAGCAGTAGAAGAAATCAGAAAGGAAATGAAGGACCGAGACCGGAAGGTAAATAGTGCCTTCAAGGAAAGAGATGCGCTCTTTCAAAACGAGGCAAAGAAGACTCGTGAGGCACTCTCGTCTCAACAGAGTGAACTCAAAAAGATTGGTGAAGCGGTCCAAGAACTTCTCGTTTCCTCGAGAAAGAAAGAGACTCCGAAGGAAAAACCGGAAGCTAGCAAGCGTGTAAGGATGGAATCGGTGGAAGATGATGATGAGTACTATTCCAGACCGACTAGGCAAGAAAAGGAAAACAAATTGAGAAACCTCAAGCTAGTCGGGAAGGGACCTCAGACGCAACTCCACCACCTGGACAAGGAGGGGGGATACCCTAGTGATGACGACGGTGACGACAGCGACCATGACGCTGAAGGAAAAAGAGGCGGTGGGCCAGAAAGGCGCCGCAGGGGTCTAACCCCAGAACAATCAGACCTGGCGAATGTCCTGGCGGAAGCCTTCGTGGTAAACACAAAACGGCCAGCGGAGGCACCACCGCTTTTTGAAGGAGAAAAGCACCAGGATGTGCACATTTGGCTTCAGCAATGTATCGATTACTTCGACCGAAATCCTCACATTTGGAGAGATGACCGGGAACGGGTCATATACGCCCTCAACCGTACCAAGGGAAAGATAGTAACACCATACACGATATGGTACCGGAGAAAGATGGACGGGCTACAGGGCGAAACCCAAAATCGGAATTTTCGAAGATGGACCCGCTTCTCGTACGAAATAGGAAAGGCCTTTGCGCCTCTACAAGAGGACGACAAGCCCTGCGGGACATGAAGGAAGTAAAATACAAGGGCAACATTCAAACCTACCTCCGAATCATGCACAACCTGAATAACAAAGCCAATATGACAGGTGAATCATGGAGAGAGACAGTTGAAAGAAACTTGCCCGAAGACATTCTCACCCGTATCTCCTTCCAGAAGTTCGATACCGACGAGGAATGGGAGGATGTTGTAATAGAAGCCGGCCGGGCAGAAGAAGACCTTCAGTACCGAAAAAAGTTACTGAAAGAAGGCAGTTCCCGACACACCTCCTCTAAGGATACAAAAGATAAATCCTCAAGAGATGAAAGGCCTGATAAGCCACGAAGAGATAAGGCTTATATAAAAGGAGGTGGGGGACCCTCACGAAAAAGGAAACGTGAGGATCACAAGTCGGAACGGCCGACTAAGAAATTAGGAGGAAGTGCTCCGATCACACATTCGAATTGGTCTGAAGCACACCAAGGAATCTCGCAAAGCGTTATAGATGCGAGAAAAAAGGACAACAATTGCACGAGATGTGGAAAAAAGAACCACACATATAAGACGTGCTATGGGAACATTCAAGTATCGGCAGCGACAGTCAGCCGAAGGCCATTACGAATGGGCCCTAACCGAGCAAGGTCCGCCAAACCACCAAGACCTGCTCGAAAACCCGCACAAGCTGGACAGGTCAGAACCACCAGCCGGTTGTGGGAATTAGGTGAAGACGAAGAAATCACATAAGTCTTCACAAAGGTACCGACAACGACGGTGTTCGGGTAGTCTAGTAGACACATGGTCTCTAGGAATCGAAATCAACGGCAAAACAAGAGACCGAAGCGAGGCAAGCAACCATGCTGGACGACCTGAGTGGGAGTACACGCGTCCCTCTTGCTGAGACAAGGGGATTAACAAAGAGCAATGATTACATTGGCGGCGCCTCTACGCTTCCCAAGGTAATAACGTATGTTTCGCCCCAATGCGCCGAACACATGCTTGTTTGGGTAGTCAGGCACGTGACCTGGAATCTGAAAGGTCTCCGATAAGGACCAAAACCTAGACAGGAAACAGACAGCACCAAGGGTACCGACGGGAGCGACAGTAGGGCTAAGATGAAGGACATAGGAAGATGAGCGAGGCGCATCTTCGACCAATAGGTACAAGAGCTCTAGACCTCACCTCTATTTACTACTTCTTAGGTGCCGCGCTGGTACCGAACGGGCACCCGATAAAATGAGGACACTGTCTACGGTTAAGCGAGGGTGGATAATAAGCCCGGGAAGGTTATCAAAGGGACAGCCGACCAGCCCTACGCACCCGGCTCTTGTCCCCATGATATCTGGACGATGGCAGAGACCCCCAAGTTTGGTTCCACAGGTAGAAAAAGTGGAAGGTATGGGAACTCCTCGGCAGGAGGTAAAGACCGCTAGTAGTGGGCTGCCCGATATACCAAGAATATTTCAGTTTGTCTGAGGAGACCTCAATGGTCGAAACCGTGCGGGCATGGTAACAAACATTTTGTTACACAATGCCAAAACGAAAGCCAGAAGAAGATCGCGGACAGCCGCGAAGACGCAAGCTTTACGCGTCTCTACCTAAAAGATATTCCTGCCCTGAGGGAGACGCCTACCTCTTTTTAAACCATAGGCGACAAAAGATTAAAGTCCTGTTGGACTCAGGCTCAAATGTGTTCGTCATCAATCAAAGATTGGTACAGGAACACCGACTACCGTTCACACAACGATCGGACGCGGTCAAAATTTATGGGTTTGATGGGACCGCAGCAGCGTCCGGAGGGAAGTTTTACACCCATCCTTTATGGTTAGAAATTGGGAGAAATAAACATCTGTCTGAGATAACCTGCGAAATAGCAGAACTGGGATCCTATGGGATGATCATACCATTTGGATGGTGGCATGAAGAACATCCCATATCACACATCGAAGACCCAAAAAGGTGGTCGTTCGACGCAAAATGCTGCGAAAAATGTGTGGAGGAAGATGAGGGAATAGCCGACATGTTTGAATACGATGAGACGGTAGTCTTTGACGAAAATGCTGCCTATATTGGGAGGATTGGCGCTAGTGAAAGTCCCGACGATATAGTCTTGGGATCGCTACCTCAAGAATATTGGCGACACAAGGACCTATTCTTGCCACAAACAGCGGAAAAGTTGGCGCCCCGGAGGACGTTCGATCATGAAATCGAACTAAAGGACGACGCGAAAGCGCCCTGGGGTCCAATCTACCCCTTGTCAGAAAAACAGCTTGCCGCGTTAAGAGAATACCTTAAAATGATGATGGATCAAGGAAAAATCACAAGGAGCAAATCCCCCGCAGGCGCACCAGTGCTGTTCGTCCCGAAACCCGACGGCAAACTTCGGTTAGTTGTAGACTACCGAAACCTCAACCGTATTACGGTTTTGAACAAGCACCCACTGCCACTGATGTCCGAGCTCAGAGATCGGGTAGCTGGGGCTAAGATTTTCACAAAGCTTGATCTGAAAGACGGCTATCATCTGATAAGAATTAAAGAAGGAGACGAGTGGAAGACGGCTTTTCGAACTCGATACGGCCATTACGAATACAAGGTAATGCCTTTCGGGCTCGTTAATGCTCCGGCAACCTTCCAAGACATGATGAACCAAGTCCTGCATGAATTTTTGGACTACGGAGTGGTCTGCTATTTGGATGACATTTTGATATATTCAAAGGATGAAAAGAGTCACGTTGAGTTAGTCGATCAAGTCTTGCAAAGACTCGCCGACTACCAACTAGCTGTATCCTTGAAAAAGTCAGTCTTTCATGTCCAAGAGGTAGAATTCCTGGGATATATGGTATCTGTCGAAGGGGTGGCTATGAGCACGAGGAAAGTCGATTCCGTATTGAGTTGGAAATCGCCGGCGTCGGTAAAAGAAGTCCAGATATTTATTGGATTTGCCAATTTTTACCGACGATTTATACGAAGTTTCTCCGGAGTGTGTAAACCGATAACGGAGACACTAAAAGGAAATCCAAAGGATTTCCATTGGGGCGCTGAACAAGAATCGGCGTTCAAAGAGTTAAAGCATCGCTTTACGACTGCACCCATTCTACAACATTTCTACCCAGACCGGGAAACGGTGGTAGAAACGGATGCAAGCGACTTTGCCTTAGGATGTGTCTTGTCACAATTTGTGGATAAAAGGCTACATCCAGTTGCTTTCCACTCACGAAAGTTGAACTCGGCTGAACGAAACTACGAGATTCATGACAAGGAGCTACTTGCAATCCTAGAAGCGTTCAAAGAATGGAGGCAATACTTAGTAGGCACGGAAAAACCTGTGACGGTATACACCGATCATCAAAACCTACAATACTTCCTTACTTCTAAGGTTTGGAGCGGACGCCAAATTCGATGGGCTCAGAAGCTGGCAGAATACAATTTTAAGATTGTTTACCGACCAGGAACTAAGGGCGGAAAGCCTGACGCTCTAAGTAGACGGCCGGAGTACCGTCCTGAGGAGGGAGCTACGCATCGCGAGCAAACCGTTTTAAAGCCAGAACACTTCCAAGTAATGCTGCTGGCACTGCAGGAGGAGAAGGAAGAAGGGTTAGGAAAAGAAGTACTAGGTTGGAGCGATGAGAAAGACCTGGCGTTGAAACCAAGGACGAATACCTCGGACAGATACATCCGAGTAAGACGCTTGAACCACAAGGCAAGGTTACCCACTAAAGGTTCAAGAATGGCAGCCGGACATGACCTCTACGCCATAAGCGACGCCATTATCCCTAGACGAGGACAAGCGCTACTCGATACTGGAATAGCAATAAGCCTACCAGCAGGGACATATGGACGAGTAGCGGCCCGTAGTGGGCTGGCAGTACGTTCCGGAATTTCGGTCGGCGCAGGGACAATAGACGCCGACTATACGGGAGAACTCAAAGTCTTGCTTTATAACCACAAAGATGTTGACTGCCAGATCCGGGAAGGAGACAGAATGGCACAACTCATCGTGGAAAAAATTGACACGTCCGATTTAATGGAAGTCGATGAATTAGACGAGACTGAAAGAGGAGCCCAAGGTTTCGGAAGTACAGACATCGCTACAAGAAGTTTAACAATAAAGGAACAAGAACCCATCATATGTCAGCTAGAAGCATCGGCAGACAAAAATTTGTCCTGGTACGACATCGAAGAAATACCAGAGAAAATATTAATATCAACGGCCATGCTAAAACAAAAGACAATGAAGAAGTTTAACCCCGAGTTCCTTGGACAACTTCTTGAGGCGACGCTATCGGATAGAGACTGGCTGAAACGACGCGAGGACTTATCAAAGCTCCGAAATGAAGGAAAAGAATTCCCTAAGAACTGGACACTGATCGACGACCTTCTATACTATAAGAATCGTCTATTCGTCCCAGACAACCAAGCATTGTACACCAAGATAGCCGAGGGATGCCATGACGCAAAGATAGCCGGACACTTCGGACAAGAAAAAACCCTAGAAATCATCATGAGAGATTTTTATTGGAAAGGGCTAGCCGAATGGATCAACGACTACGTGCGATCCTGTGATGAATGTCAACACAACAAGTCACCCCGACATGCGAAATACGGACTGTTACAACCGCTGCAGACGCCGTTCACAGCATGGTCGTCGATATCAGTAGACTTCATCACCCAACTACCAGAGTCACAAGGTTGTACACAAATCATGGTAGTTGTTGACCGGTTTACAAAAATGGCACACTTTCTTGGACTACAGACTACGGCTACGGCAAAGGATGTCGCAAATACGTTCTTAAGGGAGGTTTGGAAGCTACACGGCTTACCGACGGAGATCATTTCGGATATGGACTCTAAGTTCGCTGGCGAGTTTTGGGAATCATTGTGCAAGGCGTTGGAGATAAAACGACGAATGTCGACGGCATATCATCCACAGACGGATGGACAGACAGAGAGAACCAACCAAGTGCTGGAAGGATATCTCCGAAGTTTTATTAACTATGACCAAGATGACTGGTATCAGTTACTGCCGTTAGCAGAACATGCATATAACAATTCTGCAACCAACGCTCACGGAATGTCCCCCTTTTACGCGAACTATGGGTTCCACCCTCAAACTGAGTGGATGAAAGAACGTGAAGTTCAAAACCCCGGCGCCTCCCTATACGCGAACTGGATTAAGACGATACACGAACAAGCGAAAAGCTCGCTTGAAAAGACACGGGAAGGAATGACAAAATACTACGATCGGAAAGCCAAAAAACAACCTGAGTTTAGAATTGGCGACAAAGTTATGTTAAACGCAAAAAACATACGGACTAGACGGAAGTCGAAAAAGTTAGCACCCAAACTCTATGGGCCGTTCCAAATATTGGAAAAAAGAGGCAACCGAGCGTTTAAACTAAACATTTCCGACCGATGGAATATTCACCCAGTCTTCCACGTATCCTTGCTCGAACCATATCGAGAATCGGTTCATCCAGAACGCAGGCAACCTCCCAGAGAACCAGAAGAGGTTGAAGGGGACTTGCAATGGGAGATAGAGAAAATCGTCCGTAGCGAAATACGGACGTATAGGAAAAGAATCAGCAATCGTTACCGGCAGGTACGAGAGCTATGGTATTTTGTGAAATGGCAGGGTTGTGCGGAAGATGAAAATACTTGGGAACCCGCGACAGGCATGGAAAATGCTGAAGAAGTAGTCGAAGAGTTTCATCGAGACAACCCGGAGATGCCAGGGCAGGAAGAAGTAAGACGATGAGGAAAAGGTTTTCCTACGGTGAACAAGCAAACGCCGGAAGGTTTTTTACCCTGACCACATCGGGTCTTAAAAGGAAATTTGTTAAATAAAAGATAATTAAGAAAGGTGCTCGAGGCGAGACCTTGTAGGAGGGAGCTCATGTTAGGCATAAAGAAAATGCACAGACCTCTCGGTAGGGTAACTGCGCACAGACCCTCATTTTATCGAGAGCCTAACACCCCCCTCCGGCCCCGTTCTGGGGCCCGCACGTCCTTAGCGAGATTTCGAAGAGTTGCGTCCTATGACTAAAATGTCATTCCAATGAAGCCCACTTCATAACACCATATACGTCACTGCCGTCCGTCCGACCGGAAGCTGTTCGCAGGATATATAAGAGGGCACCTCTGGGTACCTCTGAGAAGTGGAACGAAGGAAATCCGTCGGAGGCGCATTAAGTTATCAGGCTTCAAAGTTGGGCATCCTAACTATGGGCCGAAAGTGACGGGACGTTTTCGGTTCGGAAATCCGCAATTGCTCCTACAGTGCCCCAGAGGCCATAGGGGTTAAATATGACACCAATACCTATCTGAAGGCCGCTGTATGTTGGTTGGTCCTGGAGACGGGATCCCTCGAGAGGTGATTCTCTTTGAGGCGAGGCGGACCGAGGGGAAGCTGCTCAGACTCAGAAGACCTAATAGGCGGTAGACTTAAGAGTGTTGGCACACCGTCTACGCAACCTGCATTATGCATAGGTACCCGACACATACGTTGGCCACTATGTGAATTCGGAAGAGACTACTGGAACGATAGTCAAGACGACTGAAGTTTCAAACAGAAGTCTACTCGTCTCTATAAATCGAAGACCGGTCATTCGAGGATAATGTCGCATCCTACGACTAGACGGAAAAGGAATTTATGAGAACGAAGATGGTGTGTGAAAGTTCAGGGTCAAACAGTGTTCGCACTTGTTAAGACTATGAGACGTTAGCGTACAACCTTGGATAGGTACTTAGTTATGGGAGGATTAGATGTAGTCCGCGAACACTCAGACGCGGGATATAAATATCGAAGTGCCTCCCAAGCTTTTAGACATCATCAAGCAACGGAGAAGAGACCTTAACAATATAACATTGTTTTACCTACGAATCTTTATAAAATTATTTCCCTTATCGATTAAGCGAGTTCTTAGTAGTCATAAACGAAAAGAACAATTCCGAGCCTTCCTAGACAAATCTCCGTCTATTACGAAAGATTCAGGCCTAAGTCTTCTCGACAATTAATCAGAGTCGGCTTCCGCCTAACAATGGCTAATAGTACAACCTTTGAATTGGGAAGGAATTGAAGTAAGTTATCTTTCTACTTAATTTTAAATTTTTTCTCATGTTAGGAAAATTTTAAATTTTTTCTAAAGTTAGGAAAATTTTAAATTTTTTCTAAACTTAGGAAAATTTTAAATTTTTGCTCATGTTAGGAAAATTTTAAATTTTTTCTCATGTTAGGAAAATTTTAAATTTTTTCTCATGTTAGGAAAATTTTAAATTTTTTCTCATGTTAGGAAAATTTTAAATTTTTTCTCATGTTAGGAAAATTTTAAATTTTTTCTAAAGTTAGGAAAATTTTAAATTTTTTCTAAAGTTAGGAAAATTTAAAATTTTTTCTAAAGTTAGGAAAATTTTAAATTTTTTCTAAAGTTAGGAAAATTTTAAATTTTTTCTCATGTTAGGAAAATTTTAAATTCTTTTTATGTTAGAAAGTTTAAAATACTTTGATTGTTATAACAACTTACTTTACTACATTGATATGCTAATTCAAATAATATAGGAATATCTTAATGAAGGAATTACTCTGAGAAAGCAGTTCCCATTAGCTACTATAGAGGATGAGGTTAGGGTTAGAACTTCTTCAATGAAGAAATCTAGAAGCAAAAGAGGCAGGGCTGATACAGTATCTACTGGAGATGAGGTAATTTGTATTTTAACTTATGTTTTCTTCCTTTTCTACTCCAGTACTTTGCTGAACTGCAACTCTTTTTAGATCAAAAGACTTAGAACTGAATCTCAGCATTCACAACTACAACTCCATGCTGATCCAGCAATCTTTCCACTCCCAGAACTACAAACTGAGGATGTGGGAGATCAAGACTGTCTTTCAGATACTGAAGCACAACAACTACTGGCTGGTGATCTTGATGAAGAACTTTATGTTCAGAAATCTGCAGGTAAGTAATATTTAATTCTCCACTTATCTCCTACCACATTCTTGTTAATAGTCTAATATAATTTTTAGAAATCCCTATTTCAAGACTGGATTATCCTAACAAAGCACCAACTCCTGGTTATTGTGATTCTACTACTAGCTTTAATCCAGCTCTCCCCTCTGTAAATTATATTACTCAAAACTTTTCCTTATTTCAGGTTAGTATAGTTCAACTTACTGCTTTAGTTCTTATAATTTTAACTAACATTATGCTTTCCAGTTTGCTGAAGGAGAGTGCAAACATCCTTTACACCCTACCAAAAAGTGGTCACTACCAGATCCTTTACCAGAAAATTTGGATCCAGATACAGAGAGTTCAGGAAAGGAGATTCAGATACTTCAGGATGTTATTCAAAGTCAAAGTAAGTTACAATTCTTGTTCATAAGAATCTCTTAATTCTAACTAATATTATTAGGAGCACTGGCTGCTTATCAAAGAGACTTGGAATTCTCCATCTACTTGAACAGGAATGGGCTTAAAGTAGTCCCTGAGGACACCTTGGTAGCAGGTTCAGATGACATTGTAGTGTCAAAAGACAAGTATGAGGAATTGAAGCAGGATCTAATAGGAATGGGAAAAGCAGTAAGAGAATTGATGGCTGAGAAAGAAGAGTTAATGGAAGTCTTGAAAAGAGTGAAGGAGGAAGAGAAGTGGAAAGCTGAAGAGCAGGAGAAGCAGAAGGAGAAAATGCTGGACTTGAACAGAAGATTGAGAGAGGGATTAGAGAGAATGTAAAATGATTGGAACGTACTTTTCTTCTGTTTCTATAGTATTTTATATATCTTCTGAAAAAAATATTTAAAAAATAAACTATAAAGAGAAAAGTGTTTAAAATTATTTTGTAGAAAAGTTTAATCAAGATATTTAATAAAAGCTGGTGAAAAAAAAAACTTTAAATTCTTAAGAAATAAATTAAATAAATTAACGAATTAAAAAATTTAAAAATTTAAAATAATGAAAAATTAAGGATTTAAAATAATAAAAAATTAAAAAATTAAAAAAATGTAAAAATTAAAAATTAAAAAAAATGTAAAATTTAAAAATTAAAAAAAATGTAAAATTAAAAAATTAAAAAAAATGTAAAATTTAAAAATTTAAAATAATGAAAAATTTAAAAATGTAAAAAAATTTTAAATTTTAAATTTTAAAAAAAGTTAAAAATGAAATAAGTTTTAATAAGAAAAAAATGAAAAAAGTTTTAATAAGAAAAAAATTTAATACAAAATGTTTAAGGAAAAGAGTTCAGGTATGATAAAGTAACAATACTATCTTACTGTTCTTTCTTGTAAGAATCTTTCCAACACTTGCTCTGCTTTCAATTTTTCCATAAAGAGTTTATCAGGAGATTCATACTTATCTGGTAATGAACTGTAGTAGTCAACTGTCCACTTCTTCCATCTGTCTTCTTCAGAACCTTTCTTAGGAAGTCTTCTCAAGCTATCAGACATTACCCATGAACAGTGCTGTATTGGAACCCAGTAAATACTGGATACCTGACCTGTTTGTGACTGTTTCTGTAAAAATGTGTGTTTGGATGGTGATGGTAAAAGAAAGTTTGACCTTACAAACTGTGTTTGAACTAGAAGATACTCCCACAATCTTGCTGTTTCACTATCACAAGCAGTCGAAATAATAGAAAAACATTTCTGAAAGTAGAGCCTATAGGCTTTATCCTTCCAAGCTTTTCTCAACTCCTGCTTCTCCCATTTATCTTCTGAATGAAATAAAATCTCCCACCTATCCTGCAGACTATACTTGTACTTGTTGGAATACTTGATTCTGCAAAACCTTGTAGGAGCAAAAGAGAGCACATTTTCATAGTCCAAGGGTAGTAGACCACTAAGAGTTAATTCCTTTTTTGCTTCCACCTCTTCAATCCATTCAGGATCACAGAATTTAAACAAAGATGTCCAAACATCTATTCTAAATCTTTGGATAACTAGTGTTCCCATATAAGCAAGAATTTTATATACCTGCTGGCTGGTAACATCCTTAATTTCCTTCAAAAGTTCTCCAAACTTTTCCAATATCTCCCATTGACACTTTTGTTGCAGCAGGTGTTTGACTTTAGGAAGAGCAGTTGAATGAATTTGAATGTAGTTGAAAGTGTTGCTTGTTGCTAGTGTACTTCCAAATGCCCACTTACTCCAATTCATAACTGAAGGTGAAAGCCAACAGAACCTATATGTTGCTAGTTGATCTTTCAGTCCCAAGCCTGCAAGTGTCCTCTCTCCTGTTCTGCTTTGACTTCTCCAAAGATCACCTTTAGCTTCAAGCATTGTGTTGCTAAAGGAAGCCTTTTGCAATTGAAGAAACATCTTGAAAATCCTGGAATCATCTTGAGTAAGATCATAACTCAAAGTTTTCAACCTTGTAGCTGTATACTCCAAGCCCAACCCAAATCTCAAAAAATTTCCATACAGGAAGTGAAACACTTCACTGGATTCCTGCATAAAACAGCTCTTTGGTTGTTGAGAGATAACTATTTGATCTGACTTGTCTTTCAGACCAAGAAATAGTTGAAAAGACAACCTATGTTCCTGCCTTATTCCAAAGGACAAGTTTTGCTGAATGGCTCCTTTCAAAGACAGTAGAATTCTGTCTCTGCAGTGGATGTAAGATTTTTCCAATTTCTCTCTATCCACCTGAAATCTCTCACCACCATTGCCAGATGCTTGCCAAAGTTTGAAAAGTTCTGGTGCCAGAGATAGGTAATCCAAACTGGTATTTTGTAGTGGGTAGGTTCCACCAGCATCAAATAGGGACTTCAGTGGTGAGTAGTACTGTGAGTATATCAACCCATTCTGGTACTGGGTGGATGATTTGGAATATGCAAAGGTCTGGTTTGCTGTGAGTGTAGTCAAAGCCCAAGAATATGTGCTAGCTTTTAACCCAGTACTTTTTTCCCTTAACTGCTTAAAACTTTCCTCCAAGCAACATTTTCTGTAAAAACAGTTTAAACCACCAGGCTCACCCAATACCTCAAGTCCTAAGTCCAGGAACTGGAAGCTTGGATCTAAACTCTTGAAATCAAGATCTCCTTCCAGAAAGTCTGTAAATAATTGCCAACATCCAGCAATAGTAGATGACTTTAACTGCATTTTTAAGTCCTTTGCATCTACCAACAAAAACATGCCTTGGAAGTGAGTGTAGCCTGGCATTTGAGAGAATCTAATCAAATCCTGCCAAACACTTTTCAAATACCTTCCAGAGAGAAAGTAGTGCAGTTCTTGTCTTTTCCCACTCTCAAACCTTCCATCCTGAATTCCCAACTCTCTTCCTCTTGCAAAGGTTTTTGCTGATGCAGAACTGAAAGAAACTGGAAGATGTTGAAGGTAATCTGAAGGATAGTGTCTATGAATAGAGGGAATAAAACCTATATCCATCCACTGTTGAAGATGCAGGTTGGAAACATAGGAATTGGCTTTGCCATTTGGCTTAAAGTTCCAAAGCCCTGGGAGGAAGACATAAATAGGAAGATGTAGGCAGGAAGTTAAATGACCAAGGTAAAAATGTGGGATACAGTGCAAGGGCACATGATGGGTGTGAATCTTTCCTGATACTAAAAGTGTATCAATCTTAGAATAAAGATGAATATCAGAGGATATGTTTTTCAGACAACTGGGTGAGAACTGTACTCTAAGACCCTTCTTTGCCACTGATAAGCATGATGCTTTAGCAATAAAGCTATCAATGTCATATCTGATATGAGTACTTGAACTGGTTCCTGCTGTAGGAGTTTCAAGAACAGGAGGAACAGAACTTTCCTCAGTAGTACCACATAATATACTCTGCCATTGTTGGCTAGTAACCCTTCCAGTATAACCAAACTTGCCAGGTACAGGATAGTCTACTGGCAAATTATGATTTATCCACTCAGTAATTCTTGTCATAGGCCAGGATGGTGCTGCAGTTGTAGGACTTGGAGTAGTGTAATGTTGTGAACAACCAAACTCAAGAGAATAATGTTGAACTAGATGATTTAAGACATCCTCCACATCATTAGACATCAAGGCAACATCAGAGTCAGAATCTGATGATATTTCAATAATATCTGGATTTGTAGAAACTGAAGAGGATGCTGATCCATCTGAAACTGATAGATTGGTGCTGGAAAGAAGAGAATTGTGAAAGGTTTGTTGAATGGATGGTAAGAATTGGTAGGCAGAGGGAGAGCTCTGAGTAGAATATGTTTGCAAACAAAGATCAACTATATAATTAACATTAATACAGTACTTAAAATATATTAAAGAAAATATTTAACTTAAATATTTTCCATGAAAAAAATTTTAAATTATTCACAAGAAAAAAAATTTAAAATTCTTTCCATGAAAATAATTTAAAATTCTTCCTGAGAAAATAATTTAAAATTCTTTCCATGAAAATAATTTAAAATTCTTCCTGAGAAAATAATTTAAAATTCTTTCCATGAAAATAATTTAAAATTCTTCCTGTGAAAATAATTTAAAATTCTTTCCATGAAAATAATTTAAAATTCTTCCTGTGAAAATAATTTAAAATTCTTTCCATGAAAATAATTTAAAATTCTTCCTGTGAAAATAATTTAAAATTCTTTCCATGAAAATAATTTAAAATTCTTCCTGTGAAAATAATTTAAAATTCTTTCCATGAAAATAATTTAAAATTCTTTCCATGAAAATAATTTAAAATTCTTTCCATGAAAATAATTTAAAATTCTTTCCATGAAAATAATTTAAAATTCTTCCTGTGAAAATAATTTAAAATTCTTTCCATGAAAATAATTTAAAATTCTTCCTGTGAAAATAATTTAAAATTCTTCCTGTGAAAATAATTTAAAATTCTTCCCATGAAAATAATTTAAAGTTATTCCCATGGAAAAAATTTAAAATTCTTCTCATGAAAATAATTTAAAGTTCTTCCCATGAAAATAATTTAAAATTCTTCCCATGAAAATTTAAATTATTCACAAGAAAAATATTTTAAATTATTGCCATGAAAATAATTTAAAGTTCTTCCCATGAAAATAATTTAAAGTTCTTCCCAAGAACATAATTTAAAATTATTCTCATGAAAACAGTTTTAAATTATTCACAAGAAAAATATTTTAAATTATTCCCATGAAAAATATTTAAAATTATTCCCATGAAAACAGTTTTAAATTATTCACAAGAAAAATATTTTAAATTTTTCCCATAAAACAAAATTTAATATGCTTCTTATGAAAAAAATTTAAAATTCTTAGCATAAACAAATCTGAGAAAGATTTAAAATTCTTACCAGTATTCTCATTAGAGCTTGTATTTTCTTCTTCCTGAAATCTCAAATCTGCTATATTGCAATCTTCCATAGTAATCAGTACTTCTATTCCTTTACATATTCTTTCTCAAGACATACCTCTTATATGTGATAATCTAAACACTTTAAAAATAAAAATCTTAGTCTTATTGAACCTTGAAAAGATACTGAATTGACTTACCATTTTTCTCTTTCCTTTTCTGAATATCCTGCTCTTGCTCCTCCTCTGAACTGTAATTCTCAACCTGGTTCAAATCTTCTGTAATAAAACTCTCTTCTTAGTAGTGAATCAATTAATATATAAAATCCCTAGTACCTTGAACTGTTCTTATAAGATCTATTACTGTTAGAAAGCTACCTTGTTAAACTTCTAGTGTATCCAAACTTACTCAATTTCTTGCCCATCATGTTTTCTGTTGCTACTCTTTCAATCTCCATGTCATACAATATCTGTTCTAAGCCTGAAAGCTTAGGCCAGCCTGAAGAATCCTTCTCAACCTGCACATCTTCCTGCCTATCTGAAGTTCCTATGATAATTATTAGTCCAATCACCTCTGTCTTCAATAGTGGAACTTAATTCATACCTTGCTTAAAACTTTCTGAACTTTCTTCAGTTCCTTCTCTTTCCTGATCCTCCTCTTGCATGCACATAAAAGCTTCCTCTTCAGATATTTCCATATCATCAAGCATATTCTCTAGTCCAACCAGCTGTGGCCATCTTCTAGATTTCTGCTGTAACCATTGTGCTAACTCATCCCTTTCTATATTATCCAAGTCATGTTCTGTACTTATATCCACTGTATCTTCTGTCAAGGCAACCTGTCTTTGCTTTAGCCAATCTTCTTTTGAATTCTCAAATATCCTTTCCACTTACTGAGCTATCTCTCAATTGAGCAAAACTTGTTGATTTAGTTTTCTGCAAGGAGTTGATACTCTCTTGTACTACCATCTTTAAGTAATGTAACAGTCAGCATTCTGCATAATATAGTACTTAAAACATGATATTGTGACACCTACCTGGTTACTAGGTGCTTGCTGGAGAAAGGAATCATCCTGTGTGTTGTGTTCATTAAGTGACTGTAGGGATTGGACTTTGGATTTTCTCTGCAAATATCTTCTTTTATCAGAAGCTTGTTTGACAATTTTTTTCTCCTCAGCAGACTTTGTTGGTCTTCCTCTCTGATTGTTTGACATGATGATTTTAATAAAAATAGTAAAGTACTTGTAGATGTAGTGTGAAAAAATAAAAGATAAAGTTAATAGAAGGGACAGGTAGAACAGTATTGTATGTGAAGAAAAGGGGGATTGGATTAAAAGGTTGCTAAATGCAGAGCTGCTTACATAATGGAGTATGGCTTCCAGAAGGAAAAATTAAAATTTTTTTCACTTACTGGAAAACTTAAAAAAAAAAAAGTTAAGTAAGAAAATATTAAAAAAGAAAAATACTTACTGCAAATTTAAATTTTTCACTTTTTATCTGAGGAAATTTTAAATTTATTTTTTCATCTAGGAAAATTTTAAAATTGTTTTTATTTGCAGAAATTTTAAATTTTTTTCCTCTGAGAAAATTTAAAATTTTTTTCAATCAGAAAATTTTAAATGTTTTTCATCTGGGACAATTTTAAATTTTTTTCATCTGAGAAAATTTTAAATTTTTTTCCTCATACTCAGATATTCACCTCTTTTGAAAATTTCTCACACATTTTTAAATTTTTCACCATAAAAAGTATGAGAAATACACAACAACTAATGCCACAGTGTGGATGCAGTGGCACAACTTTCAATCTACAACAACTTTTTCATTTCTTAATCAATTAAGATGGGGGTTTTTTTATTAAACTTGCAACATTTCAAATATCTTGAAAGTATAAAAAAATTGTCACATACTCATGAATGAATTTTCTGGACTTTTTTTTGTTGTGGTTTTCACTTTGAGTTTTGTGTTACCATGGAGTATTTCTGACCCTGAGTTTGGCTATAGAATGCTCTCTGCTCAGTACTCCTACTGTTGTAGCCTCAGGTACGTAAATTTAATCATACTTATCATCTCTGCCTGATTTCAATTATTATATTATTATATGGTTAATCAGTCCAATGTTAAGAATCTTAACGTATTGGTGAGGCATCATTACTGACAATTGTTGATAGAAAATCAACCGCAACAACTTCGACCCCCTAGTAAAAGGCTACATAGTAAAGATATAACAATTCTGAATAACAGAGTTGTACCTCAACAGATACAACATAGCATCTTGGTATATCCCCAAATTCTGATGCTCTTCTACAAGCAACTTCTTATAAATTTAAATATATATATTTATATATATTTTCCACATGATTGTTTTACTAAGTTTAATATTTGTCGTATAACAGGTTGCAGACCAAGGTGCACCTAATATATCTCCTGGAATCACATACACAGAATGGAATGATTTTATCAGTGCTGATACTGAATGTAAGTTAATCACCTGTTGAAAATAAAGTTATTCTTTTTGTTACCTGCATAAATATCTGCTACGTATTATAGGTTACAATATAGTTAAACTATCATCTTACTCTGACTAATGTGTACAATTTGATATAGATAAAAAGACTGAAGAAAAGGCAAGAAAGGAGTTGTGGGATGAGATATTGATTCTTTGCAATGAGCTTCACCAGGCTCGGCAGGACATTCTGGACTTGAAATGCCAGTTATCTGATATTCATCCTACATCCAACCATGATACCAACTCTTCGGCAACTACGCAACCAATATTAAACGAACCGAATACCAATACAAATTGTAGTAGGAGTCTGGACGCTTCTTCGCCCACCTTACAACTCTTGAACGTGGACACCACTGCTGTCAACCCGGGCCCTTCTCCGTTACCAGTCAGGCCTAATGCTAAATTAACCTATAGTTCTGTCTTAAGACAAGGTATATGTTCCTTATCTGCACATTACAAACAAGTTAATCTAATAACTGTTCCAGATAAACGAGATTTAAACATCACTAAGGAAGAAGGCCAGCTTAGGAAGAAAGCTTCTCAGAGAAAACGGGTCACTACTTCAACACCCCTGTATCTTGAAGGTATTCCACACATACCAATAGTTGAGGTCAAGGAACTGCTCAAAGCAGCACCAATTCGAATTCAGCTACGCCATATACGAAACATTTCCTGGATCGATCGTCGTATTGTTGAATTACTGATAGATACCAACCACTTACTTCATATAAGGAACCGCTTAGAGAATCATTCCAAGTATAAGGTTAACAGATCATTTGATCCTCTTAAGCCTAGTTCTTTTAACTGGGAAGGTAACCCATTACCAGAATCCCAGGAGGCAGTCCTAAAGAGGAACTTTGTGGAAAGACTTGCAGCTTCAATTGCTTCAAGCACAAATCATGCAACCCGTCAGCATGTAATGAGTTGGTCACAAAATCGCGGTCTCGGAACTCAGTTGAAGGATCAATTGAATAAGCGTGGTATTCAGATTTCTCAGCCTCCTATCAACAATATTGCTGTAACGCCTGCAGTCAATACTACCTGTCATAAAGCGTCTCAAAATTCATCCTTTACCTCCCCAGATACTATTGCATATCAGACAACGTCATCACGCAAGAGGCGGCTCTCATTAACAGCTGATTTTACACCGTAATTCTCCTCACCTCTATCATGTATTAAAATTCTCTGATCTAATTAAGATATTATAGGTTGAATTCATCCTCTCGAAAGTCCAAAAAACAATTGGTATTAAAGCCAAGTCCCGTCCTAATCGATTCTGATTAATGTATCACATTGGATACGTCAATACAAACTCCCTGGATAACAGGAAGTTTGAACAGGCAATCAGCCTTCTCGAAACATCCTTCGACTTTCTCTTTATTGCTGAGCATTGGTATCAGCATCACGCTACACGTCTCGCTCATCCCCTTGTCCACAGCTCTACAGTTCGCCGTAACTCAAAGATCAACACACGACCTCAGGGCCGCCATCACGGCGGCATTTACCTTCTTGTTAAACCTTATCTACGCTCTGTTATACAGCAAACCATCTGCACACATGACTCGATAACCGTTGCTCTACCAGGCCTCCGATTTGCTGGAGTCTACTACCCACCATATTCCCTTCAACTAGCCGATATTCAGTGTGATCTGGATACGATTGGGTCCGTTGACTTCCTTGTCGGTGATATAAATACCAGATTCCACTGTGATTCACCTCTCTTCCCGAGTACTGCTCCTGCAATACAACCTCGATCTATTCTCTTTAAAACCTGGGCTATCGATCAGCACATGTTTCATCTCTCTGATACGGCAAATCATAATACTGTCGATAGAATTCCTGATCATACTTTTGCAAAAGAGGAAATCCGCAATCTCATTCAGCTCAACCTAATAGCAACAAATTCTATTGGCTTTCGAACTGATCACCAATACCTACTGCATCTTCAGGTACACAAAAACACCAACTCGATTGATGTTGATTCCAACCAGCCATCCGGTCCGCCGACTTTCCCATTACCTGAAACTCCAACACGATTTCATATACAACGTCTTCGAAACTCTAAGACAGCAGCTAAATATAGGAAAGCTTGGTGTCTTATGGATTCTCTATCTTTATCCTACAAGGGTTCTGAGAACTTTGATGTTGATATGCTTGACCTTCTCCTGTGCTCTTCATTGCAGGCAATTGCGGAAGTCGTACTTGGAACCTACCAGCCAAATGAGTCACGCAAACGGCCAGATCTGGTTAGCAAGAAACTTGTTTGTAACCATGATATGCAGTCCAGTATTCAACTACTCCATCGTACCCAACGTGCCTCTGCTGCTACAACACCTATAATTAGCTCTACTACAACTAGTACTCCTCTTGAAGAATGTACTAATCACTATCGGACTATCTTCAATCGATCACCAAACTCGCCTTCTGAAGTTACACCATCTTCCCTCCAGAATATTGACTTCATGGCAACCAGTCCATCTTCCACATCCGACTCTTCCATTAATCAGCATGTTGATCACACTCAACTATACTCTATTGTTCCAGACGAAGATACTGTTCTAGCATCTGGTCTGGTTGCTAAACTTGCTCCCGATGCAATCCAAGCCCGAATCCAACAAATGTCAACCAGCACTTCAAGTGGTATGGATGGTATAACAATTACAATGCTACGGCATCTACTTGATACCACATTTCCCCAGGTACTCAGTACCCTCTACTTAGCCTGTGTAAGGTCAGGAACAACTCCTACTCGTTGGAACCACAGTGTCATCTATCCTCTTTGCAAAGATCCGGCAAAACCATATACCGCTAGCAATTCACGACCAATTAGTTTGATCTGTATCTTCCGCAAGATATTCGAATCAATCCTTCTTCCTTCTGTCCGTGGGTCTGGTCATATGACCTATTCACCAGTTCAAGCAGGATTTCGATCTGGATACTCGACATTAACCAATGCCCTTACCCTGCATCACCTGATTGAGGAACGAATGGCACCCCATATAGTCTTCCTCGACTTTGCCTCCGCGTACGACAAGGTTAGCTGGACCTTTTTGGAAGTTGAATTACGCAAACAAGGAATAAATCCCTTGATATTACAACTGATATATCAACTGATGTATCACAATATGTCCTTCTCTATTGTTGTTAATGGTTGCCTATCCCAACGCCAACCTAGGACTGTTGGCCTCCTGCAAGGATCACCTCTGTCGCCTATTCTTTTCAATAGATTTGTCAACAGCCTTCTCGTATCTCTCAACTACTCCAGTCTAGCGAGGCTTCCCAGTGCTCTGTTCTTTGCCGACGATGGAGTGGTAATGTCACCAACAGCTCGTGGTGTACAAAGTCATCTTAACACCTGTGACAAGTGGGCTAATAATCATGGCATGTCATTTAACATCGCCAAATGTGGCTACCTCTTTACTGGCAAAGGAAAAGAGACTTGGATCTTGGATGACCTCTATCTCGACAACCTACCTATTCCGCGAGTCACATCCTACAAGTATCTCGGTGTTTTATTCAATAAGACTGGAATTGACTTTACGGCTCAGGCACAGATGTTATCAACAAAGGTATTGAAGCATATTGGTGCTCTTACCTGGTATTCAGATACATGGACTCCCCGAATTCGATACAACATCTTTAAGTCAATTGTGTCACCAGCACTCGAATATTCCTTTCCCCTCCTCTACGCTAATTTCCTACGTGACCGCCAGTCTCAGAGTTGGAAAGTTATTGAGAATACATATTCTAAATGTATTACCTGGATTGCTGGTGGTCGTGCCAACAGACCTCATATCACCTGCAATCTCTTAGGCCTTCTGCCTTGCCAACAACGTGCTCAATACCTTCTTAGTCGCTTCTATCTACACCTCCTTTCCATGAATCAACACAATCCACTGTCAGCAATTCTCCATCACTATCAGTGGTATCCGAAATCATCAAGAATCCAGAAGATTCCTCGACAGTCTTACCTTATCTACCACTTTCTCAATCCACCCTCCTGCTTCATCCCATTACTTTCACCAATTCTAAATTTGATTCCCTTACCACCAGGTGTTCGCCCAGAGTTAGACACCAAACTGCGTCAGGAAAAGCATCAACGGATTATCGAACTTGGGCCAAAACCACCCAAGTTACTTGCTATCACCTCCCTGAGCAAGCGGATTCCCGATCTAGATTGCGACCGAGTACTTGATGCACCAGCTACTGATCAACAACGATTCTTTGCCTGGCGACGGGAGTATTTGGTTGGGGCCGCAAGTGTCTCTGTGGTGAACTCTTTACCCGCGGTCATGCCAAATGCATGCCATACACTGGAAATCTCTTGACGGTTCAGGAACAAGCACTCTATACTCTGGATCAGCAGATCTTAGGCGATGATATCAAGTACACCATAATGGACTTTCTACTCAACCAAGGACTATGGGACCGTGCACGCATTCTTCTCGATTTTTGGCAATCCTCCATGGCCAATATACTGAGACCTAATCCTGAACCTCCTCCCATAACCTGAGATTACTACCCGTTATCGATTCATTCTATACATCTTCTATGATTCTACTTATCCGGTTTCCTTCATCATCAATCCTCTCCTCATCAACTACCTGGCACTTCACATTTCTCTTTCTTATACTGTCTCTTTCTTTTTTCCTCACTTATTTCCTATATCTTCTCTTACTTCCATACTTTCTACTATTGCTTTCTACTTCCTGATTTTTCCTTCCAACTCTACTCAGTCCTTATACTTCTTCAAGTTCTTTATCACTTCATCACTTATCATTTTCTTCTGCTTTACTTCCAAGATGCATTTTCTTTATCTTACTACATTTTCTTCCACTTTACTTACAATATGCATTTCCTTTATCTTACTACATTTTCTTCCACTTTACTCACAATATGCATTTCCTTTCTCATCCTACATTTTCTTCTAAAAGTTCTCGTTCTTATTTGACTTGGCCATGTGGTGAGGCCTTGTATCCCACATCTCAAGCGTCCTGGTTAAGCTGTTCACAGATGGACTGGAATGCATCTTTGATTATTCCTTCAATGCCTCTTGTAACTTATAAGTACTGGTACTTTTGTACCGGTACTGGGACTGCTACTATCGTGCAGTTAGTACCTCTTTGGTACTACTGCCACACTTCTAGTATGGTATCTCCTATCTCTCCGTGGCTTATGTTATGCTTGTACTCTTGCTACTTGCTTCTTTGCTGTGGTTGTTGTTGTTATACCTACTGGTGCTTTCATGCTGGCTGTGTAGATTAGACCTGTTTCTCTGTGCCTACTCTCCTGTCTCTAAAGTCAATCTACTTAACTCCTAACCCTAAGTTTTTATATAGTTCAATTGAACCTTAGCTTATGAAAGAGGTTACTAGAAGGGGACTATAAGATATATTCAATTGTGGCATCTGTATTATGCAGGCTAGAATGCAATCAACTTTCGCAGAAAACAATAATATTACCACCTAAGTACAAAATGTGCGAAACTTCGCTTTTTTCAACCTTTCCTAATTGAGCTTAGACTCTTAACCAGATGTTTACTGAGAATAGTCTTGATCTTTATTTAAAACTTTAGGTTCTAGATCTGAATACTGCAGGAGTAGTGCTTAATTTTACAGGAATAATAACTAGTAAAAGCGG
>VBSK01000226.1:0-24368 GCA_006112555.1 Tuber indicum
GCTGCCTATGTTAGCAAATCTAAGACTTGACATTCTTTGCACTTACATCTGACCGTCTTCCTCACCTAGATGGTGATGTGCTTCCAATTCAAATCTATGCAGGAAAAGAGAAGTTTACCTTATGGAATATCTATAATGAAAGGAAAAGCTGACACCTGACTCTAGGCCAATCTACACTATGGACAGAACTCTGCACCAGCTACAAATCCCTCAACATTCCATCCTCTGTGGGGACTTCAATGCCCACCACAGCTTATGGAATTCAGCAGTTCAGAAAGAAATTAGAGGTGAGGTCCTGGTAGATTGGTTTAGGGCTAACAACTGTGATCTAGTCAACCATCCTGATATCTCCACATACAACTACAGACAAGGAACTGGAAGCTCAATATTAGATCTGACACTGGCAACACAAGACATATATGAAAGAGTAGTGGACTGGGCAGTGGATGAAGATGCTCATACAGGGAGTGATCATGAAGTGGTAAGATTCTCTCTAGTACTTGATGCTGACAGCTTAGTTCCCAGTCCTATGAGCAATAAATTCAACTGGCAAAAAGCAGATTGGAATTCTTTTGAATGCACTCTACAACAATTAATGGCTAAGACTTCATCTTCCTTCAACTCATATCTGATATCTGGTACTACTGATGCATTGGATCAAGCAGCACTCATACTCAAAAACTCTATACTAGATTCTCTTAACCACCATGTTCCTCTCAGCAAACCCTGTTCTAGATCCAAGAGGTGGTGGACTTCTGAGTTAACTAATCTGAGGCAGGATATGGCTAGAAAGCATAGGAAGTGGAAATCTGACAGACAGGAATACTACCATACTGACTATAAGAGAGCTAGGAACTCATACTTTGCAAGAATCAGAGAAACTAAGAGTCAGTGTTGGAAATCTTTTCTGCAAACTGCCCAGGTCAAGACATTTTCACAGCAGCTAAGTATACCAGACCTACAATGTCCTTGAAAACTCCTACACTTTCTCTAAATGGACAGTTTGCTACTGACTTTGAGGAGAAATGTCAGATGTTCACAACTTGCATGTTCCCAGACCCACCACCCAGCCAATCTCACTTCAACATAGAAGATACTCCAGCAGATAAGTCTTTCCCTTGGCCTGAAGTTACTGACTCTGAGGTGAAGGATGCAATCTTCAAGTCTCCTCCTTATAAAGCACCTGGCCCTGATGGAATCAACTTTCTTTGCTTAAGGCATGTATATCAGGCAATTCCTAGACCACTTACTGCACTGTTCAAATTACTGCTGAAAATAGGTTATCACCCACACTGCTGGAGAGAGGCAACTGGAGCCATAATCAGAAAACCTAACAAGCCAGATTATACAGTCCCAAAAGCTTACAGACCAATCTCTTTGTTAAACTGTTTAGGTAAGATCTCTGAGAAGATTATGGCTAACAGGCTGTCCTACATGGCAGAGACCTATGGACTTCTACACAGTGAACAGATGGGAGGAAGAGCTGGGAGAAGTGCCATTGATGCAGTTATGGCTTTGGTACATGATGTGCAGCAGGCAAGGTGTAATGGTAAAGTACTCTCAG
Source organism: Tuber indicum (assembly GCA_006112555.1). Lineage (NCBI taxonomy): Eukaryota > Fungi > Ascomycota > Pezizomycetes > Pezizales > Tuberaceae > Tuber > Tuber indicum. The sequence goes on from VBSK01000226.1 coordinate 1,565, forward strand.
CTCTATTTATTGATGTTAAAGGTGCTTTTGATCATGTCTCCAGAACACAGCTACTCTTGGTTTTACAGACTTTAGGTTTTCCCACTCCTGTTCTTTCATGGATAGACACCTTCCTTACAGACAGACAACTGGCTTAGTATTTGATGGACAGAGGCAACCACTTCAATCAATCAAGACAGGCATTCCACAAGGCTCACCAATCTCACCAATCCTGTTTCTCTTTTACTTATCCAACTTGTTTAAGGATCTAGGACCCAGTGTTCTCACCCCTCAGCTAAGATCTCCTTCCTATATTGATGATGTTGCACTTATAGTAACAGGACCCTCTGAAGCTGCTAACTCCAAGTCATTGGAGAGAGCAGCCAGGAGGGCCTGGAGGTGGGCAGCTAACAATGTCACAGTATTTGATGATCCTAAGACTGAGCTTATGCACTTCCATAACAAGCCTTTTTCCAATACTAACAACATACCAGTCATCCTACCCCATGGTACAGTCATTTATCCTTCAACATACCTCAGATGGTTAGGAGTATGGCTGGACAGGAAACTATTATTCAACCACCATGTACAACAAAAGACAGCAGCAGCAACCAGGGCACTAAACATGATCTCAAGACTATCCAACTCAGAATGGGGACTATCAGCAGCAGCAATGAGGCAACTATACTACACTTCTATCACCCCAATTGCTGACTATGGAGCAGAACTCTGGTGGAAGGGACAGATAGGACTTGCTAATAAGTTGGAGAAGTTACAAGCAGAAGCTAATAGGAGAATACTAGGAGCTTTCAGAACTTCACCAACAGCTGCTCTGGAGATTGAGGCTTCTACACTTCCTGTTCCCTTAAGACTTGACAGACTTTGTAAGAGATATGCTTACAGGGTGTTACAGATGCTACCAGATCATCCAGTCAGACAAAGAACACCTAACTCATATCCATCAACATTACAACAAAGCTATCCTCCAAGCTCCTCTACCTCCTACTCCTCAGATTCAGACTGTACCACAACTCCAGTATTCAGATTCAGAGATCAAATTACCTTTAACTCCCAACATGAACTATATGGTAATGTGAATCCAGATTGGAGGATTTCCCATTCCCAGCAAGCTAAGTTTCCCACCCAACTGATTAGAGTTTTGAACACTTTAAGTAACTACCTACCAGCAGGCAAGAAACTTGAGCAATGCCATCCTATCTTGCAACCACCATGGCACACCACCCTACCAGACCAATATCCCAGATTAGACATCTTTATCAGCCCTGAAGACAAAGAAGCAGCAGCCAGACAACATAAGATCCTATTCAACCAGATCAACAATGGAGACAACCTGATTCTCTACACAGATGGAAGTGAACTGGAGAGTGGAGGAGTAGGAGCAGGAGTGGTTATGATGCATGGTGGAAAGATTGTGGGCAGGTGGAGTGTGGGACTTGGGTTGGATATGAAGGTTTATGATGGGGAATTGGTAGGTATTGCCAGAGCACTCACAGAAGCAAGCAGGACCAGCCTATCTTTCAAGCACATCTGGATCTTTACAGACAACCAAGCAGCAATTCTCAACTCCTACAGCCTATCCCCTCACCCAGGCCAACAGGTTTCACAACAGATTCAACAGCTCACCATGGACCTACTCCTCTCTGACTTGGATCTACAGCTTCATCTTCACTGGGTTCCTGGGCATACAGGTATTCAGGGCAATGATGAAGCAGACACTTTAGCAAAACAAGCAGCTGAGTATCCCCAACCCACACAGGACAGTTACCTCTCACTGACCAAATTGAAGACACAGATCAAGCAGTCTGCCCTTCCAGCATGGCACCAGTACTGGACTCAACTGCCAGATACCAGGAAAGGTAGACACTTCAGGTCCATCCACTTCCACCTCCCCAAACTCAGACCACCACCACACTTCTACCAACTGTCTAGACATCAGCTTGCAACAGTCACACAACTCAGACTTGGCCATGGATATTTCAAATCTTATCTGTCTAGATTGGATGAGAATGTTCAAACCAGCTGTACCTGTGATAGACAGACACCAGCACTCCAAACACCAGAACACATTCTTCTGTACTGCAGCAAATATCAACAATCCAGACACCATCTCAGACAAGTTGCTCAAACCTTCTACCTTCCTGATGTGCTTGGATCCAAGGCTGGACTGCTGGCTGTGGGAAAGTTTATAGGAGAATGTGGAGCAGCAACAAGGCAGGAGCATTTGGGGATATGGGAAGGATTAGAGTGCTCTGGCAATGGAAGGAGAGGGGAGGAGGAAGGGGAGAGGGAAGAGGAGGGAGTGCAAGAAGGAGGAGAATGGGAGAGGAGGGAGGAGGAGAGATGGTTAGAATGGAGGGAGGCAGGTGGGGAGGTTGATGGATAGGAGGGAATAGGCAGGAGGCCCAATCAGAAGAAGACAACAGGATTTAGGAGATGGGATCTGGGACCAGTAGTGGGAGGCACTACACTCATATTTTTCTATTCAGCTTCATAGCCATAGGCTCTACAAGCTTAATGATTTATAATAATAATAATAATAATAATAAATATTTTTCTGATAGATTATCATCTGCTCTATCAATATATGTAAAAAAAAAAAAAAACCTGACCTTTCAAAATATTGACATTTAGGCCTACTGTTCACCCAAATTTCTTGAGAAATATTTCTTAAGTCTATCAATGGCTACTCTACCTACTAGAGAAGATTCAAATGAATTCAATTTTATTTGTTGCATTTTCAAATTTGTACCTTTTTCCCATAACTACACTCCTATAATATTGATAAAATAGGTTATACTTAAAAATTGAAGTATAAAAAGGTTTCTTTTTACCACAACTATAATGGAACTTCCTATTTAAAAATTGCAAAGACTATCAATCTTAAATTAAGATTATTTATCTCTTACTCATTGACAGATGCTTAAGAATATTTGTAAATAGTAGAATTGTAGGCCAGATTATTGAAAATCTGAATATTCAGAAAAAACTTATCCAAACAACTTTTTTTTATAAACGTCTATTACTTTACCATTAATTCAATATATACAAGTATGAATTATATATATTATTAGAAACAAAATATTACTATATAATTCAACTCATAAAATAGTATAGCTTAAGGTTGTAACCAAGTATAAAAGAAAAAGTTATTCTTATCCTAATTACCCTGGATGAATTACAGGCTAAAAATATCCAGAGAATAAAAACAGAAAGTTTTGAAATACTGTGGTATTTCTGTATGTATCAAACACCACTTGAAAATTTTAGTTTAACACAGAAGAAAAAAATAAGAATAAGTGAGAAATACTCATTTTGTCTGCGATGCCAAATAGGACCTCAATATGTAGGTAGCGTTTAATTTACCAAATTGTACTAGCCTAGGTCCTTTCAAAATCATTGATTTTCAAGCAAAATCCAAGTGCCACCGGAACTACGCCGAATTCGGATATCGTTACACCCCCATTAATACCACCTATGCAATGAAGGATATTATTTCCAGTAAGCTTACTGGATTGCAGCGTCTTCTAAATAGCAAGTGGGGACAGTGGTCTAGGCCATACAATTTTACTACATACTGATGTGTATCCTTAACTAGTATCGAGAATACCCAGTCATCCCAAAAATGTTCAAATAACCTATAGGGTGTTGTCGTTACTCCTTCCCATGGCCTCTTAATGTTTAACCTCCTATTATGGGGCCCTGTGCCTATATCAGTACGTGCAACAGCCAACGATACTTTTCTAATAGTATCTCTGTTAACATTTATAGTGTAAGTTCACACTATTACTTTTCTTTGTCGTTCGCTTATAGTCTGAGTTCACTCTATTATCTGTTCTCGTGTTACACTTAGTAGTCGTAGAGGTGTTCCTCTTCTACTACGTTTGTTTAACTATTGTGAGGTAGATAGAATCAAGTAAATTGGTTCTTAAAATAATAAGTAGGAAAATAACTTAGATGGTTGCATGAAGAACTAACTAACAGGCACTTTTTTTTTTTTTTTTTTTTTTTATGCTATATTTATTGTTTACGGTACCAGAACCTGCATGCAGCACTAGCTATGGCAAAACAAAACCGAAAAGGACGCAACCAACCTCCGTCTGAGGGAAAGGCCTAGAGCCCCGAGCTCCTCTGGTATGGAGACAACCGCACATCTCACCGCGAGCCAAGCCCAAAATAAACCCAACCAAAGACAAGCAGGAAGCCACAAGGAAAAATACCCACAGAAATCCCGGCCCGAAGGCACAAAAGAAACCTAACCTAATACCCATCAGAAAAGCTCCAAGGCAGTCATGGCCACTTACAAGCTAATCCTGAAATAACCTGCTCCAAATAAACATGGACGTACCACGATGGTGACCAATGGCCAAAAACAGCGGGAGAAGAAGGCAGAAGATGGTTCCGACAGGCCCAAGGCAGTGCAATACTGGCCAGAGGAAAGGGGCTAGGGCTGGAGCCCCCCAGAGTGAGGAAGCAGTAAGATGCCAGCTGGTAGAAGAGTAAGGTGCTAGCTTAAGATATGGGCAGTAGGGTGCCTGCCAGGTGTGAGGGGGGAGGTAGTAGGGTACTAGCCGACTAAGCCGAGGAGAGGAGAAAGGAGGGGTAGACCTAAATGCCGAAGCAACTATGGGAAACATGTTCATGTCTTAAATATGCGGCCCCCAGAAACCCGAGTGCCCACACATGACGAAGCAGCCATATCGGACAGAGAGGAGGAGAATAGCGAAATCGATCGTCGCCCATTGAGAAGACCAACGACGATCCCCCGACCACGGGACTGACTAGTACCCGCCAGAGAGATAAAACCCGGAACTAGCAGAGGGACTAACCCGAACCGACCAGAGAAAAGCTGAAGGAATCCATCGTGATCGCGGACCGCAACCCGTGTTCCAAGCCGTCTGTTGTAGGGAAAATGAGTAACTCGACCTTGCTGATGCTAAGCGAGGGAATAGCAAAAGCCGTGAAGGAGAGAGGCCCAGCACTCTAAGACGCCGGGAAGAAATAGGGAGGATCTCAAGAGGCTAGACCTCAACAGAGAAGGGAGGAGAGAAGTTCCACCGTGGTGGAAGGATGAAAAGTGATAGCCTAGTCCCCACCCTAAGGGGAGGACGAGATGCGAAAAGTGGTGAGAATTCCTTTGGTGTTGAGATTTCAATCACCGGAGGTGTAGCGAAGACAGTTGGTGACTACCTAACATACCCCCGAGGTCTCCATATATAGTCCTTCACTCAGCCCGCTTACAAATCAAATGATAGGCAGTCTGCCTTGCCAGTCTGCCTTGTGCAGCCCCTTTGTACAGCCCCATGACCTCTGAATAGAGCATGTACATGAAAACATAACATAAAACATAACATAAACCTAACGAGTCTGCCTTGCGTACAGCCTCGGTGCATAGCCTCCTTATGCAGCCCTCGTGACTTCTAAGTAAGTCAAGTGCGTGAAACATAAGATTAACTCCCAACGAGTCAGCCTTGCAGTCAACCTCATTGCACAGTCAGCCTTGAAGTCAACCTCGTTGCACAGTGAGCCTTGCAGTCAACCTCGTTGCACAGTCAGCCTTGCCGTCAACCTCGTTGCCAAGTGAGCCTTGCAGTCAACCTCGTTGCACAGTCAGCCTTGCAGTCAACCTCGTTGCACAGTCACTTCTTATAGTCACATGCCTCTGAATAGGTCATGTGCATGAAAGAAAATCATAATGTACATTAAAATTATAACAAAACAAACTCATAAATCAATTTCATAATAAAGAAACTTACTATGTCAGATTAGAATCATGATAATAGCTCCCCTCTCCCTAGGCCTAAGCGCCTTTAGGCCAACCAGTTGTACTCCCTACTCTTTTCCACTATCTCCAATATGAGATTAGTGCTCCTCCTTATCCTGCTGGTGAGCTCGTGCAACAGGCTTTTACGTCTCTACTACTTCACCTCCCGGCTCCTCAGTTGCTCACGCAACCTCTTCATCGCATGCTCTGCAAGTCTACTCTTAACTTGCTCCGCTCTCACCTTCCTCGCCAACCTCTTATTCTCCCTTTCCAACTGTCTCGCCTTCTTCTCCGACATCTCTGTCTGCCCTTAGTACAGGCGGGGATCGATTTTGTGCGCATCGATCGTCTCCTCCATTTGTTGTGTCTGTTGTTGCGAGGATTCAGTCACATCAAGCTCCATGGTCTGTATTGATGTATCAGGTTTAGGACTCGTGGACGTTGGGGTATTGGTAGGGGTTATCGGTTCGCGTGTTTGTTCAGGGGTTTGGTCCGCCCAACGGACCTTCTTGCCAGGTTTTTTGCCCCCCTCTCTCCTTGACTTCGTTACCGAAGTCTTCTTACTCTTGCATTCCCTCGGGAACAAGTTCGCTCCATCCTTGACTTCGTAGTGGGTGGGACACACATCTTCCAAGCAGTGTGTCCAGAACATTAAGTCTCGTTCATGGGATGGGTTTGCTGGTCAATTGAGGTTGGCCATGTTCACATGTTGTACTTATAGTAACAGGGCCCTCTGAAGCTGCTAACTCCAAGTCATTGGAGAGAGCAGCCAGGAGGGCCTGGAGGTGGGCAGCTAACAATGTCACAGTATTTGATGATCCTAAGACTGAGCTTATGCACTTCCATAACAAGCCTTTTTCCAATACTAACAACATACCAGTCATCCTACCCCATGGTACAGTCACTTATCCTTCAACATACCTCAGATGGTTAGGAGTACGGCTGGACAGGAAACTATTATTCAACCACCATGTACAACAAAAGACAGCAGCAGCAACCAGGGCACTAAACATGATCTCAAGACTATCCAACTCAGAATGGGGACTATCAGCAGCAGCAATGAGGCAACTATACTACACTTCTATCACCCCAATTGCTGACTATGGAGCAGAACTCTGGTGGAAGGGACAGATAGGACTTGCTAATAAGTTGGAGAAGTTACAAGCAGAAGCTAATAGGAGAATACTAGGAGCTTTCAGAACTTCACAAACAGCTGCTCTGGAGATTGAGGCTTCTACACTTCCTGTTCCCTTAAGACTTGACAGACTTTGTAAGAGATATGCTTACAGGGGGTTACAGATGCTACCAGATCATCCAGTCAGACAAAGAACACCTAACTCATATCCATCAACATTACAACAAAGCTATCCTCCAAGCTCCTCTACCTCCTACTCCTCAGATTCAGACTGTACCACAACTCCAGTATTCAGATTCAGAGATCACATTACCTTTAACTCCCAACATGAACTATATGGTAATGTGAATCCAGATTGGAGGATTTCCCATTCCCAGCAAGCTAAGTTTCCCACCCAACTGATTAGAGTTTTGAACACTTTAAGTAACTACCTACCAGCAGGCAAGAAACTTGAGCAATGCCATCCTATCTTGCAACCACCGTGGCACACCACCCTACCAGACCAATATCCCAGATTAGACATCTTTATCAGCCCTGAAGACAAAGAAGCAGCAGCCAGACAGCATAAGATCCTATTCAACCAGATCAACAATGGAGACAACCTGATTCTCTACACAGATGGAAGTGAACTGGAGAGTGGAGGAGTAGGAGCAGGAGTGGTTATGATGCATGGTGGAAAGATTGTGGGCAGGTGGAGTGTGGGACTTGGTTGGATATGAAGGTTTATGATGGGGAATTGGTAGGTATTGCCAGAGCACTCACAGAAGCAAGCAGGACCAGCCTATCTTTCAAGCACATCTGGATCTTTACAGACAACCAAGCAGCAATTCTCAACTCCTACAGCCTATCCCCTCACCCAGGCCAACAGGTTTCACAACAGATTCAACAGCTCACCATGGACCTACTCCTCTCTGACTTGGATCTACAGCTTCATCTGCACTGGGTTCCTGGGCATACAGGTATTCAGGGCAATGATGAAGCTGACAGTTTAGCAAAACAAGCAGCTGAGTATCCCCAACCCACACAGGACAGTTACCTTTCATTGACCAAATTGAAGACACAGATCAAGCAGTCTACCCTTCCTGCCTGGGACCAGTACTGGACTCAACTGCCAGATACCAGGAAAGGTAGACACTTCAGGTCCATCCACTTCCACCTCCCCAAACTCAGACCACCACCACACTTCTACCAACTGTCTAGACATCAACTTGCAACAGTCACACAACTCAGACTTGTCCATGGATCTTTCAAATCTTATCTGTCTAGATTGGATGAGAACGTTCAAACCAGCTGTACCTGTGATAGACAGACACCAGCACTCCAAACACCAGAACACATTCTTCTGTACTGCAGCAAATATCAACAATCCAGACACCATCTCAGACAAGTTGCTCAAACCTTCTACCTTCCTGATGTGCTTGGATCCAAGGCTGGACTGCTGGCTGTGGGAAAGTTTATAGGAGAATGTGGAGCAGCAACAAGGCAGGAGCATTTGGGGATATGGGAAGGATTAGAGTGCTCTGGCAATGGAAGGAGAGGGGAGGAGGAAGGGGAGAGGGAAGAGGAGGGAGTGCAAGAAGGAGGAGAATGGGAGAGGAGGGAGGAGGAGAGATGGTTAGAATGGAGGGAGGCAGGTGGGGATTATTATTATTATATCTCATTACGCTTATGCAGCCAGAGGCTATGAAGCGGCAACTAACATAGAAAATGGCACGCCACCCGCACCTGGTCTCTGATATCCGTCACCTAAATGTTAGTAGCAACTTTTGATTGGACCCCCTGTCATAACGCTAACGACCCCTTTTACAAAAGAAATCCTCCCACCCGCCTAAAGCCTAACAAATAAAGGAAACAAAAGTATAAAACCTAAACAGCCCTGGTCCTCCTCTCAGTTGCTGCTTGCTGTGCCGCCAGGTAGGTTTTGCACTCTTTGAATGTTGCTTGGTGGGGCTCGCCGCAGTTGGAGCACTGAATGGTAGTGTGAAGACAGGCTTTGCCCCTGGTAGGACAATCTGACTTGCCGCAGGTATGGAGGTGGGTAGGGTGTTCTTGGGAGCAGATGCTGCAGTGCACGTTGCCAGTACACTGGGTGGTATGGTGGCCAAAGGCCAGGCATTTGCTGCATTGGGTGTCAAGGCCAAAGGAAAGGTAGCGTTGCACCTTAAACTTCTTGCCAAAGAGGGAGAGGCCTCGGCTGAGGCCCTTATCAGTGGAGTCTTTGCCAGCAATGGTGAGGACCATAGTGGAGGCCAACTTGTCCTGATGTTGGGCCTGGGTGGTGAGCCACCTGGGGGGGCGTGGGAGGTGGGTGCCAGGATTGAAGGTCTCAATCTCAGCCTGAACAGTGTGGAAGTGGAAGGAGGTAGGGATGCCGTGAATGACGACCTTATGCCAGATTTCATCCTATCTGAGGCCTGTGGCAGCGGGAATGGTGGCTCTGATTGCCTCTTCAATTGAAAAGTGATGGTGTTTGAGGACAGAGGCGGCAGGTGTATTATCCTTAGTGACTAGGAGGACATGGTGGTTGGTGGTGAACTCAATGTTGGCAATAAGCTGCTTGCCAATAGCAGTATTGATAGCATCGTGGATAGTGAGGGTGTTGGTGTCATCAGGGAGGATGCTGCCATCTCTCTATATGACAATGGTACGGTCGCGTTTGGTCAAAACAGCAGGCTTTGCAGTTTTGTTTGGTGAGGTGGTAGGGGGCTTAGCCGGGAGTGACTTGGCCAGCTTCTGGGCCCGGGTTTGCTGTTGTGGTGGTGGGGGGAGCGTGGCAGAGGTCTGGGTAGGGTGTTGTTGTTGTTGTTGAAGCTGGGCCTCTAGGTGCGCAACTTGGCTGGTAAGGGTCTCAATTTGGAGGTGCAAGTCTTCAGTGTCCTGGATGTGACGTTCCTGAACCACCATGAGGTGCTGCTGAAAGGCTTGGAACATGCCCTCCAAGTTGGAGAGGCGAATTTCTCTGCCCAGAGCTGAAGTTCTCATGTCATCTGCGACATGTGTGGGCGTGAAGGGTTGGTGGCCAGCTGCTGTGGCAGCAGACTGTTGTGGTGTGTGCGGGACAGGTACAGTGTCCACAGTAGAGGCAAGGCCTTCATCCATCTGGGTATCATCAGGCGAGGCTGGTGTTTGTGTGGGGAGTGGAGGGTTGAATGGTGTGGCAAGGGGGTTAGAACCCCCCCTTCCTTTGCCCTTATGTCTAGAACTAGACATCAAAGGGTGTGGACAGGGACTCTGAAGATAGAAGTGATGGAAAACAAATAATAAGGGTAGATTTGTTGATGAAAAGTCTTTAAAGTGGGGGACGGGGCGGTGAGAAAAGGTGTTGGACCAATGAGGTGAGGGATCGGCGAAAAATTTGGTGTGGTTTTTTCTTTCGCTGTGGTTGTAACGGCAATGGAGTCCGGTCATAACAAGGAGAATATTCGCGACACTGGGATACAAGGTATTCGCAAGTTCCACAGTGCTGATAACACTACTAACAATCCCAAAGACATAGTCCAAAATAATAACCACAGGTAGTGCATCCATATGCCTACTATATCAAAGGGACAGATAGCTCCACCGAGGCATATCTACCGGCTTCCTGACATTGCTATCCTTAGAGCCATTACGCCTGCGAGCGCCGGTAGTCAATTGATCAGCCTGTATAAGACGTGGCTTACATTTCATGAGGACGGTGATGGAAAAGAGCTCTACAAGGAGTGGCACAATACCGTCAAAGCCTAAATATGAGCAAGGAACTTTAAGCATAGCGCCACATTCCCGAACGCTTATTTCAGCAACACTTTCTATCAGATGAGGAGATTACATCCTGCTTGCGATTTTCTTTTGAGGACAAGGGCCAATAAATTGCTACGGAGATGACAGATCGAAGAAGCCATGATTGCACTCTTTAAGGACTGTGGTAAGAAGTTAACAGACACTTTTGCAAAAAAGCCAGGACCCAAGTTGCTTCCGGGTATACCAGTAATCATCCCAGTGGAAGTCGCTGTTGATATTATATTGCTACTACTAGGTGCTCTGGCTCAATGGGGCAAGGATCCACAACAAGCTCAAGCTACTGACGCACCAAAACCTCAAGCCCCAGTGGACGGGGTCGGGACAGCCGGAGGTGACCAAGAACCGACTATGTCCAAAACATATCGCCAAACACCCCAGGTAGACGGTGACTAACTTAAAGATGACTAAGATCTCCATGATTCCCCTACAATGAAAGGACGTCGACAGGAAGCCCCAATAGAAGGTGTCGAGGTGGCAGGAGGGGACCACCATCCGGATACACCCACACGACGTCGTCAATATATCCCTGTTGAAGGTGACCAACTGGAAGATGACAGAGATCTCTATGATCCACCTGCATTAAAAGGACATCGCCAGGCGGCCCCAATTGAAGCTTTCGAGGTGGCCAGAGGTGCCCTCCATCCAGTCAAGTCCAAATAATCTCATCTAGATGCCCCAGTACAAGGAGACTAACTGGAAGATGACGGGAATCTCTATGATCCACCTGCAACGAAAGGACGTCAACAGGCAGCCCCAATAGAAGGTGTTGAGGTGGCCAGTGGTGACCACCATCCAGATACGCCCAACCCGCGACGTCAAGATGCCCCAGTAGAAGGTGACCAACTTGAAGTTGATATCGATCTCTATGATCCATTTACACGGAAAGGGTGTCGACAGGCAGCCCCGATAGAAGTTGTCCAGGTGGCGGGAAGTGGTCAACATCCAGATACACAGAAACGAGGTGGTCAAGACGCCCTGGTGGAAGGAGTCAGGCTTGCTGGAGGTGACCAAGATACCGGGGACCACCATGATCCGCCCCAGGTAGCAGCCAGGAATTTTCATACTTGTCAGTTCTTTTTCCAACAAACAATTAGATTTGAGTTTCCACTTACTAACTGAAAATATGGAATGGAACGCCTTACTTGGATGCCTCCGCGTCCTGAATATTGTTTGGGTCCAGGCATCATTTCGCGGTAGAGGTCTGTGCTGCGATGAGAGGAGGTTGGCAGATGCGCTACCCAACTATCAATTTCTTTATTGGAGGCCCCCGCACCTCCATGCAATAAGATTTGGCAAGTTAGATTCCACAAATCTTAGTTGCTAGTACGCCATGAGTTGGAAAAGGGTTCCTATCCTACAAGTTCACTATATCCTGAGCACAACCAGTGAGGGATGCAGGTTGACGTGCAAGCGTCCCACCCAACTGTTATCATAGTTCAACTTCATCCTTATTGACAGAAGTGAATTGATGCACTCCTGGCTCCTCTCCAATCAAGTGCGGAAAGATCCTCTGGATCTCTTGATGGACTGTTAGCACGATGAAGGCGATACGAGGGTGCAAACACCACCACTGAGCGGGCTCCCGTATATCGGAGAAGACCACGTGCCTCTAATTGGCGGCCAAACCAGATCCCATCATGCATCAATTGCATACCAGGACAATTGCGCCTCTTGTGGAGACTCTCGATGGTCAGAACAACGACTCTGTCCTATAATTTAGATAAATTCCGTTAGCCAATCGCTTGAGCAATGGACTATGAACATTGAGCCAAACTGTCTTTCCGTCTTCTTCTCAGATGTATCCGAGTCCATGATTCTTTTGCATATTGCTTATTAACATAGTCCTCTGATTTATGAATTTTTAAGTGAAATCAATGCCACATTGTAAGTACAGTAAAGAGCGATCACTAGAGTCCTTGCTAGGTAAAAGGTATTAAGCCGCACACCAGCCATGACGCCAAGAGATGTACACTAATTCTTCTTTGGAGGCGCTAGGACATGTCTCTTGGCGCCCAATCTGAAACACAGCTTAAAGCTTTATTTCAAGTCCGTTAACACAAAAATAATTTAAGCCAACGTAGATATCACGATATGTTCATAATAATACTATCTCTACCTGTACGCTAAAAATCTAGTGCACTGACAACATTTTTCAATATATAACACCCTCTCTCTATTAACTCGCCAATGTCTCGCATTCCTGGCTTTTAACCCCGTAGGGCTTTATGATTGAATGCCCCGACTAGAGTATAAGGCACTCAACCTGCTCACCTCATCACTTCCCACCCTGTCTTGTCAATATCATTCCCATCCTTCTTCACAAATAGGTCACAGTCTACATAGTATGATGAGATGATAGGGCTGATGGGATAAAGCAGTCACACATCATGTTAGGGCTTAGCTATCACTACACATTAGGTAAAGAGAAAGTGTATTATTATTATTATAATTCATTACGCTTATGGAGCCAGAGGCTATGAAGAGGCAACTAACATATAAAATGGCACGCCACCCGCGCCTGGTCCCTGATATCCGTCTCCTAAAAGTTAGTAGCAGCTTTTGATTGGACCCCCTGTCATAACGCTAACGACCCCTTTTACAAATGAAATCCTCCCACCCGCCTTAAGCAAATCAAACGAAATACAAGTAAGAGGAAACCTAATTAGCCTTTGTCCGCCTCTCAGCAGCCACTTGGTTTGCCGCCAGGTATGTTGCACACTCCTTGGAGGTTGCCATGTGGGGTTCGCCGCAGTTCCTGCATTTGATGATGGTATGGAGACATGGTTTGCCTTTGGTGGGACAATCTGATCTGCCGCAAGTGTGGAGGTAGGTAGGGTGCTCCAAGGTGCAAATCGCACAGTAGGTAGTACCGGTACACTGGGTGGGGTGGTGTCCAAAGGCAAGGCATCTGGAACACTGGGTGTCAGGGCCAAAGGAAAGGTAGCGTTGAACCTTAAACCTCTTGCCAAAGAGAGAGAGGCCTCTATTGAGGGCTTTATCCGTGTTGTCCTTACCAGCAATAGTGATAACCATTGTGGAAGCCGCTTTGCCGGTATGTTGGGATTCAGTGGTGAGCCACCTGGGGGGGCGGGGAAGGTGAATGCCAGTGTTGAACTCCTCAATCTCTGACTTGACAGTGTTGAATCCCTCAGGAGTGGAGGGGACAGTGGTGGGGATGCCGTGAATGATGACCTTATGCCAGACTTCATCCTGTCTGAGGCCAGTAGCGGCAGGTATGGTGGATCATGCTGTTTCCTCAATTGCTGTTCTGTGTTGTTTGAGGACTTGGGTAGCCGTGATGTTGTCCTTGGTAAGGAGGAGGACATGGTGGTTGGGGGTGAACTCAATGGTTGCAATAAGCGGCTTCTTAATTGCAGTGTTGAAAGCGTTCCTTATGGTGAGGGTGTTGATGACGTCAGGGAGTGCTGTGCCATCTCTCTCAATGACAATCGTACGGTCGCGTTTGGTCAAAACTGGAGAAGTGGCAGTTTTGTTTGGTGAGTGTGCTGGGGGCTTGCTAGGGAGGGTTCTGGCCGCTTTCTGGGCCCAGGTTTGCTGTGGTGGCTGGGTGGGAGGGGGTTGGGTGTTCGCGAAGGTCGTGTTGCTATGATGTGGTTGAGCAACAAGGTGCGCGACTTAAGAGGTAAGGGCTGCCACTTTGGCTTGGAGGTCTTTGGTGTCTGTAATGTGTCGTTCCTGCACTACTAGCATGTGTGCTTCCATGGCTTTGAGGGTATCTTTGAGTTCGCAGTAGCAGGTCTTCATGGTTTGTAGTTCCTCTTGTAGATAGGTGACGTGTTCATTAACTGCCTTTTCCTAGGCATCTTCTGAATCTGGTGGGGGTGCGACTGTCTGGACAGGGGAAGGGGTATCCTCTTCCATCTGTGTATCGTCAGGCGAGGTGGGGAGGATTGATGTTCCTCTGGTTTGGTGCGATTCTGGTAGGTGAAAGGGGCTGGCAAGGGGGTTTTTGCCACCCCTACCCCTGCCCAAGGGTCTGCGCGACATCAGGGGGTAGTAGGAGGGACTCTGTTGATAGGGGTGATGAAATAACAAATAAAGTGGGATGATTTGTCTTTAAAAGGTGGGGAAAAAGGTGGGTGAAGCGGTGATAATTGGTGGTTGACCAATGAGGTGAGGGCTCGGCGAAAAATTTGGTGTGGTTTTTTCTTTCGCTGTGGTTGTAACGGCAACGGAGTCCTTTTGTATGTTAGTTGCCGCTTCATAGCCTCTGGCTCCATAAGCATAATGAAATATAATAATAATAATAAATAAAACAAATGAAATACAAGTAAGAGGAAACCTAATTAGCCTTTGTCCGCCTCTCAGCAGCCACTTGGTTTGCCGCCAGGTATGTTGCACACTCCTTGGAGGTTGCCATGTGGGGTTCGCCGCAGTTCTTGCATTTGATGATGGTATGGAGACATGGTTTGCCTTTGGTGGGACAATCTGATCTGCCGCAAGTGAGGAGGTAGGTAGGGTGCTCCAAGGTGCAAATAGCACAGTAGGTAGTACCGGTACACTGGGTGGGGTGGTGTCCAAACGTAAGGCATCTGGAACACTGGGTGTCAGGGCCAAAGGAAAGGTAGCGTTGAACCTTAAACCTCTTGCCAAAGAGAGAGAGGCCTCTATTGTGGGCTTTATCGGTGTTGTCCTTACCAGCAATAGTGATAACCATTGTGGAAGCTGCTTTGCCGGTACGTTGGGATTCAGTGGTGAGCCACCTGGGGGGGCAGGGAAGGTGAATGCCAGTGTTGAACTCCTCAATCTCTGACTTGACAGTGTTGAGTCCCTCAGGAGTGGAGGGAACAGTCGTGGGGATGCCGTGTATGATGACCTTATGCCAGACTTCATCCTGTCTGAGGCCAGTGGCGGCAGGTATGGTGGATCTTGCTGTTTCCTCAATTGCTGTTCTGTGTTGCTTGAGGACTTGGGCAGCCGTGATGGTGTCCTTGGTGAGGAGGAGGACATGGTGGTTGGGGGTGAACTCAATGGTTGCAATAAGAGGTTTCTTAATTGCAGTGTTGAAGGCGTTCCTTATGGTGAGGGTGTTGATGTGGTCAGGGAGTGCTGTGCCATCTCTCTCAATCACAATCGTACGGTCGCGTTTGGTCAAAACTGGAGAAGTGGCAGTTTTGTTTGGTGAGTGTGCTGGGGGCTTGCTAGGGAGGGCCCTGGCCGCTTTCTGGGCCCAGGTTTGCTGTGGTGGCTGGGTGGGAGGGGGTTGGGTGTTCGCGAAGGTGGTGTTGCTATGCTGTGGTTGAGCAACAAGGTGCGCGACTTGAGAGGTAAGGGCTGCCACTTTGGCTTGGAGGTCTTTGGTGTCTGTAATGTGTCGTTCCTGCACTACTAGCATGTGTGCTTCCATGGCTTTGAGGGTATCCTTGAGTTCGCAGTAGCAGGTCTTCATGGTTTGTAGTTCCTCTTGTAGATAGGTGACGTGTTCATTGACTGCCTTTTCCTAGGCATCTTCTGAATCTGGTGGGGGTGCGACTGTCTGGACAGGGGAAGGGGTATCCTCTTCCATCTGTGTGTCGTCAGGCGAGGTGGGGAGGATTGACGTTCCTCTGGTCTGGTGGGATTCTGGTAGGGGAAAGGGGCTGGCAAGAGGGTTCTTGCCACCCCTACCCTTGCTCAAGGGTCTGCGCGACATCAAGGGGGTTGTATGAGGGACTCAGTTGATAGGGGTGATGGAATAACAAATAAAGTGGGATGATTTGTCTGTAAAAGTGGGGAAGAAGGATGGGTGAGGCGGTGATAATTGGTGGTTGACCAATGAGGTGAGGGCTCGGCGAAAAATTTGGTGTGGTTTTTTCTTTCGCTGTCGTTGTAACGGCAACTGAGTCCAAAGAGAAAGTGTATATAAAGAGACGCTAACCATCACGCTGGTTAGTGTAATGGATTGCCCAAGAATTCTTTTGCCTCCAGAACCAGAACGTTGATCCTATCGATGGCTATCACTTCATTGACTAACCTGACACTGAAACGTAAAGAGGTATGTTTTTTCAAAACGAATGTACTGTTCAAGTTATCAAAATGCACGACACCATATATTCTTAAGTTTCTTCTCGCTTTCCACTCCAGTGACATGTTCATTCGGTCTAGTTCCCTTGTGCCCGAACTTTAGACTGATATTCAACACAAGAATACCCACTGAGGGTTTAACATTAAGCACCCAAACCTGCAAAATGACCTTGCATATGAAAATAATTTTTGTTTGATACTGAGTGATAGTCTGTGATCCTACAGAAACTAACTCCAGCTACACTAGTAAGTCCTAGCGTATAAGACCCTATGTATTTTATTTAACACCTGAGAATTGCAGAAACTCCTAATCTACAGTACTTGTGAGGCTCATTCAGTAGGCCTGCATCCTGAATCCGAACCTGACATTGACTGACTCCTTGCAGGATGAATAACCAACTTCGGCCCGATACTTCCAGTTAGCCAACTAATCATGTAGGCAATATGTATGGCCGGCGTAAAGGGGACCTAGGACCAGGCACTATAGGCGCGAGGAATGTAATATTGGCAACGCAACAAAAGGCACATGCTAGCTCTCAGAGCATGCTACCAACACAGCAGCCAGTCTGTCCAAATACGTCTCCATCCACAATTGCAACCTCATGACTAAGAACACCCGCAAAGCACCTCCAGAGAAAACAACCTACAGACTACTGCGTAAACCAAACTGGCACCTCAAAGGCAGGAGGCAACGGAAGCTTTCCATATTAGCGATGACAATAGCGATGAGTACCAAAACTTACCACGATCGGGAGAAATAGAATCAGACACCGAGCCCAATCTGGCAGACATCTATATCTCCAATGGGCCTACGCTAAGACGGAACGATAACAGTCAAGCAGTAGCGCGACAGCGGACACATCACGCGACGCTTGTTAGAATTTTGACCGGCTCCAAATCTCAACCAGGTGATCCAGTGGTGTGAACACCTGTGAGTCGTAGGTAAATAACTCTCCACCAGCCCTATAGTCTACACATACTCCCGTCATCCAGCATAGAGTGATTTTCATCGCCTCATGAGAGCCTCGTTGCTTCAGTAATGCATATTAGGAGCTCCAGCCATGCTAGCCGCCGAAGTACGCGACTCCCTGACCAATCGTTAGTGAGTTAGTCACGACGGAACCTGGCGAGAGGTACAGCTGGGGCTATTATGGAGTTGGTAAAGTCACTCATTAAGCGCAACTCTCTGTTCGAAGATCCAGTCCCAAATATTGTTGCATTAACTGGCCTTGTGCTCAAAGTGTAGGATGCTGCAGTAGAGAGTAAAGCTGATACTAAATCCATCGGACCCTTTGAGCAGTCCATATCTAAAGTAAGTTGACTTTGCCCGGTATGACTCCACACAATCTACTCTACAAGCAGGGGAAGCTTCACCAAAAATACTTGAGAGTACGATCACATTTGGTGTACTATGTGAAGATTAACATTGCAAAGTTATACGATGTACAATAGGATCTAATGGCTAAGGGGCACTTTGTGGACTATCTGCTTGCAGGCGATAGGTTCATGTACGACCCGAAAGGGTATGAGGTCTTATTATTATTATTATATCTCATTACGCTTATGCAGCCAGAGGCTATGAAGCGGCAACTAACATACAAAATGGCACGCCACCCGCACCTGGTCCCTGATATCCGTCTCCTAAATGTTAGTAGCAACTTTTGATTGGACCCCCTGTCATAACTCTAACGACCCCTTTTACAAAAAAAAATCCTCCCACCCGCCTAAAGCCTAACAAATAAAGGAAACAAAAGTATAAAAAACTAAACAGCCCTGGTCCTCCTCTCAGTTGCTGCTTGCTGTGCCGCCAGGTAGGTTTTGCACTCTTTGAATGTTGCTTGGTGGGGCTCGCCGCAGTTGGAGCACTGAATGGTAGTGTGAAGACAGGCTTTGCCCCTGGTAGGACAATCTGACTTGCCGCAGGTATGGAGGCGGGTAGGGTGTTCTTGGGAGCAGATGCTGCAGTGCACGTTGCCAGTACACTCGGTGGTATGGTGGCCAAATGCCAGGCATTTGCTGCATTGGGTGTCAAGGCCAAAGGAAAGTTAGCGTTGCACCTTAAACTTCTTGCCCAAGAGGCAGAGGCCACTGCTGAGGGCTTTATCAGTGGAGTCTTTGCAGGCAATGGTGAGGACCATGGTGGAGGCCAACTTGTCCGGACGTTGGGCCTGGGTGGTGAGCCACCTGGGGGGGCGTGGGAGGTGGGTGCCAGGATTGAAGGTCTCAATCTCAGCCTGAACAGTGTGGAAGTGGGAGGAGGTAGGGATGCCGTGAATGATGACCTTATGCCAGATTTCATCCTTTCTGAGGCCTGTGGCAGCGGGAATGGTGGCTCTGATTGCCTCTTCAATTGAAAAGTGATGGTGTTTGAGGACAGAGGCGGCAGGTGTATTATCCTTAGTGACTAGGAGGACATGGTGGTTGGTGGTGAACTCAATGTTGGCAATAAGCTGCTTGCCAATAGCAGTGTTGATAGCATCGCGGATAGTGAGGGTGTTGGTGTCATCAGGGAGGATGCTGCCATCTCTCTATGACAATGGTACGGTCGCGTTTGGTCAAAACAGCAGGCTTTACAGTTTTGTTTGGTGAGGTGGTAGCGGGCTTAGCCGGGAGTGACTTGGCCAGCTTCTGGGCCCAGGTTTGCTGTTGTGGTGGTGGGGGGAGCGTGGTAGAGGTCTGGGTAGGGTGTTGTTGTTGTTGTTGAAGCTGGGCCTCTAGGCGCGCAACTTGGCTGGTAAGGGTCTCAATTTGGAGGTGCAAGTCTTCAGTGTCCTGGATGTGACGTTCCTGAACCACCATGAGGTGCTGCTGAAAGGCTTGGAACATGCCCTCCAAGTTGGAGAGGCGAATTTCTCTGCCCAGAGCTGAAGTTCTCATGTCATCTGCGACATGTGTGGGCGTGATGGATTGGTGGCCAGTTGCTGTGGCAGCAGAGTGTTGTGGTGTGTGCGGGACTGGTACAGTGTCTACAGGAGAGGCAAGGCCTTCATCCATCTGGGTATCATCAGGTTAGGCTGGTGTTTGTGTGGGGAGTGGAGGGTTGAATGGTGTGGCAAGGGGGTTAGAACCCCCCTTCCTTTGCCCTTACGTCTAGAACTAGACATCAAAGGGTGTGGACAGGGACTCTGAAGATAGAAGTGATGGAAAACAAATAATAAGGGTAGATTTGTTGATGTAAAGTCTTTAAAGTGGGGGACGAGGCGGTGAGAAAAGGTGTTGGACCAATGAGGTGAGGGCTCGGCGAAAAATTTGGTGTGGTTTTATCTTTCGCTGTGGTTGTAACGGCAACCGAGTCTTGGGTATGAGGTCTGTTCCTTTACACTGAGAGCTACCACATAGTAAGTACTACTGATTGCGATACTCAACGCAGAACTGGAGTTACCACTTCCATACCACACAGATTCCGGAAGCAGTTTATGGGAAGTATTTGGCGGTAAAGAAAATGAGGGGCATGACCAACACCTACTTTCTGGGGCATATTAACGGCGCAATGATCTCCTTGACATGCGCCATTATCTGCCACACATTGCGCGCATCGCAATCTGGAATATACCTGCATCCAGGGACTTTAAACTTGGGGAAGTGGGATGTAAGAGATTTCAAATCTTGTAGCATACTATTGGTGGCCAAACTAATAACACGTTACTGGACGTGGAAGAACATTTCCAACGGCAGAAAGATATGTGGGCCAAGTGCCCACACCTGCTCCAGCACATGATTCTTTGCAACATCTGCGATACAATCTGGAAGAAGGCAGAGCAGGTCTATAGGATGCAGCAGGAGTGCTGGGAAGTATATGAGGACAATTGGGACATGGTGTGGGAAGAACTAGCTGATGAGGAATCAAGGGTGGCGATAGTAAGGCATGTGGTTCAACGAATCAACCCTGGGACTAGGTCATTGGAGTAATATTGGTATGTGCTAAGTAAGTGACAGGAAACAGACAGGTCATTAGACGTGGACTCCGTTGCCGTTACAACCACAGCGAAAGAAAAAACCACACCAAATTTTTCGCCGAGCCCTCACCTCATTGGTCAACCACCAATTATCACCGCTTCACCCATCCTTTTTCCCCACTTTTACAGACAAATCATCCCACTTTATTTGTTATTCCATCACCCCTATCAACTGAGTCCCTCATACAACCCCCTTGATGTCGCGCAGACCCTTGGGCAAGGGTAGGGGTGGCAAGAACCCTCTTGCTAGCCCCTTTCACCTACCAGAATCCCACCAGACCAGAGGAACATCAATCCTCCCCACCTCACCTGACGACACCCAGATGGAAGAGGATACCCCTTCCCCTGTCCAAACAGTCGCACCCCCACCAGATTCAGAAGATGCCTGGGAAAAGGCAGTTAATGAACACGTCACCTATCTACAAGAGGAACTACAAACCATGAAGACCTGCTACTGCGAACTCAAAGATACCCTCAAAGCCATGGAAGCACACATGCTAGTAGTGCAGGAACGACACATTACAGACACCAAAGACCTCCAAGCCAAAGTGGCAGCCCTTACCTCTCAAGTCGCACATCTTGTTGCTCAACCACAGCATAGCAACACCACCTTCGCGAACACCCAACCCCCTCCCACCCACCCACCACAGCAAACCTGGGCCCAGAAAGCGGCCAGGACCCTCCCTAGCAAGCCCCCAGCACACTCACCAAACAAAACTGCCACAACTCCAGTTTTGACCAAACGCGACCGTACGATTGTCATTGAGAGAGATGGCACAGCACTCCCTGACGACATCCACACCCTCACCATAAGGAACGCTTTCAACACTGCAGTTAAGAGACCTCTTATTGCAACCATTGAGTTCACCCCAAACCACCATGTCCTCCTCCTTACCAAGGACAACATCACGGCTGCCCAAGTCCTCAAACAACACAGAACAGCAATTGAGGAAACAGCAAGATCCACCATACCTGCCGCTACTGGCCTCAGACAGGATGAAGTTTGGCATAAGGTCATCATCCACGGCATCCCCACCACTGTCCCCTCTACTCCTGAAGGGTTCAACACAGTCAAGTCAGAGATTGAAGAGTTCAACACTGGCATCCACCTCCCCCGCCCACCCAGGTGGCTCACCACAGACACCCAACGCACAGGCAAAGCAGCATCCACCATGGTTATCACTATTGCCGGCAAAGACAACACAGACAAAGCCCTCAACAGAGGCCTCTCACTCTTTGGTAAAAGGTTCAAGGTGCAACGGTACCTTACCTTTGGTCCAGACACCCAGTGTTCCAGATGCCTAGCCTTTGGACACCACCCCACCCAGTGTACCGGAACTACCTACTGTGCAATCTGCACCCAGGAGCACCCTACCTACCTTCACACCTGCGGCAGATCTGATTGCCCCACCAAAGGCAAAGCCTGCATCCACACTACTATCAAATGCAAGAACTGCAACGAACCTCACATGGCAACTTCCAAGGAGTGTGCAACATACCTGGCGGCAAACCAAGTGGCTGCTGAGAGGCGGACAAAGGCTAATTAGGTTTCCTCTTACTTGTATTTCATTTGTTTTATTTGTTAGGCTTAAGGCGGGTGGGAGGATTTCATTTGTAAAAGGGGTCGTTAGCGTTATGACAGGGGGTCCAATCAAAAGTTGCTACTAACATTTAGGAGACGGATATCAGGGACCAGGCGCGGGTGGCGTGCCATTTTGTATGTTAGTTGCCGCTTCATAGCCTCTGGCTCCATAAGCGTAATGAATTATAATAATAATAATAATAAGGTCATTAGACGTGAGCCAGACATCGCTCGCACGGGCGCTGGTGGTTTATAGATTCAGATCAAGCAAGTTTGCATCATCCTGGGCCATACGGTGTACAGCTGATAGTAGGCCTACTGCTCAGCCCTTCTCTACCTCATTACCTTACTCTTACTTAGCCTTGAAGAGTCACCGGATGCCCAGGTACTCCAGGCAGGGAATTTTTTGATCGTCCAGCCATATATTAAGTCTCGGGACACAACGGGAGTCCTGGCGCGGGGGATTAAGGCAATTGCAGAAATGTCAAAGGATAATAGATTGATTGTGTGGAATGGAGTTAATGAGTTAGCGAGCAAAAAAGCAGGACGGAGAACGGACAATTGTA
>VBSK01000227.1:0-24220 GCA_006112555.1 Tuber indicum
GTAGAAAACACCAACAACTTATCAACACGGGTGGCGCAATGGCAGAGAGTTTACGACCCACTTGTCCGCAAACTCGCATCCGCACGCCAGGCCCTCGTCGACCCTATGAACCCACTTTTGGCCAAGTGCCTCCGAGGAGCGTAATGGTGAGGAGGACCTGTACCTGTTACCCGTAACCCCAAAACAAAACTATAAACAAAGGAAATACATAGAGGTGGTGACAGACCGAAGAGGTCAGTAGGGCCTATCTCCTACCCGTGGTGCCATGCCCCGCCCGCCGTACCCGCAACCAAGCCAAAGAAACCAAACAAGCCCCACAGAACCCAGCACGCAAGACCCAAAACAAGTCCAACCCAGAGGTCGCAACCTACTATCCGCACAGGTGGCCATCAACCAGCCGGTCCGCCAGGAAGCTTTACAGCACTCAGCAGCTTGACCTTAGCAGCCCAGTCCAGCCGGAAACAATTAATTAGACCTCGCCCAACCTGACGCAGGCCCGACCGGTGCTCGCAGGTGCCTCTCCCCGCCAAGTCAGCCCCCCCCCAAGCCCCACACACCAGGCACCGCAGTTCCCATCCAGCCCCCTCAGCCCCTCAGGCAGCTCAACCGCCCGACAGCCACAGGACAGCCGATACCTGACCCCATCACGCAGCCACTGGTCTTGGCCAAAGCAACAGAGCCCCAATCCCCCAGCACCGTGTAGCCGAGGGGGGCCACCAGGACGAACCCAGGGCCACAACATACGCGCCAGCATCCAAAGACGCCGGCCACAGTCCCAACCCGCCCGAACCGAAATCCAAGCCAAGCAAGCTGAGAGGGAAAACAGGGAACCCGAAGGCCCCCCAACGTGGGCCCCAAAGGGGCCGCACTGTAGACTGACGAAAGGTGCCCAACTGACGCTTCAGAGAGGGCGGGTACTAGGATAGGAAACGAGACAAACAGAAGGTAGGCCCCACTTGCAATGGGTGTGACCGCCAACCACCATCCGTAACCACACCGACCCCTGCACTAGACCAAGCGTGGCCTGGCAACCAATCGCCCCACACCACCCCGGGCAGAAGTTCACCCGCACCAGGAGGCAAAAAGCTTTCAGGGTCAAAGCCATCCCCACACAGAAGCGAGGAGGAGACACCTGACTGAACCACCGTAACTGCCACCAGGACGTAAACTCCAAGGGAACGGTGATAAACGACATCGTAAGATTCCGACCGTGAAGACAGTAGACGAAGGGCGGGGCCGGCGAGGCCCCCGTCCCTTGAGGAATGATGCGATCGGTACGACGTGTTGATACTTGGGAAGGTCATCAGTCTAACCCAAGGGCGTTTTGTATCGTGAACACTAAGGACTCCGTTAAAACCCAACAAGAAACATGAGCTGGCCCAAAGAACGACACGGGTGTTTCCCCCCACAGCAATGTTCAAATCCCCCAACCCCCGAACGCTAAACTCTGCGAGTAGGCAATAGACAGAGAAGCCGAAGACTTTTTACCGAGGGAGGGCTCGTAGACGCCAAAGGTGAATAGGCTCGAAGCGAAATCATCGTGAGAATCAAATAACAACGAGGAGGCGAAAACAAGTAACCACAACGCGAAACCGCCAAACAACAGAACCTCAACACCAAAGACCCCAGGAACTACTGAGCGAACTCAGATATCTCCCCCAGAATTAAAGACATCGAAGGACTATCGTGGTGCGAAAGGAACGCTACCGAGGCGGAGCGAAGATAGAAGTACGGAAATTACTTAGAACATTCAATCTAATTTTATTTATCCACGTACCGCCGACTCCGGCATACGACGTGCCCGGGGCTGGAGGACCCCCCGGTTAACGCACCCCCAGTAACTACCACTAACTACGAACAATCCAAACCTCCGACCCCGAACCTCCAACATGCCCGCGCCATGCCCACAACACGAACACTAAGTACAAAGCCATCAACGGTAAAGAAAGTCCTCCCCGAAGCGACACCGTAGACCCTCTGGTATGGGCCCAACCAAGCCAAGTAGCCGAAGCAACAAGGCCTCCTCGCGTAGCCGAAGCCGGGCAAGGTACCAGTCCCCCAGGTTCCCCGTACAAAAAACAAAATTCCACTACCGCCATCTGAATATGACCCCGCAACCCATCCTCCACAGCAGAAACCCACCCGGGCGCCCCCACTCAATGATCTCAGGACACCCCCAGCCGACCGCCACGGCCAAACACCCCCCAAAATACCACAAACAAAAGAAACACCCAAGACCCAAGCGCGTAGACCCGAAGGAAAGCCGACTTACAGGGTGAGGGCTCCCTAGTCGAGGGGGTACGAACCGTCGTAGAGCACCCGAGCGGCACCACAAGGGCAACGCAACCCGAACACCTCCGCGGAACGCGCCAGGAAGACTGGATCCCCGAGCCGTCGACACCTGGCCGAACAGACCCAGACATTATCCCCCAAAAACTCCTCAACTCCCTCCACAGGCGGCGTACCCGCCGTGGACACTGTAGCAGCCGGGCGCGACCGAGTGCGCACCGGCGATGGCGATGACGTATCCGAACCGGGGACAAGTGGCACAGGTGAGGTCTGGTCTTCTTTGACCCGGCGCTTCTTGTTTCTCCTCCTCTTTACTCCCCCAGGCGCAGGCCTACGGTCGGGGGTGGACGGGCCACCCTCAACACCACCCACCGCCACAGGAGGGGCGCCACTGGAGGCGCTTCCCCGACCAGCCACGGGCTCAGCCACAGAGGACTCAGGCACCTGACCCCCCGAAGGAGGCAATGCCACCGCAGCCGGCGCCACCACAGGGGCCACCACCCCACCCACCAGAGAGGACGCCTCCGCCACCACACCCGACGAACCAGGTGGGGGCCCACCCACACCACCCTCCGCGGAGGGTGGCGGTGGGATAACCGCCGGCGTAACAACACCCCGAGGGGGCTCCTCTGCCGGACCCTGAGAATTCTCAGGGTCTAGCCCATCCCCCACCGTAACAACCGTAGTAACCGAAGCGACCGAGGGAGTAGGCGACGAAGGAATAACCGTAGGAACCTCAGGTTCGCGTAGCGAACCTGACAGAGCAGCGTTCTCCTTCTCAGCGCGATGAAGCCGCCGAGAAAGGACAGAGATGTGATGCCGAAGGCGAGAGACTTCGGCCTCAAGGGCGAAGTTCTTCTCGACGGCACGAGACAGAACCACCGACGAGCGCAAGGCGGACGCGGCGGAAGGGGAGAGGCTCGCTTAGCCATAGCGACCGTAAAGAGGCGAGGCAAAAGTGAGGAACTTAAAGATAGGCGAGATGAAGAACAGGGGTTCTTCAACTGATCGTAGGAGGAGGGAAAGCAACTATCGTGATAGAAGCTTAAAGACTTGAAGCTATCGTGAGATAGGAATCAAGGGCTCTGACTGGCCTGACGACTGTAGATTCGCTACCGAGGCGGAGCGAAGATAGAAGTAAGGAAATTACTTAGAACATTCAATCTAATTTTATTTATCCACGTACCGCCGACTCCGGCATACGACGTGCCCGGGGCTGGAGGACCCCCCGGTTAACGCACCCCCAGTAACTACCACTACCTACGAACAATCCAAACCTCCGACCCCGAACCTCCAACATGCCTGCGCCATGCCCACAACACGAACACTAAGTACAAAGCCATCAACGGTAAAGAAAGTCCTCCCCGAAGCGACACCGTAGACCCTCTGGTATGGGCCCAACCAAGCCAAGTAGCCGAAGCAACAAGGCCTCCTCGCGTAGCCGAAGCCGGGCAAGGTACCAGTCCCCCAGGTTCCCCGTACAAAAAACAAAATTCCACTACCGCCATCTGAATATGACCCCGCAACCCATCCTCCACAGCAGAAACCCACCCGGGCGCCCCCACTCAATGATCTCAGGACACCCCCAGCCGACCGCCACGGCCAAACACCCCCCAAAATACCACAAACAAAGAAACACCCAAGACCCAAGCGCGTAGACCCGAAGGAAAGCCGACTTACAGGGTGAGGGCTCCCTAGTCGAGGGGGTACGAACCGTCGTAGAGCACCCGAGCGGCACCACAAGGGCAACGCAACCCGAACACCTCCGCGGAACGCGCCAGGAAGACTGGATCCCCGAGCCGTCGACACCTGGCCGAACATACCCAGACATTATCCTCCAAAAACTCCTCAACTCCCTCCACAGGCGGCGTACCCGCCGTGGACACTGTAGCAGCCGGGCGCGACCGAGTGCGCACCGGCGATGGCGATGACGTATCCGAACCGGGGACAAGTGGCACAGGTGAGGTCTGGTCTTCTTTGACCCGGCGCTTCTTGTTTCTCCTCCTCTTTACTCCCCCAGGCGCAGGCCTACGGTCGGGGGTGGACGGGCCACCCTCAACACCACCCACCGCCACAGGAGGGGCGCCACTGGAGGCGCTTCCCCGACCAGCCACGGGCTCAGCCACAGAGGACTCAGGCACCTGACCCCCCGAAGGAGGCAATGCCACCGCAGCCGGCGCCACCACAGGGGCCACCACCCCACCCACCAGAGAGGACGCCTCCGCCACCACACCCGACGAACCAGGTGGGGGCCCACCCACACCACCCTCCGCGGAGGGTGGCGGTGGGATAACCGCCGGCGTAACAACACCCCGAGGGGGCTCCTCTGCCGGACCCTGAGAATTCTCAGGGTCTAGCCCATCCCCCACCGTAACAACCGTAGTAACCGAAGCGACCGAGGGAGTAGGCGACGAAGGAATAACCGTAGGAACCTCAGGTTCGCGTAGCGAACCTGACAGAGAAGCGTTCTCCTTCTCAGCGCGATGAAGCCGCCGAGAAAGGACAGAGATGTGATGCCGAAGGCGAGAGACTTCGGCCTCAAGGGCGAAGTTCTTCTCGACGGCACGAGACAGAACCACCGACGAGCGCAAGGCGGACGCGGCGGAAGGGGGAGAGGCTCGCTTAGCCATAGCGACCGTAAAGAGGCGAGGCAAAAGTGAGGAACTTAAAGATAGGCGAGATGAAGAACAGGGGTTCTTCAACTGATCGTAGGAGGAGGGAAAGCAACTATCGTGATAGAAGCTTAAAGACTTGAAGCTATCGTGAGATAGGAATCAAGGGCTCTGACTGGCCTGACGACTGTAGATTCGCTACCGAGGCGGAGCGAAGATAGAAGTAAGGAAATTACTTAGAACAAAGCGTGAAGAGCCTATCTTCCTCGGCCGCCTCGGCCTCCTTATATAGTGCTCTTCACTCAACCCTAACCCTGATGACTCACAAGTGTGAGCCTCGTGAAAAGCCTTACATAGGTCATATGACTCAAATGAGTCATACGCGCGAGATCCCATGACTCATAATCGAGTCATGTGCGAAACATAACAAATCATAACATAAACAAGTCATATGACTCAAATGAGTCACATGCGCAAAACCCATGACTCATAATCGAGTCATGTGCGAAACATAACAAATCATAACATAAACAAGTCATATGACTCAAATGAGTCATACGCGCGAAACCCATGACTCATAATCGAGTCATGTGCGAAACATAACAAATCATAACATAAACCAATCATATGACTCAAGCGAGTCATATGCGCAAGACCCATGACTCCTAGTCGAGTCATGTGCGAAATCCTGAGCTACCTGTCACATCCGTGACACCCTGAAAAGTAGGTTGGCCCCCGGTCATCGCTCCCCCTCTGTAACTTTTGAGTCCTCAGAGACCAACTCCATTCCCTTCTCCTCATCGGAGGGGTGTACTGAAGTCCCTGCCAAGGGCCAGGGCGCTGCTCCGGCAGCCCCCGCTATAACGAGACTCCACTGATTACTATTACAAGTAGCCAAACCTACACCCATACCGGAGTCAAGAGACTACCGCGGTAGGGCTGGCGGTAGACTTAGGTCTACCAGGTGGAGGTACCGGTGGTTAGGTACCTCAGTCGGGCATGCTAGGTCATACCAAAGGTACATAGGTCCTAGTAATGGTTGGGTGTTACCCTACTCTGTAGGGTAACCCAAGTAGTCAATTTGGGAGTTACCCTGAATTACTCGACGGAGAGTCCAGGTAAAGTTACCCTACCTTCCGACTAGGGTTACCCTGCCTTGGGCCACGGGTTACCCTGCTATGGAGTCAAGTTACCCTACCTTGAAAGTAACTTGTTACACAGGACTTCGGGGGAAGTTACTAGATTGTTTGTCACTCGAAACAACATAGGGTGTTCGATTCTCAGGTTGTGCGGATCACTCCCGCACAACCTGTTGAGCTCCGAACAAGCAGTAACTTGGAGGTGTGGTTGCTAACACCCCCCTCCGGCCCCGTTATAAGTCCCTAGCGTCATGGGCTACAGCCTGAAGAGTTGCTGTAAGTCTAGCAGAAGTCTCCAAGTGGAGATGTTTCCATAACTCCGTATACGTCACTGCCGTCCGTCCGACCGGAAGCTGTCCGCAGGATAAATGAGGGGACAGAGGAGAACCTGGAGAATGGCCTCCAGGTGGTTTCGTGTAAAACGGACCAGAACTGACGGAGTAATACCACTTTGAAGTTAGAAGTAGTATGTGAGGTTACCGGAGGCCAGTAGGCGAGGTAACCGAAGTCCGTTGCCCCGAAAGTGTAATAGTATTGGAGAATCGTTAAGGACTCTAAGACACTAGTCTAAGGTCACGATATGACCTACTTCTAGGAGGGTTGACTGTGGGTAGCGCCTATTGGTAGTCAACCTCCGGAGTGGTCTATCGGGGGAGCTACGTGGCTATCTTCCGCAATGATATGGAAATGAGTAGAACCGGATAGATGTTCAGGAGCCGCGAATGCTTGCAGAAGACTAAGTGTATATGGGTAGAGAGTTCCATAGTTGGTATAGTATCCGCATGGGCATGACAGCTCGCCACTGGCATGACCACAATATGAAGAGTTTTTACTCCTGCGGTTGCATTGCAGATGCAGCGGCTAAAACACTTCTTTCGGGCAGATGTTAGGACACCACCGAGTGGTCTAGTTCACTACGGAGGATCGTTGGTCCGACCCGTAGAGGTTGGCTAGACAGCCCACGGGAGTTGGGTGCTCGCGAACGCAGAGTAGTGATGGGGAGTAACTGGCAGCATACCAAACCTACTTAAGTATATGCGAGTTCTCCTCTACTCTGGCAATCAACTACCTCTCGAGATCAGGACTTAATTGAGTAAAGCTGTGGCTTAACGATATTAAGTTTTACCGTTTATTTTTTCAACTCTACTGTTGATTATCTTTATCTTTACTTCTGAAAGAATACTTCGGTGCGGTCGCAACCTCGGGATCCATCTTCCCAGAGGCAGCCCCCGTTACACCTGCTGCTAAAACATCCTTTGTGGATATGGTAAAAAAGATGGCCTACGTGCCCAAACCCGCCATCCCACTAAGGGCCAAGACAGCCCCGGTTCGGCCCGCTTCGGCGGCCTCCTCCCACAGCACCAGCAGTGGCAGCTCTTCCAGTGATGGGGGGGTGGTCCTGAAGGTTGGAAAAGCTGCGGAGGAGAAGAAGGTGAGCTGGGAGGATGAGGAGGAGAAGGAGGATGGGAAGAAGAGGGAAAGGAAGAGGGGCAGGCGCCTGAGTGGTGCTGCCAGGAGGAGGAGAAAGATGGCGGCTCAGGCTGGCCAGGAAACATCGGCGACCCCGGCCAAGACTCAGGGGAAGACTACTGCTGAAGGACAGGCTACACCCTCCGCTGCTGCCGCCCCAGTACCTGTGGTACAAACCCTTTCGTCTGGGCCAGGCGCCATCAGGAGGATCTACAACGTAGTGCCTAACTTGATCCCTTGCGACGGCCCTCCTCGCAGCGCCAGTCAACAGGGGCCACCACCAAAGCCGGCTCCACCCCAGTCCTCGCCTACCCCAGATGCCAGGGGAAGGCACATCACAATGCGGTTCGCCACCCGCAAGGAAGTGGCCCTGCCGGAAGGTGTGACGATTGAGGCCATCCGGGCCCGCATAAATGTCACCTTGTCCAACTCGCCGAAAGTTAGGGGCACCTGCCCTTACATTCGGGCTGGACATATTCGGAACGAGATTGGGTGTATCTTCCTCACCCTCGCGGCACACTCTGCTGCTGAACTTGGAGACCGTCTTGACAGAGCCCAGTTGGCGCTGTTAAAGGAGCTTTCACTCCCGGAATTTGTTTTCCAAAAGGATGTGAAAAAGGTGAAGATCATGGTCACGGGAGTTCCTCTTTCTAATACTGGCCGTGGCTCCATCTGGAAGGTTGACGGATGGATTGGGGAACAGGCTTCGGATGGCCTACGCACTGACTTGGAGCTAGGTAATCCCGGCATAGTCACTGTGTCCCGCCCCGACATCATGGGGTCCATCCACGCTATGAGGCAGGCCAACGCCGTGTCATGCGGTATTCGCTTTGTAGTGGAAGAAAATGAGGCGGCTAAGGCTGCTTTGGAGGCTGGGAGGATCTTCCTTCGGGGGAGTACCCGAAATGTTAGGGTGTTCACTGAACACCGTACGGTGAAGGCTTGTGGTAAATGTTTGCAGGTGGGCCACTTTCAGGCCGCTTGTGCCCTTCCTTCCCGGTGTCGTTTCTGCTACGGGGAGCATCTGTCCCGAGAGCACATGTGTAAGGCGTTGGGGTGCCCTGAGGGTGTAGGCGAAGCATGCGGACACACTCGCAGGGGGTGTTGGTTGTGGGATAGGACCGACCACTTTGCAGGGTATGAGAGGTGCCCAGCCTTGAAAGTTAATTCTAGGACTCCGGTATCCTCACCACCCACGGCGGCAGCTGACGCCACCACAACTAGCTCGTCCGGGCTACTTGATGCTAAGGATAAGGAGCCTGAGCAGAAAGGGAGGCCACGACGCCAAAATAGGGGACGGTCGCCAACCCCCAGGGTGGTGGAGGTGAGTAGCGATGAGGAAGAGGAGGCTGTCCCGTGGGAGAAGTCTGCTAAGGCTAGGGGTGAGGAGCCTGGGCGACCCCCTACTTCCCCCTCCCCCAAGCGCGGTATTTTAAAAAAGAAACCCGTTCCCAAGAGGGGCGATACTATGTGGTTCGCCCAGGACTCTGAGGGTTTTTTACGCGACTTTGGCCCTTGTGGCCCGAGCGGATCTGTTGAGTCCCCCTTTTAATGCGTATCACAGCGATAGCACTGAACGTGGGGAGGAGCGGCAGGAATCGGGCGCTGGCGTTCGATTTGTTTTCTGTTATTGATTTATTTTTTGTTTTGGAACCTCCGGTTGATTCGGGGGGACAACATGTGCCGGTGGAGGTTGATGGTTGGGATTTGTTTTCCTTTGTTATTGGATCAGGGGTGGAGGTGTTTGTCCGCTCGCATTTGTGTGGGTTGTTTGATGTTGTTGGGCATGGGGGCACTTGTGCCCAGGTTGGATTTTGGGAGAAGGGTGAGAAGAAGGTGCTCGCGGGCGTCTACATCCCACCTACACACATCAAGGCCGAGTATCAGTCAGGGCTGGGGGACGTCGGGGAACCGGATATCGCGTTTGGTGATTTCAATGCCAGACATCGAGATTGGGACCCACAGGCGGAGATGGCCAGGCAGGAACATTGCGGACGATGGTTGCAGGAATGGATGGCACCACGGTTGCTGAGCATGACTCCGCCTGACTGGCCAACATTCCGTGATATATCAATGATAGACCTCTGCTTGTATCGAGGACCGTACCTGCAGCACAAGTACCTTGATGTGGTTGGCTGTAAACATGCCGTCCAGACTATCCGACTCCATGTGGACCTGCCTGACAATCTCATAAGAAGGAGGACTGCTTGGAAGAAGGCGGTGTGGGGAAAGGTCGAGAAGGAGCTGGACACCCTGAAAGAGGTGGATGGTAAGCAGTTGTGGGGAGGAGTGAGGAACGTGGTGGACGCATTCCCATGGGCTTCCGTTAGCAGAGGCCGGTGCGAGTGGTGGACACCTGAGTTGGAAAGGATGAGGTTGGATGTGGCCCGGCTAAAGAGGTATTCCAAGCGCATGGCGGAGCGGGCGGAGGACTTTAGGCTGGCGAGGTGTGTCTACCGGGCTTGCCTGTTAAGGGCTCGTTTCGACCACATAAAAACCAAGTTGGCAGAGAGTAAGGACCCAGACATCTTCAGGTTGGCACGGAAGTTGGAGGCGAAGCGCATGTTGCCTTCAATGGTGCGGTCAGACGGCTCTTTGGCTACCACGCACGCCAAGATTAGCGACCTGATTGCGCAACAGGTTGATCCCAGTGATCCCGCCCGATGGACTGAAAGTGTGATCGAGATGGACAGTGCCGAAGAAATGGAAACGGCGCTGGCAAGATCTCACACAAACACGGGCCCCGGCGAAGACGATATCGGCTATCCCTTCTTAATGTTTTGGATGAGGAGGGATGCCACGACACTGCGACGCCTCGTTGACTATGGGCTGCGACATGACATTCCGGACTGGCATAGGGCTGAGGTAGTGCTCATACCCAAGCTCGACAAGCCGCGGTATGATGTTGTCAAATCCTGGCGCATGATACACCTACTCCCGACCACGGCTAAGGTGGTGGAGAGGGTGGTGTCACTCCGGCTGGCCACTTGTCCAGACCTCGGTGAGACGCAGTTCGGCTCCCGCAGGAGGCGGGGTGTCCACGATGCCATGGCGGTCGTTCAGGAATTCCTCCGCCATAATGAGGGGTACAAGCGCCTGGTCTTGTCAATGGACATAGAGGAAGGGTTCGATAATATCGACATCAACCTCCTGTCGGATTTCCTGGTGGCCCGGGGGTGCCCTCCCGACCTGTGTCAATTGGTTCAGAGATGGACAGGTTGTCGGTCTATTCGCTTCCGGTTCAATGGGTGTGTTTCTCGGGTGTACCATGTTAGCAAGGGGGTCCCCCAGGGATCACCACTCTCCCCTTTTTTGTTCGGTGCATACGTGGCTGACATTTTCACACCACGGATGCGATACTGCCCTGGTGTCTGGCATTTGGTGGCCTCATACGTCGATGACTGGGTTATCATGGTTGCAGCGGACTCGGTTGATGCTGCCCGATACCATGCTGGGGAACTGTTGCGCAACTGTGACCGTATTGTGCGAAACAGGGGAATGGGGTTTAGTGCATTGAAGACGCAGTGGATTGGGTTTGGTGATAGGGCGTGGGGAGGAATGGAACTATTGGGAGAAATGGTGTTGCCATCTGAGGACCTGCGGGTTCTTGGATATAGGTTCAATGTATTTCTTAACTTTTCTTCTCATGTACGTTATTGGTTGGATAGGGGGTTGGGTGTGAGGAGGAGGATTGCGGCGCTGGGAAGGAGGTTTGGGAGTGTTGGGGGTTTGGGAGCGTGGGAAACTTACCGTTTGGTGCAGGCAGCCTACCTTCCAACCGTCTATTACGGACTTGAGTTTGTAACCGACTACCCATCGTATGTGAAGCAGATTCAGGTCCACGTCAACGATTGCCTCCGCTCGGTGTTCCGGACCCCAATGAAGCTAGCTAATAACGTTTTGCTGGCAGAATACGGGGTTACGCCTGTCGCTATTCAGGGCAGGTACCTGCAACGGAGGTGCTACAGCCGGTTCATCAATTACCGGTATTGCGAGAATCATCCCTGGTTCGGGCAGATCAGGCTGGACTGGAAGGAGGAAGGCATGGTGGCCCACCGACAGCATTCGGACAAAGTGCTTTCCTACCAGCCCACGGTTGCGATCGGGAAGGGGAAGGAAACCACGGCCCTCAGACACGTCGGGGAAGTCAAGGAGCTCAGTCGCGGCTCGGATCTGGTGGTATACACTGACTGATCCAAGATGGCCGAGGGTGCTGGTGTCGCTTGGGCTGTGTTCGAACGGGGGGCCTCGCTTAGGATAGGGGGGTGTTCGGTGCCACCGTCCTGGAGCATCGTCGAATGCGAGCTGTTTGCCGTGGTCTGTGCCCTACGGGAGGTCAGTGGTATGTGTGAGGGACGAGGAGTACATGTGTTTTTGGACTGCGTCCCCG
Source organism: Tuber indicum (assembly GCA_006112555.1). Taxonomy (NCBI): domain Eukaryota; kingdom Fungi; phylum Ascomycota; class Pezizomycetes; order Pezizales; family Tuberaceae; genus Tuber; species Tuber indicum. The sequence goes on from VBSK01000227.1 coordinate 11,901, forward strand.
CCCTGCTTCTGATTGAGAATATGTTGCCCGAGGGGGACTCGGCTGAGATGTGGGAAGTCATGGCGCCTTTGATGGAGGCTGTACGTCCACGCCTTGGTTGGGTTCCGGGGCACATTGGCATTCAGGGCAACGAGCTGGTTGACAGAAAGGCCAAGGAGAGTACACGCCTGCCGCTGCAGCCATTCCAGTGGGAAGGGGTTAGCTTTGGTATAGGGCACGCTGCGTTGGCCCGTGAGTTGAGAAAAGAGGAGTGGGAGGCCTGGCATGTCAATGAGGGCCATGGGTATTATGCTCGTGGGCCTAGGGCCCCCAGACAACTTCGCGGACTGATAAGGATGGATTCCTATGTGTTGACTAGGATTCGCAGTGGTACTGGCCTGGTCAGACATGACGAATGTGAAGGATGTGAGGAGAGGCGTCACTGGAGTTCATGCCAACGGTACAGTTGGAAACGGCTGGCTATGGAGGACTTGTTCAAGGACTCGGCGATCGCGGGATGGAAGGCCTGGTAGTTGGAACACGGGTGGCTGGGACTGGGGATCCCCTGTCATGTTAGGGAGGTGGATGGGGAGCTGGTGGTCGCAGGTAACCCGTTTGATGGTACACTGATGGTGGAGAGGGATGGGAGACGAGTGTGCATAGGGACGCCTGATACTTGTTTGCCATGCGAAAAGAAACATCCTGGAGGGGAGTGCGTGCTTCCGAGTAAGCATCTTCCCACCAGGTGGTTCTTCCTTCAGAACTCGGTCGCTACACGCTGTCCGAGCTGCAACATGGCGATTACCTACCAAGGCACCTCCACACGGCCCTCCTTGTCTGCTCACTTCGATAACAACCTAGGCTGCCTCTCAGCGAGCCTTGACCATTTTTGGCAGCCGCACTGGCTTGACTGGGACAACCTTGCGCTTTCCTTGCGGACGGGCGTCGTACTCAGGTGGGCCGGGCTGTTTGGGTTTATCGAGCAGAAACGGTGCCCCTTTTGCGACCAGCGGAGGGTTGCTGGAAAGGTTAATAGGATGGGGGAGCACTATCGGAAGAAGCGTGGATGTTGGGACAGATTGTATGTTTCCTTTGTTGAGTATGTTGATGAGATTGTGTTGGAGGCGGAGTAGTTGTGTTGGTATGTTGTTGGTGGTTGGGTTGCGGGAAGGGGAAGACGCGTTAATCCGGGATGTTGCCGGTCGACATGAGCGCCCGTGAGCCCCTTAGGTAGTGATTTTTGGATTTATGTTTGGGTGGAGCGGTTGCGGGACGGGATTGCGCCCGTGGTAGTGTATTTTAGTTTGATTTTGGGCGAGGGGGAGACTGGTCGTATGCCGGAGTCGGCGGTACTAGTATAAATATATTAGAATGTTCTAAGTAATTTCCTTACTTATTACTTTACGAATAAAACATCTCTACACTCTTTAGCTGTTAGGCGGAAGCCGACTCTAAATATTTGTTGAGAAGACTTAGGCCTGAATCTTTCGTAATAGACGGAAATTTGTCTAGGAAGGCTCGGTGTCGTTCTTTTCGTTTATGACTACTAAGAACTCGCTTAATCGATAGAGGAAATATTTTTATAAAGATTTGTAGGTAAAACAATGTTATATTGGTAAGGTCTCTTCTCCGTTGCTTGTCTTGTCTAAAAGCTTGGGAGGCACTTCGATATTTATATCCCGCATCTGAGTGTTCACGGACTACTTCTGATCCTCCTATAACAAAGTACCTTCCCCAAAATCGTACACTACATCTCATAGTCCTAACAAGTGTGAACACCGTTTGACCCTGAATTCTTGCACCCCATCATCGTCCTTATAAATTCTTTTCCGTCTTATCATAGGATGTGTTATTATCCTCGAATGACCGGTCTTCGATTTATAGAGCCGAATAGACTTCTGTCTGAAACTGCAGTCGTCTTGACTATCGTCCCAGTAGTCTCTCCCGATTTCACATAGTGGCCAGCGTATGTGTTGGGCACCTATGCATGATGCAGGCTTCGTAGACAGTGTGCCAACACCCGTATGTCTACCACCTATTAGGTCTTCTGAGTCTGAGCAGCTTCCCCTCGGTCCGCCTCGCCTCAAAGAGAATCACCTCTTGAGGGATCCCGTTTCCAGGACCAACCAACATACAGCGGCCTTCATATAGGCATTGGTGTCATATCTATCCCCTATGGCCTCAGGGGCACTGTAGGAGTAGTTGCGGATTTTCGAACCGAAAACGTCCCGTCACTTTTGGCCCATAGTTAGGATGCCTAATTTTGAAGCCTAATAACTCAATGCGCCTCCAACGGATTTCCTCCGTTCCACTTCTCAGAGGTACCCAGAGGTGCCCTCTTTTATATCCCGCAAACCGCTTCCAGTCGGACGGACGGCAGCAACCTATATGGTGTTGTGAAGCAAGCTTCATTGAGATGACATTATAGTCATGGGACGCAACTCTTCGAAATCTCGCTAAGGATGTGCGGGCCCCAGAGCGGGGCCGGAGTGGGGTGTTAGGCTTCGATAAATGAGGATCTGTGCGCAGTTACCCTACCGAAAGGTCTGTGCATTTTCTTTATGCCTAACATTAGCACGTTTGCAAATCCAACACATTTCTCACAAGCTTACGTGAGGCGAAGTTATCTTAGTTAGGATTTAACAGGCGTTATCCGACGAACGGGGATAACATAGATCAACAGATCTAAGAACTGTTATATCTGATAAGATTATAACGAAGGAGAGAAGTATCGTTGCCCGTCGCTATTAGTTAACCACAAGCTAGGAACGTTACAGATACTATGTAAAAAGTATACCAAAACTAAATGGAGATACAGAAGTTTATTAGGGAATAAATTACAGTATCTAAGAACAGGCTTAAGTTAAAGGTTAAAGGATCTGAGGATAGGCTTAAGTTACAGCTAATTTGAATTTACTATTTTACTGATCAGGTATGAGACAATTTCGTATGCAGTAGTCCAGTATGATAAAGAAGAGTATAAGTACCTAGGCAGCTAGTATGATACTAATGGCATTGTACAATATATTGAATTAGTGAATGGTACAATTGTAATAGCAATGTAGACTATACAGGTATAATATTAAGAGGATATTATTGTTAGGCGGAAGCCGACTCTGAATAATTGTCGAGAAGACTTAGGCCTGAATCTTTCGTAATAGACGGAGATTTATCTAGGCAGGCTGGGAATTGTTTTTTTTCGTTTGTGACTACTAAGAACTCGCTTAATCGATAAGGGAAATAATTTTATAAAGATTCGTAGGTAAAACAAGGTTATATTGTTAAGGTCTCTTCTCCATTGCTTGATGATGTCTAATAGCTTGGGAGGCACTTCGATATTTATATCCCGCGTCTGAGTGTTCGCGGATTACATCTAATCCTCCTATAACTAAATGTAATGTTCCTAGCTTACAGTTAACTAATAGCGACGGGCAACGATACTTCTCTCCTTCGTTATAATCTTAATAGATGTAACAGCTCTTAGATCCGTTGATCTACGTTATCGCCGTTCGTCGGATAACGCCTGTTAGATCTTAAATAAGATAGCTTTGCCTCACGTAGGCTTGTGAGAAATGTGTCGGATATGCAAACGTGGTAAAGAGAGTAAAGATGTTTTATTCGTAAAGTAATAGGTAAGGAAATTACTTAGAACATTCAATCTAATTTATTTATACTTGTACCGCCGACTCCGGCATACGACAAGTCCCCGCCAGCACGAGGTTAACCCAAACCGGAACTACCACTAGCTACGAACAATCCAAACCTCCGGCCCCAAAACCTCAAACATGCCCGCGCCATGCCCACAACACGAACACTAAGTACAAGACCATCAACAGTAAAGAAAGTCCTCCTCGCCCCCGCATCCGAAGTCCCTCTGGTATGGGACCAACCGCAGCCCTCGTAGGAAGTCCGCATCATTCCTGAATAAGGAGTACGAGGGGCGAACCCACGAATACCAAGATACACAGGCGACAGGCAGGACCCAGGCCGAAGCCCAAAGCCGAAAGGGTGTCCAACAAAGGCAAGTTCCACGTACAAAAAACAAAATTCCACTACCACCCGGTCTGAATACCGTCCCGCAAGCCCTCCACCACAGTAGAAAACCAACAACAATTTAACAACACAGGCGGCACCAAGGCAGAGAGGTCGTGACCAACATGTCCACAACTCGCATCCGCATGCCAGGCCGTCGACCCTATAAACCCACTTTGCCAAGTGCCTCCGAGGAGCGTAATGGTGAGGAGGACCTGTACCTGCTGCCTGTAACCCCAAACAAAACTCAATAAACAAAAGAAATACATAGAGGTGGTGACAGACCGAAAGGGGGCAGTAGGGCCTATCTCCTACCCGTGGTGCCATGCCTCCTCCTGCCGTACCCGCAACCAAACCAAAGAAACCAAACAAGCCTTACAGAACCCAGCAAGCAAGACCCAAACAAGTCCAACCCAGAGGTCACAACCCACTATCCGCACAGGTGGCCATCAGCTGGCTGGTCCGACAGGAAGCTTTGCAGCACTCAGCAGCTTAACCTTATCAGCCCAAGCTGGCCGGAAACACTTAATTAGACCTCGCCCAACCTGACGCAGGCCCGACCGGTGCTCGCAGGCGTCTCTCCCCGCCAAGTCAGCCCCCCCCAAGCCCCACACACCAGGCACCACAGTTCCCATCCAGCCCCCTCAGCCCCTCGGGCAGATCAACCGCCCGACAGCAACAGGACAGCCGATACCTGACCCCATCAGGCAGCCACTGATCTTGGCCGCGCCAACAGAGTGCCATCCCCCAGCACCGTGTAGCCGAGGGGGGCCACCAGGACGAACCCGGGGCCACAGCATAAACGGCCACCACCCGAAGGCAACAGCCACAGCCCAACCCGCCCGGACCAAAGCCCGGTCAGGCCGAGAAGGAAACCAGGGAAGCCGCAGGCCCCCCAAGGTGGGCCCCAAAGGGCCACACCGTAGACCGACGAAAGGTGCCCAAACTGGCGCTTCAGAGAGGGCGGGTACTAGGATAGGAAACGAGACAAACAGAAGGTAGGCCCCACTTGCAATGGGTGTGAGCGCCAACTACCATCCGTAACCACACCGACCCCTGCACTAGACCAAGCGTGGCCCGGCAACCAATCGCCCCACACCACCCCGGGCAGAAGTTCACCCGCACCAGGAGTTAAAAGATTTCAGGGTCAAAGCCATCCCCACGTAGACGTGAAGAGGTGACGCCTGACTGAACCACCGTAATGCCACTTGTACCAGGAACAAGGGAACGGGAATAAGCGACATCGTAGGATTCCGATCGTGAGGATAGTAGACGAAGGGCGGGGCCGGCCAGGCCCCTGTCCCTTAAGGAATGATGCGACCGGTACGACGTGTTGATACTTGGGAAGGTCATCAGTCTAACCCAAATGCGTTTTGTATCGTGAACACTAAGGACTCTGTTAAAACCCAACAAGAAACATGAGCTGGCCCAAAGAACGACACGGGTGTTTCCCCCTACAGCAATGTTCAAATCCCCCATCCCGGGAACGCGAAACTCTGCGAGTAGACGATAGACAGAGAAGCCGAAGTCTTTTTACCGAAGCAGGGCTCGTAGACGCCAAAGGTGAAAGGCTCGAAGCGAGATCATCGTGAGAATCAAACTGTAACGGGGGCTCCCTCTGGGAAGATGGATCCCGAGGATGCGACCGCACCGAAGTATTCTTTCAGAAATAAAGATAAAGATAATCAACAGCAGAGCGTTGAAAAAATAAAACGGTAAAACTTAATATCGTTAAGCCGCAGCTTTACTCAATTAAGTCCTTGTCTCGAGAGGTAGTTGATTGCCAGAGTAGAGGAGAACTCGCATATACTTAAGTAGGTTTTGGTATGCTGCCAGTTACTCCCCATCACTACCCTGCGTTCGTGAGCACCCAACTCCCGTGGGCTGTCTAGCCAACCTCTACGGATCGGACCAAAGATCCTCCGTAGCGAACTAGACTACTCCGTGGATTTCTAACATCAACCCGACAGAAGTGTTTTAGCCGCTGCATCTCCATTACAGCCGCAGGAGTAAAAACTCTTCATATCGCGGTCATGTCAGTGGCGAGCTGACATGCCCGAGCGGATGTTATACCAAATATGGAACTCTCTACCCATATACACTTAGTCTTCTACAAGCATTCGCAGCCCCTGAACATCTATCCGGTTCTACTCATTTCTATATCATTCCGGATGATAGCCACGTAGCTCCCCCGACAGACCCCTTCGGAGGTTGACTACCAATAGGCGCTACCCACAGTCAACCCTCCTAGAAGTGAGTCTTATCGTGACCTCAGACTAGTGTCTTAGAGTCCTTAACGATTCTCCAATACTATTACACTTTCGGGGCAACGGACTTCGGTTACCTCGCCTACTGGCCTCCGGTAACCTCACATACTACTCTTAACTTCAAAGTGGTATTACTCCGTCAGTTCTGGTCCGTTTTACACGAATCCACCTGGAGGCTATTCTCCAGGTTCTCCTCTGTCCCCTCATATATCCTGCGGACAGCTTCCGGTCGGACGGACGGCGTGAGCGCATACGGAGTTACGGCAACATCTCCACCGGGAGACTTTTGCTAGACTTACAGCAACTCTTCAGGCAGTAGCCCATGACGCCAGGGACTTATAACGGGGCCGGAGGGGGGTGTTAGCCACCACACCTCCAAGTTACAGCTTGTTCGGAGCTCAACTGGTTGTGCCGGAGTGATCCGCACAACCTGAGATTCGAACACCATATGTAGTTTCGCGTGACAAACAATCTAGTCACTTCCCCCGAAGTCCTGCGTAACAAGTTACTTTCAAGGTAGGGTAACTTGGCTCCATAGCAGGGTAACCCTTAGCCCATGGCAGGGTAACTCTAGTCCAAAGGTAGGGTAACTGCACCCCGAGTTACCCTACAGAGTAGGGTAACTTTACCTGGACTCTCCGTCGAGTAATTCAGGGTAACTCCCAAATTGACTACTTGGGTTACCCTACAGAGTAGGGTAACCCCCAATCATTACTAGGACCTATGTACCTTTGGTATGGCCTAGCATGCCCGACTGAGGTACCTAACCGCCGGTACCTCCACCTGGTAGACCTAAGTCTACCGCCAGCCCTACCGCGGTAGTCTCTTGACTCCGGTATGGGTGTAGGTTTGGCTACTTGTAATAGTACTCAGTGGAGTCTCGTTACACAAACAACAACGAGGAGGCGAAAACAAGTAACCACGATGCTCCACCACACGACAACCTCAACACCAAAGACCCCAGGAACTACTGAGCGAACTCAGATATCTCCCCCAGAATCAAAGGATCAGAAAGCTATCGTGGGCGCGAAAGGAACACTACCGAGGCGGAGCGAAGATAGAAGTAAGGAAATTACTTAGAACATTCAATCTAATTTATTTATACTTGTACCGCCGACTCCGGCATACGACAAGTCCCCGCCGGCACAGGGTTAACGCAAACCGGAACTACCACTAACTACGAACAACCCAAACCTCCGGCCCCGAACCTCAAACATGCCCGCGCCATGCCCACAACACGAACACTAAGTACAAAACCATCAACAGTAGAGAAAGTCCTCCTCGAAGCGACACCGTAGACCCTCTGGTATGTGCCCAACCAAGCCAAACAGCCGAAGCCGCAAGGCCTCCTCGCGTAGCCGTAGTCGAGCAAGGTACCAGTCCCCCAAGTTCCCTGTACAAAAAACAAAATTCCACTACCGCCCGGTCTGAACACCGTCCCGCAAACCCTCCTCCACAGTAGAAAGCCAACAACAATTTAACAACACAGGCAGCACCAAGGCAGAGAGGTTGTGACCGACATGTCCACAACTCGCATCCGCATGCCAGGCCGTCGACCCTATGAACCCACTTTGCCGAGTGCCTCGGAAGAGCGTAACGGTGGGGAGGACCTGTACCCGCTGCCTGTAACCCCAAACAAAACACAAATTACCAAAAGAAATACATAGAGGTGGTAACAGACCGAAAAGGCCAGTAGGGCCTATCTCCTACCCCTGGTGCCATGCCCCCGCCCGCCGTTCCCACAACCAAACCAAAGAAACCAAACAAGCCCCACAAAACCCGGCACATAAAGCCCAAACAAGTCCAACTCAGAGGTCGCAACCCACTATCCGCACAGGGGGCCATCAACCAGCCGGTCCGCCTGGAAGCTTTACAGCACTCAGCAGCTTGACCTTCGCAGCCCAGTCTAGCCGGAAACGCTTAATTAGACCTTGCCCAACCTGACGCAGGCCCGACCGGTGCTCGCAGGTGCCTCTCCCCGCCAAGTCAGCCGCCCCCAAGCCCCACACACCAGGCATCGCAGTTCCCATCCAGCCCCCTCAGCCCCTCAGGCAGATCAACCGCCCGACAGCCACAGGACAGCCGATACCTGACCCCACCTGGCAGCCACTGATCTTGGCCGCGCCAGCAGAGTCCCAGCCCCCAGCACCGTGTAGCCGAGGGGGGCCACCAGGACGAACCCGGGGCCACAACATACGCGCCAGCATCCAAAGACGCCGGCCACAGTCCCTGCCCGCCCGAACCGAAATCCAAGCAAGCCGAGAGGGAAAAACCAGGGAACGCGGAGGCCCCCCAATGTGGGCCCCAAGGGACCACACCGTAGACTGATGAAAGGTGTCAAACTGACACTTCAGACAGGGCGGGTACCAGGATAGGAAACGAGACAAACAGAAGGTAGGCCCCACTTGCAATGGGTGTGACCGCCAACCACCATCCGTAACCACAGCGACCCCTGCACTAGACCAAGCGTGGCCCGGCAACCAATCGCCCCACACCACCCCGGGCAGAAGTTCATCCGCACCAGGAGGCAACAGATTTCAGGGTCAAAGCCATCCCCACGTAGAAGCGAAGAGGTGACGCCTGACTGAACCACCGTAACGCCACTTGTACCGAGAACAAGGGAACGGTGATAAACGCCATCGTAGGATTCCGATCGTGAGAGTAGTAGACGAAGGGCGGGGCCGGTGAGGCCCCCGTCCCTTAAGTAATGATGCAACCGGTACGACGTGTTGATACTTGGGAAGGTCATCAGTCTAACCCAAGGGCGTTTTGTATCGTGAACACTAAGGACTCTGTTAAAACCCAACAAGAAACATGAGCTGGCCCAAAGAACGACACGGGTGTTTCCCCTCACAGCAATGTTCAAATCCCCCATCCCCCGAACGCGAAACTCTGCGAGTAGACGATAGACAGAGAAGCCGAAGTCTTTTTACCGAAGGAGGGCTCGTAGACGCCAAAGGTGAAAGGCTCGAAGCGAGATCATCGTGAGAATCAAACAACAACGAGGAGGCGAAAACAAGTAACCACGATGCTCCACCACACGACAACGTCAACACCAAAGACCCCAGGAACTACTGAGCGAACTCAGATATCTCCCCCAGAATCAAAGGATCAGACAGCTATCGTGGGCGCGAAAGGAACGCTACCGAGGCGGAGCGAAGATAGAAGTAAGGAAATTACTTAGAACATTCAACCTAATTTATTTATACTTGTACCGCCGACTCCGGCATACGACAAGTCCCCGCCGGCACAGGGTTAACGCAAACCGGAACTACCACTAACTACGAACAACCCAAACCTCCGTCCCCGAACCTCAAACATGCCCGCGCCATGCCCACAACACGAACACTAAGCACAAAACCATCAACAGTAAGGAAAGTCCTCCTCGAAGCGACACCGTAGACCCTCTGGTACGGGCCCAACCAAGCCAAACAGCCGAAGCCGCAAGGCCTCCTCGCGTAGCGGAAGCCGAGCAAGGTACCAGTCCCCCAAGTTCCCTGTACAAAAAACAAAATTCCACTACCGCCCGGTCCAAATACCGTCCCGCAAACCCTCCTCCACAGCAGAAAGCCAACAACAATTTACCAACACAGGGCGGCACCAAGGCAGAGAGGTCGTGACCAACATGTCCACAACTCGCATCCGGATGCCAGGCCGTCGACCCTATGAACCCACTTTGCCGAGTGCCTCCGAAGAGCGTAACGGTAAGGAGGACCTGTACCCGCTGCCTGTAACTCCAAACAAAACACAAATAAACAAAAGAAATACATAGAGGTGGTGACAGACCGAGAAGGTCAGTAGGGCCTATCTCCTACCCGTGGTGCCATGCCCCCGCCCGCCGTTCCCATAACCAAACCAAAGAAACCAAACAAGCCCCACAAAACCCAGCACACAAGACCCAAACAAGTCCAACCTAGAGGTCGCAACCCACTATCCGCACAGGTGGCCATCAACCAGCCGGTCCGCCAGGAACCTTTACAGGACTCAGCAGCTTGACCTTAGCAGCCCAGTCCAGCCGGAAACACTTGATTAGACCTCGCCCAACCTGACGCAGGCCCGACCGGTGCTCGCAGGTGCCTCTCCCCGCCAAGTCAGCCCCCCCCAAGCCCCACACACCAGGCATCACAGTTCCCATCCAGCCACCTCAGCCCCTCGGGCAGATCAACCGCCCGACAGCCACAGGACAGCCGATACCTGACCTCATCAGGCAGCCACTGATCTTGGCCGCGCCAACGGAGTCCCATCCCCCAGCACCTTATAGCCGAGGGGGGCCATCAGGACGAACCCGGGGCCACAACATACGCGCCATCATCCAAAGACGCCGGCAACAGTCCCAGCGCCCGCCGAACCGAAATCCAAGCAAGCCGGAGGGAATCCAGGGAACCCGGAGGCCCCCCAATGTGGGCCCCAAAGGGCCGCACCGTAGACCGACGAAAGGTGCCCAAACTGTCGCTTCAGAGAGGGCGGGTACCAGGATAGGAAACGAGACAAACAGAAGGTAGGCCCCACTTGTAATGGGTGTGACCGCCAACCACCATCCGTAACCACACCGACCCCTGCACTAGACCCTGCGTGGCCCGACAACCAATCGCCCCACTCCACCCCGGGCAGAAGTTCATCCGTACCAGGAGGCAAAAGATTTCAGGGTCAAAGCCATCCCCACCTAGAAGCGAAGAGGTGACACCTGACTGAACTACCGTAAATGCCACAAGGACGTAAACTCCAAGTCAACGGTGATAAACGACATCGTAGGATTCCGATCGTGAGAGTAGTAGACGAAGGGCGGGGCCGGCGAGGCCCCCGTCCCTTAAGGAATGATGCGACTGGTACGACGTGTTGATACTTGGGAAGGTCATCAGTCTAACCCAAGGGCGTTTTGTATCGTGAACACTAAGGACTCTGTTAAAACCCAACAAGAAACATGAGCTGGCCTAAAGAACGACACGGGTGTTCCCCCCACAGCAATGTTCAAATCCCCCATCCTCCGAACCGAAACTCTGCGAGTAGACGCGTAGACAGAGAAGCCGAAGTCTTTTTAACGAAGGAGGGCTCGTAGACGCCAAAGGTGAAGAGGCTCGAAGCGAAATCATCGTGAGAATCAAACAACAACGAGGAGGCGAAAACAAGTAACCACGACGCCCCACCACACGACAACCTCAACACCAAAGACCCCAGGAACTACTGAGCGAACTCAGATATCTCCCCCAGAATCAAAGGATCAGAAAGCTATCGTGGGCGAAAGGAACGCTACCGAGGCGGAGCGAAGATAGAAGTAAGGAAATTACTTAGAACATTCAATCTAATTTATTATATAAGTACCGCCGACTCGGCATACGACCAGTCCCCCACGCCCCAAAATCACAAACTAAAATACACTACCACGGGCGCAATCCCGTCCCGCAACCGCTCCTCCCAAACATAAATCCAATAATCACTACCAAAGGGCTCACGGGCGCTCATGTCGACTAGCGACATCCCGGATTAACGCGTCTTCCCTTCCCGCAACCCAAACCCAACAACATACCAAACAACTACTCCGCCCCAACACAATCTCGTCAATATACTCAACAAAGGAAACATACAGTCTGTCCCAACATCCACGCTCTTCCGATAGTGCTCCCCCATCCTATTAACCTTCCCAGCAATCCGCCGCTGGTCGCAAAAGGGGCACCGTTCCAGTTCGATAAACCCAAACAACCAGCCCAATTGAGTACGACGGCCGTCCGCAAGGAAAAGCGTTGAGGTCGTCCCAGTCAGCCAATGCCGCTGCCAAAACTGGTCAAGGCTCGCCGAGAGGCAGAAGAGGGTTGGTTATCGAAGTGAGCAGAGAAGGAGGGCTGGTTGAAGTGCATTGGTAGGTAATCGCCATGTTGCAAAATCGGACATCGAGTCGTAGGAGACCGAGTTCGGAAGAAGAACCACTTGGTGGGAAGATGCTTTACTCGGAGCACGCACTCCCCCCCAGGATGTTTCTTTTTCGCACCGCAAACAAGTATCAGGCGTCCCTATGCACACTCGCCTCCCGTCCCTCTCCACCGTCAG
>VBSK01000228.1:0-24098 GCA_006112555.1 Tuber indicum
AAGCTGCTCGGGGAATATTGTACGCCATGTCAACATTGCAGAGGCCAATTGAGCAGTATGTTCAATCAACTGGAGACCCTAACGGTGGCCCTCATCACAAAGTGGAACGTGTGCTTTATAACGGGAACCTGCATATTGGCTCTCTTGTTGGTTCATTAGAGGCCTATGAAGAGAAAGACGATGAAGGCTGCAGTGGACAAGGTTGTGGATGCGTGTTGCGCTTGCCTCGCTGCGTTCAAACAAGTTCTGAATATGGTTCAATCCGACTCGAGAGAAATTGGTGCTGGCATGGTTGGTGCTGATGCAAGATATATGAGGACGTTGTTGTGATGGTGTATGGATCATACGTCGAGATTCAAAGCTCGTATGATATTATCAAGCCATTGATTGTGGGACAAGCTTCTGATAGTACCTTACGTTCTTATAACCCAGGCAATTTGATAGCCCGTTATCCGCCTAATTCAAATGGCAACCTTCGGCTTAAATCTGCATCAACTGCCTCGTCTACAACCTCCATTGCTACTTCCGTCGTTTCAATCTCACAGTCAGCGGCAATTCCGCCGGCGCTACCGACCCCTCGGGGTGACATATTCGCAGTACCTCCTACCCCAGGATTTCAATCCAATCTTTCACATTCCTCTGATGGAGGTTTTGATCATGACGAACCGTTATATGGCAAATTCCAGGCTGCCACTGCTGCTGCGCTTTCAACTCTTCCTATTATCGATAGGGAAATCAAAATGGCTGTAACCCAGAATCTACAACCCAGCACTACGTTGAAATTACGAGAGGTTTCTTCACTTTGCGCTACAGGTGCGGAGGCAGCTAGGAGGCTCTCGAAAACCAAGTGGGATGCCATTCGTGATGGTGACATTATTGAACGGAGAAAATTTTGGGAAGATACCAATAAGTTTACTAATGTTAGCTCTCTCTTTCTTAAATCGTTAAAACCAAAGTACTGATAAATTTATGTTTGATCTAGCTTGTTATCAGCATCGCCGAACTCATCAAGTCAGTGACCCAAGAATATGCCTTTCCGAGGCCCACTTTAGCCGCAGTGGGCACAGTAGTTCGACCAACGAAAGACCTTTATATCCTCATGAACAGCTCTTCTTTCCGCCACATGGCCGAATCTCAGCAGCCCTCTCCCCATAACGGTGGATCTCTTTCTCCAACACCCTATTCCGTATCTTTTCCCTACCAGCCTATGACTGCTACCCCACTTTCTGCTGCCTTGGGGCATGCTGCGCAAGCAACAATGCCACAAGGCTACCCCGTCCACGGTCCAATGGGCATGGGCAGTGCAAACGGCTTCGGCAGCAGAAGCGCCACACTTCTTAGTCAAAACCACCCAACAATGACCACACGGTGGGAGAAATGGGGATGCAGTTCGGGAACGGCATTATGCCAGCTGGTTTAATGAGCCCCGGTGCAGTCCGGGAAATCAAGCCCCAGCACTCGCTCAAGTAGCTCTTTTGAGCCCACTGCATAGCTGTTTGCCTTACTTTATATCCCATTCCTAATTGGCCAAGTCTCACCGACCGATATCCTTCATCACTGTATTACTTCGCAACTAAGCAATGGGGCGCTTCCGTTGAATCCCCCCCTTTCCTTTATCTTGTTTATTTATGCCTACATGGTGTTGGAGTTGCTCTTTTTCTCGTCTATATCTCTGGTCGTTGGGCGTCGTGTTTGACCTTAAAAATGCTTGGGTGGGAGGACGATTGATATCTTTAGATTGGGACGTGCAAAGACGATAGGGGTGTTAAAATAATTGTCAATGTTTATTATACTATATTCCTCCGGGAAACGAGGAGGATAAGCAAAACCTATATTAAAACTTGTGGCTTCTTATATAGCGTGCTCGTACAAGAGGACTACGTAGATGCCACTAGAGAAAATAGTTCATCAATAATCACTCGGGGGGGGGGGGAGTCGTTAGGGATTAATGTATTGTTTGAGGCTGTAGGAGCCATACAGAAATGGCGCGTCGAATATCATAAAGAGGATAGATTTTCTCGAGATCCCCGAACAAGGAGGTTAGTGTCTTCTCAAGACTCGATAATTTATAAACATCCCTTTACACAATTATGCCACTCCAGGGTTTGCTATGTACTTTCTTCCTCACGCTATACAGCATACCTTTAAACTAAAATTACTCATGGAGCAATGACTGAATGACACCCGAGCTAGCAAGTATCATGCTTCTAGCCACGATCCTGCCTACAGCACCATACTTTTCTTGCATACTTTTCTCCCTCTCGTCTTGCCTGTCCATCCCGAAACTCCCGTCAGCATCCCCCTTCCCACTTGCTCACTCACCCATCCCTTTCTTTGGGGGTATGGCATATCATAGACCTAACCTACTTCTTAACATGCCTTTCCACGATCTTCTGATTTTGCGTCTTGATCACCTCCAGCATCATACTCTGTAGCGCTTTTATCTCTTCTAACTCATTCTTCAGCGCAACGCTTAGGCGCTTGGGAGGAGTTTTAGGTACTCCCGCTGTAGCGGATTTGTACCTGGGTGATGGGTCGGGCGGGGAGTACGAGTACTCTGGGAGATCCTGCTGTGATGCAACCGATGGAGCATACACTCTACCGACTAGATTTGTCGTTGAATCTGACTGCATCTTTTTTGTCCCCAGTTTTGTTCCCTTTTTGCAGTGGGCGGGTACAGGTATGATACAGTACCTCGTACTTTGCGTTGCGATGACAAGATATCATATGATACTACACAATGTCATATCACTAAATTATCTGCCTTCCTGGGTGATAAAGCATGGTGACACCCTCGGCGCTAAGGGTTAGGTTACCCGGATTGCCAAAAAGTGGTATTTAAACTTCATGATATTTGTTGCATCCTCCCTCCTTCTGTTCCTCACATATTTTTTTTACACGATCCCCAACATACCCTTGCGATGACTTCTGTGCTTCGACGTCTTTCGCAAATTTTTGATTTGGGATCTAGATTGATAAGGGGCCATTCCTAATTCTGGGCTTTCGCTTTTTGTGAATGGGAGTTTGGATTCGCTTTTGGCGTACATGTCTGCCTGCTCGGGTTATGCGATGTAGTTTTTTTTCTCACAGGTAGAGTAGGGGTGGTCGCAGTTTGACTGGGATTTGTGAACAGTGCTTGAATTGGACAAATTGAGCCGAGCAGTTGATGGATGGGCGTTGAAGTTGAAGATTAATGCTGAGTGTGATGCACCCGAAAAACTGCTCTTGGTTGAAAGTGTTGCGGGTTACCAATGATATCCCACTTCCCACCCCCCGCGTGAGTATCATACCACGCTGCGCCCAAGTGATTTCCCATGACCTCAGTCTCTCTCTTCTAACAAATCCCTCATCCAATTTCTCTCGGAATGCGTATGGCGGGCTGTGACGAAAGGTTTCCTCTCCCGAGTGCCAGCAATTTATTATAGTAAAGCTTAGCCATGCTGCAGAACAAACCGTCCCACCACAGCCCTCCTATATCCGTACCAGAAGCGCTGCCTCGGCCTTGAGTATGCCCGGAAACCTTTTTTTCTTTCAGGGTGGGTAAACATTGCGGCCGCTGCTTGTGCCATTGCGGAGTATCCCTCTCCCTCGTGAAGCATCAGCCGAGGTCTGCCGACGGCGGTGGGTTGGACCAGGGTTTGATCTGGTTTCTGGGTATTGGGTTAGGATTCCAAGCGGATGGCGGGTCTCGAGTATCATACGGTGGTTGGCACAAGAGTATTCGATAGGAGGGGTTGTGTGTCGAGGGTAGCCGTGACTGGGGAACAGATCTAAAGTAAAGGCAGAGGAGCTACCGTGTATATACATTGCTGGATGCCGCCTGGATGCCAGGAACTGTGCATGGGCTTAGGTGGCTTATGGTTTTTCGCCCACGGATTTGTCAGGAAAAGGTTTACATTTATATCTATCAATTATTTGACATACTGGAAAGGCTGACAGGTTCTACACCCAGTAATGGAGCGCCGGACACACCTGTTGATGGTGGGACTGTAGAAAACTCGGCTGTTCTAGGTTACTGTAAAATGAATATCCTAATGCCTGTCGTATTGAGTGCGTCTGGGCGTATGCCTGGATGACAGGCTGAACAACTCGATATATTGGTGTAGAATTGGCGTAGAATCATATAGCGAGGTATGGTGGACTTCTAACGACATGCACAGTCACTCGAGGAGGCAATTTCCCAGACCGGATGAAACCCCGGAAAAATAATAATCCGTCGTATTTGTGCTTATCCGCCCTACATAAAAGTTTTTTTTTAAAAAAATTGCAGACTACCTTGCATGCCCAGGAAAGTTAAAGTCCTTAACTATCAAAGTGTAGATCCTACTTGAAGAAGAAACTGCATCGTAGAAAAAAAAAAAAAAAAGAAAGTCCTTGAATCCAGAGTAGTTGCTGGCGGTGCAGACGTCTATAATATCTCTTCGTCTAAACTTAGGGGGCGGCGGTACTTAGACAAGGCTCCGAACCAGTTGGAGGAGCCGCTTTCGCTTCGGGGGAAAAGAAAGGACTCTCTAGACCACACGAGCAATCACGATTCACAGAAAAACGCAAACACCCTTTTTTGACATCTGCTTTCCTTTGCTTGAACACGGGCTTCTCCCGGGCCGGTGGATTGTTCTCCTCTGCTCTATTACATACTCGTTTCAGGGGGGGTTTTTCTTCTTGCCTTTCTATTCTCCTTCGGCTCGGACTGCTGGCATCGCCGCTGCATCATCAACATAATCGGCAACCCTACCTAACGCCTCCTAAAAGTACTCGAGTATACCTACACCCATCGCAAACGCGAAGGACACCGGTAATATCACGAAATGTCAAAATCGGCGGATTTATCTTGGATCGATGAAGCATTCCCGGTACCCTCTCAGCGCAGTTTAAATAAATCGGTGCGAGATATTATAGGTGGCCAATCCCCTTTTTTTGTTTCTGATATTATTTTTATTTATTTCACTGCCATGGTTCGCCCGGCAGCTGGCTAATTCCATGGGCAAAATACAGCGAAAGAGCCAAAGCACTCTACGGTTTTCCAAAACATCGGGAAATACATACTCTCACTAAAAGGCGCGGAAGAGCCACCCTCGAAGAAGCGGAAGATCGAGGATGAGAAGAACGGCGTCAAGGAGGAGGTGAAGGGCGGGGACGATGTGGCTTTGGGGAAAGGGGATATTGTGATTACGGTTAAGGAGATTAGTTTCTCGGTTCCTGCGCGGAAGAGGTTTACTTTGCTGCTCACGAATAGCTCCATGAGCGCTGTTAATGCAGCCACGGGAGCGGTGGAGTTCGGAGTTCCCTGGAATGAGATTCGTGAGTATTTCCTTCGATCAACCTTTTACTCTATTTAGAGGTGTGCTGATTCCCTGCCGCGCGGATTAGAATATGTTGCATGTCTCCCTGTTCCAGACAAAGCTGCGCGACAATGGAATTTCTGCGTTTTTCCTAAGGGAGCGGAAGGGCTTGGAGACGGATCCGCAGATGCCTTTGTGTTTACTATCCCGGACGGCGCGCCCAAGACTGCGACTGGGGATGGAATGGGTGCAGGGCACGACACAAGTTCCTATAGATCCCTTCTCGTTGCTGTCTTTAATAGCCTTCTTGATAGGGGGATGAAGGTTTTGGAGCCGGATGAGAAGGTATTTTACAGCGCCGTCCCGCAAAGCCACAGGAAAGGGGAGAAGGCCTTTCATGTCAAGGCGCATGTTGGAAGTAAAGAAGGTAAACACCTCACTATCCTTGATTCCCTAGAGATAATGCAGACTAATGGTTGTGCGAATCAGGTTATTTATTTTTCTTGAAGAATGGAATTATGTGGGCATTCAAAAAGCCCCTTATATATTTCTCGTTTGCAGCGATCGAGTCGGTGTCTTATACTTCAATTACAAAGCGAACACTTAATTTGTCTGTCCACGTTGCGGAGGAGCGCGGCGATGCGGAGTTCGAGTTTAGTATGATTGACCAAGAGGAGTACACGGCATCGACACATATATCAAGAGGAATCGATTGAACGACGCGTCTATGGCTGAAGCAAGGCGAGCCAAAAAGCATAACGTCAATGGGAAGGAGGAGGAGGACGGAGAAGATACGGGCAATCTACAGAAGGCTCTTGAGGAATTGGAGGACGAAGAGGAAGAGGATTATGTTCCGGGCGAGGGTAAGGACGATGATGGTAGCGGGAGCGATGACAGCGAGGAGGACGATGAAGACGATGAAGACGACGATGAAGGAGGCGATGATGACGAGAATATGGGCAGTGATGAGGAGGGAAGCGTTGATTTAGAAGACGAATTGGGGAGTGAGCTTGAAGACGTCAATCCAGATGTTCCAAGGGCAAAGAGGGCAAAGAGATGAATCCTCACTCGATTATATAATATTATGATGTATGGGCACTGGTATGTTATTTGATCGCGAGTGCAAGGGGGAAAAGAAAGAAGGGGATATGGGTCAAGGCAGCTTTTTTTGTACCGGTATTGTGCGGATTGTGATTCGTTAGTTATTCACATGCTGTGTAAATTAGAAAAGCCAACGTTTGGATATCCCTGCAGAGTAACCTTTCCACTGCTATACCGGCATGCTATTATGGTATCTGTCTCGGGCCCTCATAACATCCGGTATCTTCCCGTTCCCGCCGCTCCACCTCTCTTCTCCTTCCATTTCCTCTTGGCCCTCAACGACCGATCTATCCTCCCGGGAGCGCGAGTTTGCTTGGTATCCACCACCTCAATAAGCTCCCTGTTGATTCACTTAACATGATTAACCGCGAAACTTCGACTACCAATGAATTAGTTAGCCCACTCACCCCCCTGCTTTCGTAGGGGGAAAAGGAAAGGGAAAGTAGAAACTCGCTACCCACAAAATAGAAGTATAATTCCATCTCATCGACAAAAGTCCCACGTCCGCCACCAACAGTGAGAACGGGCGAGTTCGCCTCGGTCAGGTAGAGTACTCCAGTGCACTTTGATAGCAACCCAATGGTTTCCCACTTGCCAGAGGCCTGCATGCTCCGGGTCATGTCGCCCCTTCTGTGAGGGCGGGCGGCGGCTTCGAGGGGGTATTTCCGCTGTGAGAAAAATTACTGTCCCGGGGCAGAGGGTGGAGTGTGTGTTGGTAGCTTGTTGTAATTGCTAGTGGAGGAGGAGGAGGAGGTATCATAGAAGGGATGTTTTTAGGAATGTGAAGTTTTCCGCGGCTAGCCTTAAATAACGGTGTACTGTACCAGTATTGGGCTTGATCGCGTGTCGGTTACTGTTGAGGAGGGTTCTGACGGGCGGGGGATTGAGAAGGTTTTTGGCGGGGTTGGGAGTGGAGGTAGTGACGGTAGGTGGTGGGTGGAGCTGCCATTTCGTCTCTTCGTTCGTTTGACGGATATAGGAGTGGTGGTGATTGGTGGGATGTATAGTACTAGTACCGTACTCGAGTACTAGTGCAGTATGTCCCTACGGCATGGTGGATGTGGGTGTGCGTTGGGAGGGTTGGGTGCCGGAGTTTTTGGTGAGGCTTGAAATAAGCTTTGTCGCGCAGGTTGCAGGGAGTGGTCTGCGCATTCTTGTCTTGGAGATGGGTGGTGGTTGTCATACTGTAGTATCAAACGGTAAATCTCCTGAACCACCCACCCAAAAATATTTCAGGAATACGGTATGCACACCGAGGGTCAGTGGATACCCGTTTCTCCAGAACACCTAGGGCATCTCCCCCCAGGTTTTGCCGGCCGGGCATCATGAGTCGGGGAATTTTGTTCGACTATACTAAGAGTGCCGTAGCTTGCGTTAGAACGAATCTGAATGGGAAATACTACCGGTAGACTAAGATTAAGTTACCTGATATTTTGCGAGTCCGCCCTCTAGAAGTGTGACGGGCGGTAGGATAGGCGGTAGGATAGGCAGTAACGGAGTGCGTTGAAATTCCAAACTCCAAGACTCCTTCGTCGCATGAGAATGGGGGGGACAGTTCAAACTTTCTTGTCTGCAATTGTGAAGCATTCGATTATTCAATTATCGTGCTTCAGTATCCTTTAGTCTGACTCATGTCTTCTCATTCGTCAGAAGCCAGATGACCAGAAGTCGATTGCCAACAAGTTACCCTATCGGGGGGATAAATTTAGGTGCCCCTTGGTTGTCTCAAATCACTTCTCAACTCTCAGCCTCACTCTGGCGTGTCGAGCGCTGCCGATTGCATGTCCATTGAGCTCCATCCTAGAACTCCAACACTAGCTATCAGCTATATTCGGCGTATCGCGAATTTTTTTATTTATTATACTACAGGTTTGGTCCTCGCTCTTAAGGAAGATCCCGCCAAGATTTGACATTTGGTGGATTTAGCCCGACAAGACCTGCAGGTCAAGTGAGAGTATATCAGCGGGGCCCGAAGAGGCTGCCGCGAGGAAAAGAGCAAGAGGGCGGGTAGAACAAGACGAGGGGTAGATCAAGTCGAGGAACCGAGTAAGTACAGCCCTTATAGGGATTGTTGGGGAGTCTGATGTTAACAGCTAGTGCCCCACGTGCAGTCCCCGGGGGTAAAGATTTGCCCCAGATTGAAATTGAGACGAGGGTACCTTCCAATCGCGCCCAAGGTCTGCTGTGCTTGAGCGGTACTGTACGGGTCAACGGTGACCCAAAAAATAGACTGGGAAATTGACTTCCGCTACGACGAGTTCATCTCAAGTCACGAGTTCTGTTCAATCATATCATAGGAATAAGGGAGGACTGGGGCCTGAGCACTCGCACATCCAAATAGGCAAGGGGATTCACAATAAATTAGAAGTTATGTATCGGCGTGCATTGGCTGCCGGAAAGAAGATGCTTGGGGGAGACAATCAGGATAAATTACAGAAGGTCGCTGGGCTGGGCGTGGCACTGCATGATCAGAAAAAGTACGATGATGGGGAGATTATGCATCGGCATATATTAGCGGATAGAGAGAAGGCTCTGGGCGAAGACCATCCGGATACCTTATTCAGTATTAATGAGCTGGGAGGGGCGCTGTATGGGTAGGGAAAGTACGACAAAGCGGAGATTATGTTTCGACGTGCTTTGGCGGGCAGAGAAAAGGCTCTTGGGGGAGACCATCCAGATACCTTACGGAGTATCAGTAATCTGGGCGACACACTGAATTGCCAGAGAAAGCACAACGAAGCGGAGATTATGCATCGGCGTGCATTGGCAGGTACAGAGAAGGCTCTTGGGGAGGACCATCCGGATACCTTGTTTAGTGTCAATCAGCTGGGTGTGGCGCTGTATGGGCAGAGAAAGTACGACAAAGCGGAGGCTATGCATCGACGTGCATTGGCGGTGGAGAATAGGCTCTTGGGGGATACCATCCAGATACCTTACGGAGTATCAGTAGTCTGGGTGACTCACTGAATTGCCAGAAAAGGTTCGACGAAGCGGAGATTATGCATCGGCGTGCATTGGCGGGTAGAGAGAAGGTTCTGGGGGAGACCATCTGGGTACCTTATTTAGTATCAATGAGGGGGGGGGCGCTGTATGGGCAGGGAAAGTACGTCAAAGCGGAGATTATGTTTCGACGTGCATTGGCGGGCAGAGAAAAGGTTTTTGGAGGAGACCATTCAGATACCTTACGGAGTGTCGGTGATCTGGGCGACACACTGAATTGCCGGAGAAAGTACAACGAAGCGGAGATTATGCATCGGCGTGCATTGGCGGGTAGAGAGAAGGCTCTTGGGGGGGACCATCCGGATACCTTGTTTAGTGTCAATGAGCTGGGCGCGGCGCTGTATGGGCAGGGGAAGTACGGCAAAGCGGAGATTATGTTTCGACTTGCATTGGCGGGCAGAGAAAAGGCTCTTGGGGGAGACCATCCAGATACCTTACGGAGTATCAGTAGTCTGGGCGACACACTGAATTGCCAGAGCAAGCACAACGAAGCGGAGATTATGCATCGGCGTGCATTGGCGGGTAGAGAGAAGGCTCTTGGGGGGGACCATCCGGATACCTTGTTTAGTGTCAATGAGCTGGGTGTGGCGCTGTATGGGCAGAGAAAGTACGACAAAGCGGAGGTTATGTTTCGACGTGCATTGGCGGGTAGAGAAAAGGTTCTTGGGGGAGACCATCCAGATACCTTACGGAGTGTCAGTAATCTGGGTGACACACTGAATTGCCAGAAAAGGTTCGACGAAGCGGAGACTATGCATCGACGTGCATTGGCGGTAGAGAAAAGGCTCTTGGGGGAGACCATCCGGATACCTTACAGAGTATCAGTGATTTTGTCCTTTTCTGCGGAATTGGAGAAAGAACGATAGAGTAGAAATTACGCATCGACATACAACGGAAGTGAGTGAGATGACTCTCTTGCCGGGTGATTCAGGTACCTCACCGGACATTGCAACTACACGTGGCAGGCTGGATAGCCAAACGAAGCAAGAGGGAGGTGACACGAAACATCAAGTTGCACTAGCGGGTAGAGATATGGCGCTGGAGTCACTTTACGCAGACGTCCTACTAGGTGTCGATAGCCCAATTGTGGAAAAGTGGGCAGAGGCGGAGGTTATGTAGCGTCATGCCTTTGGGGCTATGGAGAAGGCTTTGGGGCCTAGAGTGTCGGGCATTTGACTTCATTTATTTTTGTTATTTCTTTCCAATTTTATACTTGCCGCAGAGTGCTGGTTGGCGAGAGGGTTGTGGATTTTTGAGTGATTGTGAATTGTTCGATTACTTTCTTGGTGGTGCTGCTGACTTCTCGCCGTTTTTCCAGCGTTTCCTTGAATTCGGTTCGTTTTGTATACTTTACCGAATTTTGCTCCGTCTCTAGTGTTAGTTCTAGGCGATGTAGATTACATATCTCCTAGTCTCTTTTCTAGTATCCTCATTACCCGTCTTTCTTATATGATAATGATATATATTGTATACAAGTAGGTATTACCCTAAGTAATAGTATGTAACTACAACTTGGCATGTCCAGAGACTTGTATATATAGAGGTTCATCTCACCTCCTAGAGAGCAAAATATTCTAATCTTTTTAATCAACATCATACCTTCTTGCCCACACCTTATCTATACCCCTTTTATCAACTCTATTACAACTGTCTTATTTTCCCCTCTATTGGTATATACCATCATATTTCTCTATTGATTTTCAAGGTTCTAACAGATTTTTTATTCGCAGCCCAACTACAAAGAAATAGCTTCTTACACTATTTCTTATATCTACCTATCTCTTTTAACAACTCTGTTGTGACTTTGCAATTCCTTTGAACTGAGCAGTACGTATCATCTTAATTCTCTATTCATTTTCAAAGTTCTAACAGTTTTCAAGTTAGCAATTCTATTCCAACAAAATCTTATTGCTAATGTTAGGCATATAAGACCTAGCATGTGGTAATGTCACGTACCTGACCATAGAGGTCAAGTGACTCGATAAGATGATTGCAGCAAAGCTATATAGGAATTAAAATAATAATTTCTAATTCATAACTCCCTGACCGCAAACCATATAGACCACTCGCATTAGTGAATAGCCGACCAAGGGATTTTCTATCAATTAGATACAAGACCTCTGGCGCTATCAAACTACTTCAGAAATAACCAATACCCGTTCAAGATTAGGTGTATGTCGGATGGCTCCAATAGGAGTCCCTCTTAGAGGCAGGAGGTCCAAGGGGAACCATACTTAGATTGGAAGACTGGAGATGCTTGAGTCTTTCTATGATACTGGCGTGTCGAGACTCATGCATGCATATATTAATTATGCACCAGTTCCTGACAATGAACTTAACTAGTTCTTGATCAGAAGGGACGATTGGAATGATAGCCATTCGGACTACATTTACATACTTAGTCCATTCAAGCCTCGAGATCGGAAGAGGTCATTGGGAGATAGGACGCTATCCTCTCAAGATAAATATCTTGTCTCAATTAAGGTTGAAGTGGTGTATGAACTTTCAGGGTCAAACGGTGTTCGCACTTACCAGAAACTAAAGTTAAAAGCTCCTCGGTACAAGTTAGTATAGGGATACTAAGTATGTAACCAGTACTGGTACTTGGTTAAGGATTTGGTTTTATGTTTTGTTTTAAGTACCGCTTTGATACTTGGTTTGTTTGAAGTATCGTTTTGATACTTAGTTTGTTTTATGTTTTGTTTTAAGTATCGCTTTGATACTTGGTTGTTTGAAGTATCGTTTTGATACTTAGTTTTTGTTTCAAGTATCGATTTGATACTTAGGTTGTTTTACCAAAGTGTATCGCTTGATACCTTTGTTTAGTTTCGTTCATGCTAGACATGAACAGATTTGTGTATTTAAAGACCATCCTATTCCACGATGGAAAGGACAGACTTCAACAGACAGTATTTCATTATACTTGGTTGAACGGTTACTCTTTAGTTTCTCCAGTACACCTCTGAGGCCTCCTTTAGTTCATACAGCTCTCGCCTCTTCTCCGGAAGAGCAGGCCACCTGTCAACTATCGTATACCTCTTAAAACGTGATTAGCACCTAGCGAACACGTAACAAGTACCGGTAAATTAGTATAAATAGGCTTAAGGTCTCCAGGTAGTTAGAGGAATCAAGCAATGGAGAAGAGACCTTAATAATATAATAAGTTTACAATTACGAATCTTTATTTTTATTCTTCACTACTTTATGAGTCTTCCTAGACAATCTCCGATCAAAGATTCAGGCCCTAGTCCGACCGATAAGATTGACCTCGGCTACCGCCTAACAGCTAAATGAGAGGAAGTAGATCTGCATCATCTCTCTCTCTTCCAAATGAGATAATCTTGGAAATTTCAAGCTATCAGTCCATTTCAGACCTGAACTCTCTTCTTCAGACAAACCACTAACTTGCAAATCTACTCTGTACTACAATTTCAGAAAGATCTGAAATGGTACAGCCTTGTCACGGATGTGACAGGTAGCTCAGGATTTCACACATGACTCGACTATGAGTCATGGGTCTTGCGCATATGACTCGCTTGAGTCATATGACTGGTTTATGTTATGATTTGTTATGTTTCGCACATGACTCAATTATGAGTCATGGATCTCGCGCGTATGACTCTTTGAGTCATATGACTTGTTATGTTATGATTTGTTATGTTTCGCACATGACTCGATTATGAGTCATGGGTCTCGCGCGTATGACTCATTTGAGTCATATGACTTGTTTATGTTATGATTTGTTATGTTTCGCACATGACTCGATTAAGAGTCATGGGATTTCGCGCGTATGACTCATTCGAGTCATATGACTTATGTAAGGCTTTTCGCGAGGCTCACACTTGTGAGTCATCAGGGTTAGGGTTGGCGGAAGAGCACTATATAAGGAGGTCGATACGACCGAGGAAGATAGGCTCTTCACGCTTTGTTCTAAGTAATTTCCTTACTTCTATCTTCGCTCCGCCTCGGTAGCGAGCTTCAACCTCACGCAACGCATTGCGCCTCGCTCACGATAACTTCATCGATACAGTCCATCGTTTCCATCTTCGTTTGTCGGGCGGTTGGGTGTGATAGAATAGTTGTTCTCGCTTAGGAAGGTGTTCCAGAGGGAGATATCCGTGGTTGATCCCGGTAGTCTCTGGACACAGGCTTGAGTGAGGATGGCGACTTCGTCTGCCTCCTCCTCCTCGGACTCTGTCCCCAACTCGAGGATGTCGTCCCCGTTCGGATCAACTCCAACCCTTCCTCCTCGCTTGAGACGGCTCGCGTCGCCTTGTCTCTCGCGCCGTTTCTGAGGCTGTCCGTGGCCTCATTCCTACAACTACACGGTCGTACGCTGCGCCTGGCGGGGACTACAGTTTTCTGTCCTTCGCCCATGAACATGGCTGCCCCAACGCGGTGAACCCGGCGTTGGATGATTTGGTGAGGGGCTCGGTTGCTACAACCGCCCCTGTCACGATGAAAGAGGTGGAGTCTTTTGTGAAGGGTTGCCTATTTGGGAAGGGTTGTCCAGCCACATGTGGCTTGGACAACGCCTCTACCACGGGCCTCTTCAATCGGTTTAACTCCGATCACGGCTCGGTGTACACACCGACCGTGCCCACCCCCTCTCTCCAACCGACTCGCAGGTTATCATCCCGGAGTCATCCCTCCTCCCGCCGACCAAGCAAGGCTCGACCACTACCACGGTTGAGGCCAGCTCTGGTCCACCTCTCCCTCCGCCCATCGAGCGGCGTTCGATAGGATTGTGGCTCGGGATCGCGCTAAGCGAGCCTCCACTGCCTCCACCCCCCTCTTTTTGTCTGGGCTGTCTTCTGGTGAGAAAGGCCCTCTACACTACTGGGAAGTTCAAGCTGGACGACCCTGCCGACGAAGGACTATGCCCCCCCCGGCAAAGGGAACGCTGCGCCGTGCCCGCTCCTCTTCCCCCCGCAAACGCGCCGCCCCGGCCCCCAGTCCCTTCTTTGAGCCCCGGTTCATGAAGGCGATTGACGTCGACGAAGGTCGGAAAAAACAGATCGTCCCGGATGAGGAGTTTTCCCATGTCCTGGACACCCACCGGAAGCGCCTGGCCCCCCCCGTGCTAGTTCCTTCCACTATTGAGGATTCCCCCCCCTCGTCCCCCCCTTTGCTGATCACCCAGGAAGTGGTGTCATCGGCGGGGGTAATTGTTCGGGACACCCCCATGGCTCTGGAGGAAGGAAAACTCGGAAGCGACCGGCCTGGGCGACAGCATTCACGCCCCCAGCCTTCCAGATACTGTCCCTTGTTCCTCCCCCCCTGAGACCGACTTCGCCCCCCCCTCTTCACCGGGTGGGTGGCTGGAAGGAACGCTGGGTATCCCCGAAGCACGGGCACTCCTTTGGAGGTGCCGCTACCGGAAACCCAGCCGGAGGATGCTGACGCTGCTGTGGCTAGGGCGGACCAGATCATGGCCGAAGTGATGAGATGATGGATGATGGCGGCTGGTAAGTCCCCCTCCCCCGCTCCCAGGTCTGGCAGTATTGTGGGGTCCATGTTGGAGGGCCTTGAGGATATCCGGTCTGGGAACACCCAGCCCCTCTTGTCACCTCTTCCCAGCATGGACGGATCCGAGGAACCTGACACTGTGGAGGACGTCCGGACTTGGATGAAGGATGAGATCGTGGAAACGGTCCCCATTATGTGGGTGGGACGTCGGTTCCATCGCTTGGAAAATGCGGTTCGGACCTTGACGGATATAGTCGGCCGGCAGGAGGAGGAAATTGCCACCTTGAAAGGTAGGTTGGCCCCCCGCCGTCGTTCCCCCTCTGTGACTCCTGAGTCCTCAGGGACTACCCCCATCCCCCGCTCCTCATCAGAGGGGTCTACTGAAGTCCCTGTCAAGGGCCAGGGTGCTGCTCCAACGGCTCCTGCTACTAAAGCGTCCTTCGTGGACATGGTGAAGAAGATGGCATACGTGCCCAAACCCGCCGTTCCGCTGAAGGACAAGACAGTTCCGGTCCGGCCCACTTCGGCGGCCTCCTCCCACAGCACCAACAGTGGCAGCTCTTCCAGTGATGGGGGGGTAGTCCTGAAGGTAGGAAAAGCTGCGGAGGGAAAAAGGGTAAGCTTCGATGATGAGGAGGAGGAGAAGGAGAAGGGGGATGGAAAGAAGAGGGAGAGAAAAAGAGGTAGGCGCCTGAGTGGTGCTGCCAGAAGGAGAAGAAAGATGGCGGCTCAGGCCGGCCAGGAGCATCGGCGACCCCGGCCAAGACTCAGGGGAAGACTACTACTGACGGACAGGCTACACCCCCCGCTGCTGCCGCCCCAGTACCCAAGGTGCAAACCCTTTCGTCGGGGCCAGGCGCCATAAGGAGGATCTACAACGTGGTGCCAAACCTGATCCCTCGCGACGGCCCTCCTCGCAGCGCCAGTCAGCAGGGGCCACCACCGAAGCCGGCTCCACCCCAGTCCTCGCCTACCCCGGATGCTAGGGGGAGGCACATTACAATGCGGTTCGCCACCCGCAAGGAAGTGGCTTTGCCGGAGGGGGTGACGATCGAGGCCATACGGAATCGTATCAACATCGTCCTGTCCAACTCACCGAAGATTAGGGGTGTCAGCCCTTACGTTCGGGCTGGGCATATCCGGAACGAGATTGGGTGCATCTTCCTCACCCTGGCGGCCCACTCTGCTGCTGAACTTGGAGACCGTCTTGACAAGGCCCGGCTGGCACTGTTGAAGGAACTTTTACTCCCGGAATTTGTCTTCCAGAAGGATGTGAAGAAGGTAAGATCATGGTGACGGGTGTCCCCCTTTCAGACACCGGCCGTGGTTCCATCTGGAAGGTTGATGGGTGGATTGGGGAGCAGGCCTCGGATGGCTTGCGCACTGACTTGGAGCTAGGCAATCCCGGCATAGTCACTGTGTCCCGCCCCGACATCATGGGGTCCATTCATACCATGAGGCAAGCCAATGCCGTGTCATGCGGTATTCGCTTTGTGGTGGAGGAGAATGAGGCGGCTAAGGCTGCTTTGGAGGCTGGGAGGATCTGGCTTCGGGGGGGTACCCGAAATGTTAGGGTGTTTACCGAACACCGCACGGCGAAGGTTTGTGGTAAGTGTTTGCAGGTGGGCCACTTTCAGGCCACCTGTGCCCTTCCTTCCCGGTGTCGATTTTGTTACGGGGAGCACCTGTCTAGAGAGCACATGTGTAGGGCTCTAGGGTGCCCCGGAGGCGTGGGGGAGGCATGTGGACACACTCGCAGGATGTGTTGGTTGTGCGATAGGACCGACCTTTGCTGGATACGAAAGGTGTCCTGCCTTGAGAACTGACTCCAGGACTCCCGTGTCCTCCCCACCCACGACGGCAACAGCCGCTGCTGCTGCAGCCTCACCATCCGAAGTGCCCAGTGCTACGGATAAGGGACCCGAGAGGAGGAGGCGGCCACGGCGCCGGAGCAGGGGCGGTCACCAACTCCAGGAGGGTGGTGGAGGTGAGTGAGTAGCGATGAGGAAGAGGAGGATGTTCCGCGGGAGAAGTCTGCCAAGGCTAAGGGTAAGGAGCCTGAACGACCCCCCCCTTCCCCCTCCCCCAAGCGTGGTATTTTGAAGAAGAAACCTGTTCCCAAGAAGGGCGATGCCATGTGGTTCGCCTTGGACTCTGAGGGTTTTCTTAAGTGACTCGGCCCCTGTGGCCCGAGCGGATCTGTTGAGGCCCCCTTTTAATGCGTATCACGGCGATAGCGATAGCATTAAATGTGGGGAGGAGTGGCAGGAATCGGGCGCTGGCGTTTGATTTGTTTCTTTGTTGATTTGTTTTTGTTTTGGAACCTCCGGTTGATTCGGAGGGGCAGCATGTGCCGGTGGTAGAAGTTGACGGTTGGGATTTGTTTTCCTTTGTTGTTGGATCAGGGGTGGAGGTGTTTGTTCGCTCGCATTTGTGTGGGCTGTTTGATGTGGTTGGGCATAAGGGTGCTTGTGCCCAGGTTGGGTTTTGGGAGAAGGGTGAGAAGAGGGTGCTCGCAGGCGTCTACATCCCACCCACACACACCAAGGCCGAATATCAGTCAGGGCTGAGGGACGTCGGGGAACCGGATATCGCGTTTGGTGATTTCAATGCCAGGCATCGAGACTGGGACCCATGGGCGGAGATGGCCAGACAGGAACATTGCGGACGATGGTTGCGGGAATGGATGGCACTCGGTTGCTGAACATGGCTCAGCCTGACCGACCGACGTTCCGCGACATATCAATGATAGACCTCTGCTTGTACCGACGGCCGTACCTAAGCACCGATACTTGATGTGGTGGGCTGCGAGCATGCCGCCCAGACTATTCGACTCCATGTGGACCTACCTGACAATCTCGTGAGAAGGAGGCCCGCGTGGAAGAAGGCGGTGTGGGGCAAGGTTGGGAAAGAGCTGGACACCCTGAAAGAGGTGGATGATGGACAGTTGTGGGGAGGAGTGAGAAGTGTGGTGGACGCACTCCCACGGGCTTCCGTTGGCAGAAGCCGGTGCGGGTGGTGGACGCCTGAGTTGGAAAGGATGAGGCTGGATGTGGCCCGGCTGAAAAGATACTCCAAACGCACGGCGGAGCGGACGGAGGACTTTAAGCTGGCAAGGGTGTGTTTACCGGGCTTGCCTGTTGAGGGCTCGGTTCGACCACATTAGGACCAAGCTGGCGGAAAGCAAGGACCCCGACATCTTCAGGCTGGCAAGAAAGTTGGAGGCCAAGCGCACGCTGCCCTCGATGGTGCGGTCCGACGGCTCCTTGGCTACCACACACGCCGAGATCAGCGACCTGATTGCACAACAGCTTGATCCTGGTGGTCCCGCCAGTGGACTGAAAGTGTGGTTGAGATGGAGAGTGCCCACGAAATGGAAACGGCATGACAAGATCCCACGAAACGACGGACACCGGCCACGAACACGGGCCCGGCGAAGATGATATCGGCTACCCTTCCTAAGGTTTTGGAAGAGGAGGGATGCCACGACGCTGCGACGCCTCGTTGACTGTGGGCTGCGACATGACATTCCGGACTGGCATAGGGCAGAGGTAGTGCTCATACCCAAGCTCGACAAGCCGCGGTATGATGTGGTCAAGTCATGGCGCATGATACACCTACTCCCGACCACGGCTAAGGTGGCGGAGAGGGTGGTGCTGCTGCTCCGGCTGGCCGCTTGTCTAGACCTCGGCGAGACACAGTTCGGCTCCCGTAGGCGGCGGGGTGTCCATGATGCCATGGCGGTCGTTCAGGAATTCCTGCGCCATAATGAGGGATACAAACGATTGATTCTGTCAATGGACGTGGAGGGAGGGTTCGACAACATTGACGTCAACCTCCTGTCAGATTTCCTGGTGGCCCGGGGGTGCCCTTCCAACCTGTGTCAATGGGTTCGGAGGTGGACAGGTTGTCGGTCTATTCGCTTCCGGTTCAATGGGTGTGTTTCCCGGGTATACCATGTTAGCAAGGGGGTTCCCCAGGGGTCACCGCTTTCCCCCTTTCTGTTCGGTGCTTACGTGGCCGACATTTTCACACCACGGATGCGTTACTCCCCGGGTGTCCGGCATTTGGTGGCCTCATATGTGGATGACGGGGTTATCATGGTTGCGGCTGACTCTTTGATGCTGCCCGATACCATGCTGGGGAATTGTTGCGGGATTGCGACCGTGTTGCGCGAGACAGGGGAATGGGGTTTAGTGCGTTGAAGACGCAGTGGATTGGGTTTGGTGATAGGGCGTGGGAAGGAATGGAATTGTTGGGAGAAATGGTGTTGCCATCTGAGGACCTGCGGGTTCTTGGATATAGGTTCAATGTATTTCTTAACTTTTCTTCTCATGTACGTTATTGGTTGGATAGGGGGTTGGGTGTGAGGAGGAGGATTGCTGCGCTGGGAAGAAGGTTTGGGAGTGTTGGGGGGTTGGGGGCGTGGGAGACTTACCGTTTGGTGCAGGCAGCCTACCTTCCGACCGTCTACTACGGACTTGAGTTTGTAACCGACTACCCGTCGTATGTGAAGCAGATTCAGGTCCACGTCAACGATTGCCTCCGCTCAGTGTTCCGGACTCCTATGAAGCTGGCCAACAACTTTTGCTTGCGAATACGGGGTCACGCCTGTCGCTATTCACAGGGCAGGTACCTACAGCGGAGGTGCTACAGCCGGTTCATCAACTACCGGTATTGCGAGGATCATCCTTGGTTCGGGCAGATCAGGCTGGACTGGAAGGAGGAGGGTATGGTGGCCCACCGACAGCATTCGGACGAGGTGCTTTCCTACCGTCCCACGGTTACGATCGGGAAAGGGAAGGAAACCATGGCCCTCAGACACGCCGGGGAAGTCAAGGAGCTCAGTGGCAGCTCGGATCTGGTGGTGTACACTGACGGGTCCAAGATGGCCGAGGGTGCTGGTGTCGCTTGGGCCGCGTTCGCACGGGGGGCTTCACTTAGGATAGGGGGGTGTTCGGTGCCACTGTCCTGGAGCATCGTCGAATGCGAACTGTTTGCCGTTGTCTGTGCCTTGCGGGAGGTCAGTGGTTTGTGTGAGGGACGGGGAGTACATGTTTTTTCTGGATTGCGTCCCCGCCCTGCTTCTGATTGAGAACATGTTGCCCGAGGGGGACTCGGCTGAGATGTGGGAAGTCATGGCACCTTTGATGGAGGCTGTACGCCCGCGCTTTGGCTGGGTTCCGGGACACATGGGCATCCAGGGCAACGAGCTGGTCGACAGGAAGGCCAAGGAGAGTACACGCCTACCGCTGCAGCCATTCCGGTGGGAAGGGGTAAGCTTTGGTATAGGGCACGCTGCGTTGGCCCGTGAGTTGAGAAAAGAGGAGTGGGAGGCCTGGCATGTCAATGAAGGCCATGGGTACTATGCTCGTGGACCTAAGGCTCCCAGACACCTTCGCGGGCTGACAAGGATGGATTCCTATGTGTTGACTAGGATTCGCAGTGGTACCGGCCTGGTCGGGCATGACGATTGTGAGGGACGTGAGGAGAGGCGTCATTGGACTTCTTGCCCACGGTACAGTTGGAAACGACCGGCTATGGAGGACCTGTTCAAGGACTCGGCAGTCGCGGGATGGAAGGACTGGTGGTTGGAACACGGGTGGCTGGGACTGGGGATCCCCCGTCATATAAGGAGGTGGACGGGGAGTTGGTGGTCGCAGGAAACCCGTTTGATGGTACACTGACGGTGGAGAGGGACGGGAGGCGAGTGTGCATAGGGACGCCTGATACTTGTTTGCGGTGCGAAAAGAAACATCCTGGGGGGGAGTGCGTGCTTCCGAGTAAGCATCTTCCCACTAAGTGGTTCTTTCTTTCGAACTCGGTCGCCACGCGATGTCCGAGTTGCAACATGGCGATTACCTACCAAGGCACTTCCACACGGCCCTCCTTCTCTGCTCACTTCGATAACAACCCGGGCTGCCTCTCGGCGAGCCTTGACCAGTTTTGGCAGCGGCACTGGCTTGACTGGGACGACCTCGCGCTTTCCTTGCGGACGGCCGTCGTACTCAAGTGGGCTGGGTTGTTTGGGTTTATCGAACTGGAACGGTGCCCCTTTTGCGACCAGCGGCGGATTGCTGGGAAGGTTAATAGGATGGGGGAGCACTATCGGAAAAAGCGTGGATGTTGGGACAGACTGTATGTTTCCTTTGTTGAGTATATTGACGAGATTGTGTTGGGGGCGAGAGTGTTGTGTGTGTGTGTTGTGTTGGTATGTTGTTGGTGGTTGGGTTGCGGGAAGGGAAGACGCGTTAATCCGGGATGTCGCTAGTCGACATGAGCGCCCGTGAGCCCTTTGGGTAGTGGATTATTGGATTTATGTTTGGGAGGAGCGGTTGCGGGACGGGATTGCGCCCGTGGTAGTGTATTTTAGTTAGTGATTTTTGGGGCGCGGGGGAGACTGGTCGTATGCCGGAGTCGGCGGTACTAGTATAAATAAATTAGATTGAATGTTCTAAGTAATTTCCTTACTTCTATCTTCGCTCCGCCTCGGTAGCGTTCCTTCGCACCACGATGTCCTTCGATGTCTTTGATTCTGGGGGAGATATCTGAGTTCGCTCAGTAGTTCCTGGGGTCTTTGGTGTTGAGGTTGTCGTGTGGTGGAGCGT
This sequence comes from Tuber indicum, assembly GCA_006112555.1. NCBI lineage: Eukaryota > Fungi > Ascomycota > Pezizomycetes > Pezizales > Tuberaceae > Tuber > Tuber indicum. The sequence continues at coordinate 21,461 of VBSK01000228.1, forward strand.
CGTGGTTACTTGTTTTCGCCTCCTCGTTGTTGTTTGATTCTCACGATGATTTCGCTTCGAGCCTCTTCACCTTTGGCGTCTACGAGCCCTCCTTCGGTAAAAAGACTTCGGCTTCTCTGTCTATGTCTACTCGCAGAGTTTCGCGTTCGGGGGATGGGGGATTTGAACATTGCTGTGGGGGGAAACACCCGTGTCGTTCTTTGGGCCAGCTCATGTTTCTTGTTGGGTTTTAACAGAGTCCTTAGTGTTGCGATACAAAACGCCCTTGGGTTAGACTGATGACCTTCCCAAGTATCAACACGTCGTACCGATCGCATCATCCTTAAGGGACGGGGGCCTCGCCGGCCCCGCCCTTCGTCTATCGTATCTACGGTCGGAATCCTACGATGTCGTTTATCACCGTTCCCTTGGAGTTTACGTCCTTGTGGCATTTACGGTGGTTCAGTCAGGTGTCACCTCTCCGCTCTATGTGGGGATGGCTTTGACCCTGAAATCTCTTACCTCCTGGTGGGTGAACTTCTGCCCGGGGTGGTGTGGGGCGATTGGTTGCCGGGCCACGCTTGGTCTAGTGCAGGGGTCGGTGTGGTTACGGATGGTGGTTGGCGGTCACACCCATTGCAAGTGGGGCCTACCTTCTGTTTGTCTCGTTTCCTATCCTGGTACCCGCCCTCTCTGAAGCGTCAGTTTGGGCACCTTTCGTCAGTCTACGGTGTGCGGCCCTTTGGGGCCCAATTGGGGGGTTCCGTTCCTCCTTTCCCACTTGGGGGCCTTGGTTTCCCTATTTTTCTGTCTCGGCCTCACCGGACTTTGGTTCGGGCGGGGTGGGCCTGTGGCGGTGCTCTTGGGTGCTGGCCCGTATGTTGTGGCCCCGGGTTCGTCCTGGTGGCCCCCTCGGCTCTCTGGTGCTGGGGGAGGGGGCTCTGCTGGTGTGGCCAAGATCAGTGGCTGCCTGGTGGGGTCAGGTATTGGCTGTCCTGTGGCTGTCGGGCGGTTGATCTGCCCGAGGGGCTGAGGGGCTGGATGGGAGTTGCGGTGTGCTGGTGTGTGGGGCTTGGGGGGGGCTGACTTGGCGGGGAGAGAGACCTGCGAGCACCGGTCGGGCCTGCGTCAGGTTGGGCGAGGTCTAATTAAGTGTTTCCAGACGGCTTGGGCTGTTAAGGTTAAGCTGCTGAGTGCTGCAAAGCTTCCTGACGGACCGGCTGGCTGATGGCCACCTGTGCGGATAGTGGGTTGTGACCTCTGGGTTGGACTTGTTTGGGTCTTGCGTGCTGGGTTCTGTGGAGCTTGTTTGGTTTCTTTGGTTGGTTGCGGGTTTGGCTGGCGGGGGCATGGCACCACGGGTAGGAGATAGGCCCTACTGACCTTACCGGTCTGTCACCACCTCTATGTATTTCCTTTGTTTATGTTTTGTTTTGGGGTTACGGGTAACAGGTACAGGTCCTCCTCACCATTACGCTCCTCGGAGGCACTTGGCAAAGTGTGGGTTCATAGGGTCGACGGCCTGGCGTGCGGATGCGAGTTACGGACAAGTTGGTCGTGACCTCTCTGCCATTGCGCCACCCGTGTTGATAAATTGTTGTTGGTTTTCTACTGTGGAGGAGGGGTTGCGGGACGGTATTCAGACCGGGCGGGTAGTGGAATTTTGTTTTTGTACGGGGAACTTGCCTTTGTCGGACACCCTTTCGGCTTTGGGGCTTCGGCCTGGGTCTTGCCTGTCGCCTGTTTATCTTGGTATTCGTGGGTTTGCCCCTCGTACTCCTTGTTCAGGAATGATGCGGACTTGCTACAAGGGCTGCGGTTGATTCCATACCAGAGGGATTTCGGATGCGGGGGCGAGGAGGACTTTCTTTACCGTTGATGGCTTTGTATTTAGTGTTCGTGTTGTGGGCATGGCGCGGGCATGTTTGAGGTACGGGGTCGGAGGTTTGGTTTGTTCGTAGTTAGTGGTAGTTCCGGTTCGCGTTAACCCTGTGCGGCGGGGACTTGTCGTATGCCGGAGTCGGCGGTACAAGTATAAATAAATTAGATTGAATGTTCTAAGTAATTTCCTTACTTCTATCTTCGCTCCGCCTCGGTAGCGTTCCTTTCGCACCACGATGGTCCTTCGATGTCTTTGATTCAGGGGGAGATATCTGAGTTCGCTCAGTAGTTCCTGGGGTCTTTGGTGTTGAGGTTCTGTTTGCGGTTTTGAGTTGTGGTTACTTGTTTCGCCTCCTCGTTGTTGTTTGATTCTCACGATGATTTCGCTTCGAGCCTCTTCACCTTTGGCGTCTACGAGCCCTCCTTCGGTAAAAAGTCTTCGGCTTCTCTGTCTACTCGTCTACTCGCAGAGTTTCGCGTTCGGAGGATGGGGGATTGAACTTTGCTGTGGGGGGAAACACCCGTGTCGTTCTTTGGGCCAGCTCATGTTTCTTGTTGGGTTTTAACGGTGTCCTTAGTGTTCACGATACAAAACGCCCTTGGTTAGACTGATGACCTTCCCAAGTATCAACACGTCGTACCGATCGCATCATTCCTCAGGGACGGGGGCCTCGCCGGCCCCGCCCTTCGTCTACTATTTTACGGTCGGATCCTACGATGTCGTTTTATCACCGTTCCCTCGATTTTGGTCGAGTGGCATTTACGGTGGTTCAGTCAG
>VBSK01000229.1:0-24035 GCA_006112555.1 Tuber indicum
TTGTTCCCTTTTTTTGCTAGCGTTTGAATGTCTTTCTGTTACTGTACCTTTGCTTTGAAATTCGCAATTGTTTCGTCATCTAGTTTTGCTGGATCCCCCACTAGTACTATGCTATATCTCTCCCTTGATATCATTTTTTTGTCTTGTTTTTCCTTTGGGATCTGCATTTTTCGTTGTTGGGATTTCGGAATGTTAGCCAGTCCATGATACCGGTAGTAATGTTACAATTGGACGCTCTTACATCGTACTCCTACTCAGGCTGTAGCTATTATTATTATTATTATTATAATTCATTACGCTTATGGAGCCAGAGGCTATGAAGCGGCAACTAACATACAAAATGGCAGGCCACCCGCGCCTGGTCCCTGATATCCGTCTCCTAAATGTTAGTAGCAGCTTTTGATTGGACCCCCTGTCATAACGCTAACGACCCCTTTTACAAGATAAAATCCTCCCACCCGCCTAAGCCTAACTAACAAATAAACAAATGAAATACAAGTAAGAGGAAACCTAATTAGCCTTTGTCCGCTCTCAGCAGCCACTGGTTTGCCGCCAGGTTATTGCACACTCCTTGGAAGTTGCCATGTGGGGTTCGCCGCAGTTCTTGCATTTGATGATGGTATGGAGACACGGTTTGCCTTTGGTGGGACAATCTGATCTGCCGCAAGTGTGGAGGGTAGTGTAGGGTGCTCCAAAGTGCAAATAGCACAGTAGGTAGTACCGGTACACTGGGTGGGGTGGTGTCCAAAGGCAAGGCATCTGGAAAACTGGGTGTCAGGGCCAAAGGAAAGGTAGCGTTGAAACTTAAACCTCTTGCCAAAGAGAGAGAGGCCTCTAGTGAGGGCTATCCGTGCTGTCCTTACCAGCAATAGTGATAACCATTGTGGAAGCCGCTTTGCCCGTTACGCTGGGTTTCAGTGGTGAGCCACCTGGGGGGCGGGGAAGGTGAATGCCAGTGTTGAACTCTTCAATCTCTGACTTAACAATGTTGAAACCCTCAGGAGTGGAGGGAACAGTGGTCGGGATGCCGTGTTTGATGACCTTATGCCAGACTTCATCCTGTCTGAGGCCAGTGGCAGCAGGTATGGTGGATCTTGCTGTTTCCTCAATTGCTGTTCTGTGTTGCTTGAGGACTTGGGCAGCGTGATGGTGTCCTTGGTGAGGAGGAGGACATGGTGGTTGGGGGTGAACTCAATGGTTGCAATAAGAGGCTTCTTAATTGCAGTGTTGAAAGCGTTCCTTATGGTGAGGGTGTTGATGTCATCAGGGAGTGCTGTGCCATCTCTCTCAATGACAATCGTACGGTCGCGTTTGATCAAAACTGGAGCAGTGGAAGTTTTGTTTGGTGAGTGTGCTGGGGGCTTGCTAGGGAGGGTTCTGGCCGCTTTCTGGGCCCAGGTTTGCTGTGGTGGCTGGGTGGGAGGGGGTTGGGTGTTCGCGAAGGTGGTGTTGCTATGCTGTGGTTGAGCAACAAGGTGCGCGACTTGAGAGGTAAGGGCTGCCACTTTGGCTTGGAGGTCTTTGGTGTCTGTAATGTGCCGTTCCTGCACTACTAGCATGTGTGCTTCCATGGCTTTGAGGGTATCTTTGAGTTCGCAGTAGCAGGTCTTCATGGTTTGTAGTTCCTCTTGTAGATAGGTGACGTGTTCATTGACTGCCTTTTCCCAGGCATCTTCTGAATCTGGCGGGGGTGCGACTGTCTGGACAGGGGAAGGGGTATCCTCTTCCATCTGGGTGTCGTCAGGCGAGGTGGGGAGGATTGATGTTCCTCTTGTCTGGTGGGATTCTGGTAGGTGAAAGGGGCTGGCAAGAGGGTTCTTGCCACCCCTACCCTTGCCCAAGGGTCTGCGTGACATCAAGGGGGTTGTATGAGGGACTCAGTTGATGTATGGTATGGAATAACAAATAAAGTGGGATGATTTGTCTGTAAAAGTGGGGAAAAGGGGCAGGTGAAGCGGTGAGAATTGGTGGTTGACCAATGAGGTGGGGGCTCGGCGAAAAATTTGGTGTGGTTTTTTCTTTCGCTGTGGTTGTAACGGCAACGGAGTCTCCAGGCTGTAGCTGTTTCGACCTCTCATGCCTAGTCTGATAGTAGTAATAGTCTTAGTCCTCCTTGCATTAGAGTCGAGTATTGGCACTTATTGAACAGTCTCATCTCATATTTCTAGTCTGTATATGGCCCGGCGCTGCCTGGATGACAATGTGATGGGTAGCTCCGCCCAAATTATTACACCTGTTCGATGCCGGAGATGAGGTTAACTACTGCTACGCGTTATTTGGCATAGCGTGTGGATTGCGAGCAATATTTGTCACTAATGAGCACGGTTTTTAGCTAGATTTTACCACGCCGTCTAATTTAGGGACAACTGGGTTTAGTCTGACGTAAAATTCACACCGGGGTCCCAGAGCCTTGAACACCCGACACTGGAGAACGTAAATCTATCCGTAAATTCAAGTCATGAACTTGAAGATATTACCTTAACGTGAAAACCGGACCTCGTTTATACGAAGACCTGGCTACAGCTATAAGTCCTTCATTATCTTTAATTCTCAATTGCTAGAATCTTCTCTCATGCGAAATTTATGAATATCCGTTTAGCGAAGGTGGTGTAGAAAACTCACTGGGCATCTTGGTACAAGAAATACATTTGATCAAATCCCAAGTGATAGTTCGTAATTCCAGAGACCCAAACGCCGGCCATACTAGTATGTCTTGCCATATAAGATCCCACGCGTAGTATTTGACGCCATAAAATCAAACAAACACTTCATCCATAACAAACTCGACCCTCATACTACTTACATGCGTCTGGAATCCTTACTTACTTGACATTCACTGACCTGTTACAGAATGCACAAGTAACATCCAACAAATACACGGAGTCAGCCAACCCCCTGAGTAGGCATTTCAAATGGACGTAAACGGGACATCGGATCAGACAACGTGGGATCAGGGAAATCGACGTCGGCGACACAGCAACACGAGTCCGTCAGTTCCCAAAGGACACTTTCCAACATAGAGCCCCTACGCCGTAATCCGTCTCCGCTACCAGTATTAAGCACACAGCTTGGAAGACCACCAAAGTGTGCACTGTGGAGCTCAATACAGACCACGGCACATAACACACAAGTGACAGAACCGGAAGGACAAGAAGATACGGAACCAGTCCGTCTAAGTGATGGTACCAGTGACTAGTACCAAAACTCACGTGGATCTGATGAGGGAGAATCAGACATGGAACCCGACCCCGAAGAGATTGATACCGCAGATATCAATTCATCGTGATGGCCTTGTGTGGCCCAAGCTACCAGCCGACCACGACATCATCGCTCAAAAGTCCGGATTTCCACCATCCACAGATTACAGCCTACTAATCCGGGGCAGCGACGGACGCCACGCATCCCCAAATATTTCGGGGCATGGTCTATAGTCCCCCAACATTCCTGTCATCGAGCATACCAAGGTTCTCATCACCACACGGCAGCAGCGGTGCTCCTGCGTCTGGTATCAGGAGTTCTAGTCGAGCCAGTGACACAAGCATACAGTAGGCGACGGCTCGATTGGAGCTAATTCGCGAGGGAATCTAGTAACCGGTGCAAAGCGGGCTATATTGGAGTTAGCGAAGTCACTCATGCTGCAGTACACTCTCTTCAAAGATCCACTCCCAAACTCGGTTTCTTTGACAGGCCAGGTTCTGAAGGTCTGGGCAGCAGCTCTCCGGAAGAGTGTTGATAGTGAACACGCGGGACCTTCAGAGCAGTCCATAAATTTAGTAAGTCCACTCAGTTGGCCTTGACGCGACACGTTGCAGTATATGGTACTAATGTAGACAGGTAAGACAAAAGCATTCCGGGGTACGCTCACAGTTCGTAGACCATATAAAGAACAACATCGTAAAGATATACGAACTGCCGGATGATCCGAGTACGACCGCCGGCAGGGTGTATTATATGCTTGAACAGGACAGGTTCAGGTGTGACCCGCGAGGGTACGAGGTTCATTGGACACGCCCAGCTGCTCCACAGTGACCAATGACTATCGTGATTGAGCTCTATGCAGAATCTGACACCGCCATTTGTGGCACCGCGGATTCCAGATGCGATCTATGGTAAGTACTTGGCTAGCAAGAAAATGCGCGGTATGGTCGATCCCCACTTTTTGGGGCAGATTAACGGGACTATGATCTGCTTGACGTGCGCCATAATCCGTCACACACTACGCGCATGGAAAACAGGAATATATCAGGAGCCAAGAGACTTCAAGTCAGAGACGCGTGGAGGTAAGAGTCCGCTAATCTGCTAATATTTGATGCGACCACGCCGCTAACTTGTCGCTGAATGCGCAAGACCTTTTCGCAGAGTGGAAAAAGACAAGGGCCAACAGCCTACCATGGATCCAGGAAATGATTCTGGGAAGTATACCCGGGGCAATAAATAATAGGGTTGAGCAGGTACACGGGGCGCAACAAGAGCGGCGCGAAGGATGTGATGACGATTGGGAGGCACTGGGCGCTGAGCTTGAGGGTCGGATCACCCACCTGCCGCCATCAGAGCCTGTAGGCCAACGGACTAATGTGCATAACTCGGGCTTACAACAAGCATGGGAATGCGGAAATGATTCTCATGAAAAAGACATCTCCTTTGATTACAGCGAGACGTCGATTGCGCGGGCTCTGGCGGTTCTTGAATGAGAACCCCCTAGTCAGGATGGTGCAGGCCAGCGGACCTTTGGACCGATATCGCCCGGCATCGTGCGTCCTTCTTTTTCTCATTTCCTGTCGCTTAGCCTAGCGGGTTCTCAGGAAGGCTCCATATCGCCCGCGGGGATTTGTGATCATCCGCCTGGCGTTAACGAGTAGGAGGGTAATGGGATCTCGGGTACAGGAAATTGGGCGGGAAATGGAGCAGTGACAAGCATCATATAAATATAAGCATTACAGCTAACAACCTATTTCATGAATTGTGATATGAACGTGATACATCTAGGAGTACAATAATGAATCAAAGGTAGTTATTAAGAAGATATCTGGGCGACATCTGAAGAAGAAGTATAATCTATGGACGGCATTGGGAATGTTTCACCATACGTCTAATCATATCAGGCGCATCTCCAGACATCAGATGAACTCCTTTGCCGTTACAACCACAGCGAAAGAAAAAACCACACCAAATTTTTCGCCGAGCCCTCACCTCATTGGTCAACCACCAATTATCACCGCTTCACCCATCCTTCTTCCCCACTTTTACAGACAAATCATCCCACTTTATTTGTTATTCCATCACCCCTATCAACTGAGTCTCTCGTACAACCCCTTGATGTCGCGCAGACCCTTGCGCAAGGGTAGGGGTGGCAAGAACCATCTTGCCAGCCCCTTTCACCTACCAGAATCCCACCAGACCAGAGGAACATCAATTCTCCCCACCTCCCCTGACGACACACAGATTATTATTATTATTATTATAATTCATTACGCTTATGGAGCCAGAGGCTATGAAGCGGCAACTAACATACAAAATGGCGCGCCACCAGCGCCTGGTCCCTGATATCCGTCTCCTAAATGTTAGTAGCAACTTTTGATTGGACCCCCTGTCATAACGCTAACGACCCCTTTTACAAATGAAATCCTCCCACCCGCCTTAAGCCTAACAAATAAAACAAACGAAATACAAGTAAGAGGAAACCTAATTAGCCTTTGTCCGCCTCTCAGCAGCCACTTGGTTTGCCGCCAGGTATGTTGCACACTCCTTGGAGGTTGCCATGTGGGGTTCGCCGCAGTTCTTGCATTTGATGATGGTATGGAGACATGGTTTGCCTTTGGTGGGACAATCTGATCTGCCGCAAGTGTGGAGGTAGGTAGGGTGCTCCAAGGTGCAAATAGCACAGTAGGTAGTACCGGTACACTGGGTGGGGTGGTGTCCAAAGGCAAGGCATCTGGAACACTGGGTGTCAGGGCCAAAGGAAAGGTAGCGTTGAACCTTAAACCTCTTGCCAAAGAGAGAGAGGCCTCTATTGAGGGCTTTATCCGTGTTGTCCTTACCAGCAATAGTGATAACCATTGTGGAGGCCGCTTTGCCGGTACGTTGGGATTCAGTGGTGAGCCACCTGGGGGGGCGGGGAAGGTGAATGCCAGTGTTGAACTCCTCAATCTCTGACTTGACAGTGTTGAATCCCTCTGGAGTGGAGGGAATAGTGGTGGGGATGCCGTGTATGATGACCTTATGCCAGACTTCATCCTGTCTGAGGCCAGTAGTGGCAGGTATGGTGGATCTTGCTGTTTCCTCAATTGCTGTTCTGTGTTGTTTGAGGACTTGGGCAGCCGTGATGTTGTCCTTGGTAAGGAGGAGGACATGGTGGTTTGGGGTGAACTCAATGGTTGCAATAAGAGACTTCTTAATTGCAGTGTTGAAAGCGTTTCTGATGGTGAGGGTGTTGATGTCATCTGGGAGTGCTGTGCCATCTCTCTCAATGACAATCGTACGGTGGCGTTTGGTCAAAACTGGAGAAGTGGCAGTTTTGTTTGGTGAGTGTGCTGGGGGCTTGCTAGGGAGGGTTCTGGCCGCTTTCTGGGCCCAGGTTTGCTGTGGTGGCTGGGTGGGAGGGGGTTGGGTGTTCGCGAAGGTGGTGTTGCTATGATGTGGTTGAGCAACAAGGTGCGCGACTTGAGAGGTAAGGGCTGCCACTTTGGCTTGGAGGTCTTTGGTGTCTGTAATGTGTCGTTCCTGCACTACTAGCATGTGTGCTTCCATGGCTTTGAGGGTATCTTTGAGTTCGCAGTAGCAGGTCTTCATGGTTTGTAGTTCCTCTTGTAGATAGGTGACGTGTTCATTGACTGCCTTTTCCCAGGCATCTTCTGAATCTGGTGGGGGTGCGACTGTCTGGACAGGGGAAGGGGTATCCTCTTCCATCTGGGTGTCGTCAGGCGAGGTGGGGAGGATTGATGTTCCTCTGGTCTGGTGGGATTCTGGTAGGTGAAAGGGGCTGGCAAGAGGGTTCTTGCCACCCCTACCCTTGCCCAAGGGTCTGCGCGACATCAAGGGGGTTGTATGAGGGACTCAGTTGATAGGGGTGATGGAATAACAAATAAACTGGGATGATTTGTCTGTAAAAGTGGGGAAGAAGGATGGGTGAAGCGGTGATAATTGGTGGTTGACCAATGAGGTGAGGGCTCGGCGAAAAATTTGGTGTGGTTTTTTCTTTCGCTGTGGTTGTAACGGCAACGGAGTCACGACACACAGATGGAAGAGGATACCCCTTCCCTGTCCAGACAGTCGCACCCCCACCAGATTCAGAAGATGCCTGGGAAAAGGCAGTCAATGAACACGTCACCTATCTACAAGAGGAACTACAAACCATGAAGACCTGCTACTGCGAGCTCAAAGATACCTTCAAAGCCATGGAAGCACACATACTCGTAGAGCAGGAACGACACATTACAGACACCAAAGACCTCCAAGCCAAAGTTGCAACCCTTACCTCTCAAGTCGCGCACCTTGTTGCTCAACCACATCATAGTAACACCACCTTCACGAACACCCAACCCCCTCCCACCAAGCCACCACAGCAAACCTGGGCCCAGAAAGCGGCCAGGGCCCTCCCTAGCGAGCCCCCAGGACACACACCAAACAAAACTGACACTTCTCCAGTTTTGACCAAACGCGACCGTATGATTGTCATTGAGAGAGATGGCACAGCACTCCCGGACGACATCAACACCCTCACCATAAGGAACGCTTTCAACACTGCAATTAAGATACGTCTTATTGCAAATATTGAGTTCACCCCTAACCACCATGTCCTCCTCCTCACCAAGGACACCATCACGGCTGCCCAAGTCCTCAAACAACACAGAACAGCAATTGAGGAAACAGCAAGATCCACCATACCTGCCGCCACTGGCCTCAGACATGATGAAGTCTGGCATAAGGTCATCATACACGGTATCCCCACCACTGTTCCCTCCACTCCTGAGGGATTCAACACTGTCAAGTCAGAGATTGAGGAGTTCAACACTGGCATTCAGCTTCCCCGCCCCCCCAGTTGGCTCACCACTGAATCCCAACGTACCGGCAAAGCGGCTTCCACAATGGTTGTCACTATTGCTGGTAAGGACAACACGGATAAAGCCCTCAATAGAGGCCTCTCTCTCTTTGGCAAGAGGTTTAAGGTTCAACGCTGCCTTTCCTTTGGCCCTGATACCCAGTGTTCCAGATGCCTTGCCTTTGGACACCACCCCACCCAGTGTACCGGTACTACCTACTGTGCCATTTGCACCTTGGAGCACCCTACCTACCTCCACACTTGCGGCAGATCAGATTGTCCCACCAAAGGCAAACCATGTCTCTATACCAGCATCAAATGTAAGAACTGCGGCGAACCCCACATGGCAACCTCCAAGGAGTGTGCAACATACCTGGCGGCAAACCAAGTGGCTACTGAGAGGCGGACAAAGGCTAATTAGGTTTCCTCTTACTTGTATTTCGTTTGGTTTATTTGTTAGGCTTAAGGCGGGTGGGAGGATTTCATTTGTAAAAGGGGTCGTTAGTGTTATGACAGGGGGTCCAATCAAAAGCTGCTACCAACATTTAGGAGACGGATATCAGGGACCTGGCGCGGGTGGCGTGCCATTTTGTATGTTAGTTGCCGCTTCATAGCCTCTGGCTCCTTAAGCGTAATGAATTATAATAATAATAATAACATTCCCCCAGTAGCACCACGTATTAGGAATAGACATTTGATTTTATTCCATCCCGGGCCACATATTTCATATAGTTAGCAATCCAGGCAGACAACATTGAAAAGCAGGTCTAAATGTTCCTCTCAACACAGTCAAGTGGGATGCCATCAAGAGCAGTCTCTTGTAAGGGCTCAAATATCTGTTCGCATATGTCATATATTATGTCGGTATTGATCGGTCCCTGCAGCTTTTCTGTCACGGTGGCTAAGACTCCGTTGCCGTTACAACCACAGCAAAAGAAAAACCATACCAAATTTTACGCCGAGCCCTCGCCTCATTGGTCAACCACCAATTATCACCGCTTCACCCATCACTCTTCCCCACTTTTACAGACAAATCATCCCACTTTATTTGTTATTCAATCACCTCTATCAACTGAGTCCCTCATACAACCCCCTTGTTGTCACGCAGACCCTTGGGCAAGGGTAGGGGTGGCAAGAACCCTCTTGCCAGCCCCTTTCACCTACCAGAATCCCACCAAACAAGAGGAACATCAATCCTCCCCACCTCGCCTGACGACACCCAGATGGAAGAGGATACCCCTTCCCCTGTCCAGCCAGTCGCACCCCCACCAGATTCAGAAGATGCCTGGGAAAAGGCAGTCAATGAACACGTCACCTATCTACAAGAGGAACTACAAACCATGAAGACCTGTTACTGCGAACTCAAAGATACCCTCAAAGCCATGGAAGCACACATGCTAGTAGTGCAGGAACGACAAATTACAGACACCAAAGACCTCCAAGCCAAAGTGGCAGCCCTTACCTCTCAAGTCGCGCACCTTGTTGCTCAACCACAGCATAGCAACACCACCTTCGTGAATACCCAACCCCCTTCCACCCAGCCATCACAGCAAACCTGGACCCAGAAAGCGGCCAGGACCCTCCCTAGCAAGCCCCCAGCACACTCGCCAAACAAAACTGCCACTTCTCTAGTTTTGACCAACCGCGACCGTACGATAGTCATTGAGAGAGATGGCTCAGCACTCCCTGAAGACATCAACACCCTTACCATAAGGAACGCTTTCAACACTGCAATTAAGAAACCTCTTATTGCAGCCATTGAGTTCACCCCCAACCACCATGTCCTCCTCCTCACCAAGGACACCATCACGGCTGCCCAAGTCCTCAAACAACACAGAACAGCAATTGAGGAAACAGCAAGATCCACCATACCTGCCGCTACTGGCCTCAGACAGGATGAAGTCTGGCATAAGGTCATCATCCACGGCATCCCCACCACTGTCCCCTCTACTCCTGAAGGATTCAACACAGTCAAGTCAGAGATTGAAGAGTTCAACACTGGCATCCACCTCCCCCGCCCACCCAGATGGCTCACCACAGACACCAAACGCACAGGCAAAGCAGCATCCACCATGGTTATCACTATTGCCGGCAAAGACAACACAGACAAAGCCCTCAACAGAGGCCTCTCACTCTTTGGCAAAAGGTTCAAGGTGCAACGGTACCTTACCTTTGGTCCAGACACCCAGTGTTCCAGATGCCTAGCCTTTGGACACCACCCTACCCAGTGTACCGGCACTACCTACTGTGCAATCTGCACCCAGGAGCACCCTACCTACCTCCACACCTGCGGCAGATCTGATTGCCCCACCAAAGGCAAAGCCTGCATCCACACTACTATCAAATGCAAGAACTGCAACGAACCCCACATGGCAACCTCCAAGGAGTGTGCAACATACCTTGCGGCAAACCAGGTAGCTGCTGAGAGGCGGACAAAGGCTAATTAGGTTTCCTCTTACTTGTATTTCATTTGTTTTATTTGTTAGGCTTAAGGCGGGAGGGAGGATTTCATTTGTAAGAGGGGTCGTTAGCGTTATGACAGGGGGTCCAATCAAAAGCTGCTACTAACATTTAGGAGAGGGCTATCAGGGACCAGGTGCGGGTGGCGTGCCATTTTGTATGTTAGTTGCCGCTTCATAGCCTCTGGCTCCATAAGCGTAATGAATTATAATAATAATAATAATGTCACAGTGGCTTTCAAGAATTGGGAAGGGATGGGTAATAATGCAAGAAGAAGGATAGCCATTGACCCAGGTTCGTTACGCCTGGTTGCCAGAAGATTTCCGAGTCTGATATAGGTTGGCCACATTTTCTTGTTACTGGAGAGGTTGCTGAGATGCATCTGATTGGATATCCTAATGATTGAGATAATTGTCATGCCAGGTGGAAGTGTTACTTTTACCAATAGTTAGCCAGCATGTTTGTAAAATGTGGGACACTGTACTTGAACATCCCACCACCAGACCACTATACGTATTACTGAATATACTTGTTATCTCTCACAGTCGTATTGACCTTATGGCAAGTAGATAAGGTCAACTCTGTAGGTGATCTGGTGAAGGATATATCTGATGCAATCTGTTACGTTATGATAGAAAAGTGGTAAAGACCTGCTACCATCGTCAACCAGCCATTCGAATCATTGTAGATATAGACTGTGTGGATCCAATGATCAGAGCTTGTTCTCTAGAGTATGCATAGAGCTATAACTGACTAACGCAGAATTACCGACTCGGATGACACTGAAGAAGAATGCTTTAATGTGTAACATTAGGCCTTTACTCTGAATTAACCACGATGCAGATTTGAAACCACATGTCCTAGTGAATGGCACCTTTGGGTTCTCACACTGGTCACAGAGTTCTTTATCAAATACGTTGACGTTGAAAATTGATTAATTTCTCAGCTCTAGAATTGGCAATCGGCTAGCCAGCTGGCAAGGCAGTAGTGTTGTTGGTTTTTTCGGTATCAGACATGTGCATGATGTCTTCAGTAATTCCTTGTATTTATAGTCAGTGGGGTCTGGATCAAATTCATAGTCTGAATCCGAGTGTCAGCACTGTGTGGAGAGTTGTAATAAGAGTGTTTCCGTATTAGTAATGCAATTCGTAGATGATATATATCGAACTGTGGAGTGGAGTACGGTGTCCACTTTTACTTGCACAGTTCGTAAGTATTTCTCATCTGTGCCTGCCCAGGTGTATTTTCAGTGGCTGAAACGATGGTTGGTAGGTATTGTTACTGTCAGTTCAGCCAATCGCGCAGGCCCTGGTATGTAGAGTGGAAGGTACGTGCACTACGTTGTTTTGACGTGTTTAGACTGAATGCAGGGTCAGCGCTCTTATCTAGAGTGAAGTGAAACTAGTAGTTAAACAGGTTTAGTACACAATATACTGACATCACGTTGCATCGCCAATTGTTTGTTTCATAAGAAGTCTAGAAAAGATCTCATTTTGGAAGCGATCAGTATATGGACATGCATTATTATGATTATTATTATAATTCATTACGCTTATGGAGCCAGAGGCTATGAAGCGGCAACTAACATACAAAATGGCACGCCACCCGCGCCTGGTCCCTGATATCCGTCTCCTATATGTTAGTAGCAGCTTTTGATTGGACCCCCTGTCATAACGCTAACGACCCCTTTTACAAATAAAATCCTCCCACCCGCCTTAAGCCTAACAAATAAAACAAATGAAATACAAGTAAGAGGAAACCTAATTAGCCTTTGTCCGCCTCTCAGCAGCCACTTGGTTTGCGGCCAGGTATGTTGCACACTCCTTGGAAGTTGCTATTTGAGGTTCGTTGCAGTTCTTGCACTTGATGGTGGTATGGATGCAGGCTTTGCCTTTGGTGGGACTATCAGACCTGCTGCAAGTGTGAAGGTAGGTAGGGTGCTCATGGGTGCAGATTGCACAGTAGGTAGTGCCCGTACACAGGGTAGGGTGGTGACCAAATGCAAGGCATCTGGAACACTGGGTGTCTGGACCAAAGATGAGGTAGCGCTGGACCTTAAATCTTTTACCAAAGAGTGAGAGGCTTCTGTTAAGGGCTTTATCAGTGCTGTCTTTGCCGGCAATAGTGATGACCATGGTAGATGCTGCTTTGCCTGAGCGTTGGGTGTCTGTGGTGAGCCACCTGGGTGGGCGGGGAAGGTGAATGCCAGTGTTGAACTCCTCAATCTCTCACTTGACAGTGTGGAACCCCTCCGGAGTAGAGGGGACTGAGGTGGGGATGCCGTGGATGATGACCTTATGCCAAACTTCATCTTGTCTGAGGCCAGTGGCGGCAGGTATGGTGGATCTTGCTGTTTCCTCAATTGCTGTTCTGTGTTGCTTGAGGACTTGGGCAGCCGCGATGTTGTCCTTAGTGAGAAGAAAGACATGGTGGTTTGGGGTGAACTCAATAGTTGCAATAAGAGGTTTCTTAATTGGAGTGTTGAAGGCGTTCTTTATGGTGAGGGTATTGATGTCACCAGGGAGTGCTGTGCCATCTCTCTCAATGATAATCGTACGGTCGCGTTTGGTCAAAACTGGGGAGGTGGCAGTTTTGTTTGGTGAGTGTGCTGTGGGCTTGCTAGGGAGGGTCCTGGCCGCTTTCTGGGCCTAGGTTTGCTGTAGTGGCTGGGTGGGAGGGGGTTGGGTGTTCGCGAAGGTGGTGTTGCTATGTTGTGGTTGAGCGACGAGGTGCGCGACTTGAGTGGTAAGGGCTGCCACTTTGGCTTGGAGGTCTTTGGTGTCTGTAATGTGTCGTTCCTGCACTACTAGCATGTGTGCTTCCATGGCTTTGAGGGTATCTTTGAGTTCGGAGTAGCAGGTCTTCATTATTATTATTATTATAATTCATTACGCTTATGGAGCCAGAGGCTATGAAGCGGCAACTAACATACAAAATGGCACGCCACGCGCACCTGGTCCCTGATATCCGTCTCCTAAATGTTAGTAGTAACTTTTGATTGGACCCCCTGTCATAACGCTAACGACCCCTTTTACAAAAGAAATCCTCCCACCCGCCTAAAGCCTAACAAATGAAGGAAACAAAAGTATAAAAACTAAACAGCCCTGGCCCTCCTCTCAGTTGCTGCTTGCTGTGCCGCCAGGTAGGTTTTGCACTCTTTGAATGTTGCTTGGTGGAGTTCGCCGCAGTTGGAGCACTGAATGGTAGTGTGAAGACAGGCTTTGCCCTTGGTAGGACAATCTGACTTGCCGCAGGTATGGAGGTGGGTAGGGTGTTCTTGGGAGCAGATGCTGCAGTGCACGTTGCCAGTACACTGGGTGGTATGATGGCCAAAGGCTAGGTATTTGCTGCATTGGGTGTCAAGGCCAAAGGAAAGGTAGCGTTGCACCTTAAACCTCTCGCCAAAGAGGGAGAGGCCTCTGCTGAGGGCTTTATCAGTGGAGTCTTTGCCGGCAATGGTGAGGACCTGATAGCTTGTAAAAGGAGAAAGTGTGGAGGATAACAATTATTCGATTTGTTATATTGAAGGAACTATTTAGATCTGCAGCAGTGGTCGTAGGCACCTCCTATAAATACAGTTTCCTCCACTTGTTTGTGTCCCAGGGCCTCAACCCTTCTCCTATCTCATGACTTGTTATTTCCGCACAGCCCTATTTCTATTTATATGAACCCTTTACCCTTTACCATATCTCATGTAATCCATCACTCCCCCTGATATGGTATAGTACGCAATCCTAGCATATCTACAAACTTGCGGTGTTTGATTACATTAAGGCTCTTGGTTAATCCATCGGCAACCATTTCCTGTGTTCCTATATGCTCAATACATACATCCCCACTTTCTACCATATCCCTCAGCCAATAATACCGTACACCAACATGTCGGGTACTAGGCTTATATCGTCCCCCATTAAGATTCTGTACACATGCTTGATTATCATTAACTACCTCTATTGCGCTAGGCTGTTTTCCTTTCCCTTCATCTTTCCTCAGTAATTCACTCCAGACCCTTTCGTACCATAATGCCTCTTCTACGGCAACTGCAGTTGCTGTAAACTCAGCTTCAGCAGTCGACTTAGCCGTTGTTGTTTGTTTTACTGATTTCCAAACAATACTAGCCCCACTTATATCTTGAATTACCATGCCAGATGTAGATTTCATTTCATTCCTTTCGCCAGCAAAGTCTGCATCTGCATAAGTTTTGAAATTTCTTGTAATCTGAGTTCCACCAAGCTCTAGAGTCCAGTGCTTAGAACCCTGAATGTATCGCATTACACGATGCAGAGCACCCCAATGCTGCATATTGGGTTTTGATGCAAACCTTCCCAAATATCCTGCAACAAAGGCTAGATCTGGACGGCATGTAAAAGAAGAATATATAATACTCCCAATCGCCTCCTGATACAATGTTTGATCACAAAGTTTGTCTCCTTCCTCTGTTACTCCCAGGATTAGGTTGTACTCCATTGGTGTTGCAACTGAATTGCATTGTGACATTTCAAACCTTTCCAAGACCTTTCTCAGGTAAGATTCCTGACTCAAGAGTATAACCCTCCTCTCACATATCCTGCGAATCTCTAAACTAAGAAAATGATGGACATCTCCCAATCTTTTAACTTGAAAGCGTGATTCCAATAAATTTTCCAATGCCTTAACCTGGTTCATATCCCCAATGAGAAGAATGTCGTCAACCCAAACAAGCAGTATTGGTCCATTGTTGCCAAGGTATAGTCCTGCTTCCACCTTTGACCGCTGTAGTCCCATATCTTCTGTGATGTATTGATCCAAGGTCCTGTACCAATTTAAACTTGACTGCTTTAAACCATAGAGGCTACGTTGCAGTTTAACAATAGTGGGCTTTCCATTATTTGGTCTAGGTGGTGAGTCCATAATATCTTGAGTTTGGCGTAGAATAATCCTAGCTGGATTTTCTGGGTCGACAGCTAACTCCTTAGGTAATTGTAGATAAACATCTTCCTGGATTGGGCTTTCCAAAAATGCAGTGACGATATCAATCTGCTTGATCTCTAAATCCTGCGAGGCAGCTAGTGAAAGGACCATCCTGATAGTGCCCCAGCTAACAGTAGGTGCATAAGACTCATGATAATCCATTCCAGGTCGTTGTCGGAATCCATGAGCAACGAGACGTGCTTTGTATCTTGTCACCTCTCCCTGGATTCCCAACTTCTGCTGCAAAACCATTCGACAGGATATTGCTTTTCGAACCTCTGACCCAGATGCCTCTTGTTGCACTTTCCAGGTTCCAAGATCCTCTAACGCAGTCAACTCATTTTCTATCGCTGAACGCCACAGTTGTGCTTCCGGACCAGAGACAGCTTCTCTAATTGTTTGTGGTCCAGTTATCACCATGTTTATGCGTTCCACTTGTGTGTCGGATTCCTCATGGGTAGCATCTGAACGAGTTGATTCCATGGAAGGACTGTTAAAAGTACGTTGCCAGTGCCTGCGTCTGGTCTGTGTTGGCTCTGTCCATCGAGGGCCATGTAGGATATGCGTCTTCAATTCTCTGAGCATTCGTGGTGGTCTTGTTTGTTGATAAATTGGAATCTCAGAAGGTTCACCTCCATTCTGTATACTTGATGTCTCCGTTTCCCAATCCTTCTTTAAAATCTCAATAGCTGGTTTCCTTTCTCTGGATCTGATATCACTAGGATTCATGTATCGGTCATCATTTTCATCTTCCTCAACTGATGAATTGTTGGGTCTCCAATGTATCCACTGGTTTGCAGCACTAGAATAATAGGGAGTATCTTCGTAAAATTTAACATCTCTGGTGGTAACAATTCGATGATGAACAGGATCCCACAGGCGATATTGTTTTGATGTTAAGGTGTAGCCAGTAAATATCATCCGTGTCGCACGCTCATCCCATTTCTTGTCCATTCTCTGTGTCTCATTGACGTGAGCAAAGGCAGTGTATCCCCACACACGCAAGTGTTCTATATCTGGCTTGCAACCAAACCATGCCTCATATGGGGTCTTGTCCTGTTCCGCAAGTCCTCTTGTTGGAGATAGATTCTTTAAGTATACAGCAGTCAGGAGTGCTTTGGCCCAGTATTGTTTTGGAGCATTAGCATGATGTAACAAAACATTCGCACGTGATACAAGGACCCGATTGGCATTTTCTGCCACTCCATCCTCTTGTGGTGTATAGGCAACAGTCCGCTGTGCCACAATTCCATCACGTCTCAGGGTATCCCGGAATTGTGTTGAATTATATTCCCCACCACCGTCGGTTCGTATAGCTTTCACTAGATATCCTCCTCCATTGGGCCCACTGTGCTTCCTTTCTGCTGCTGCCTTATATGAACTAAAACAGTCATATGCCTCTGACTTCTTCAAAAAAAAAATACCATCGTGAATTTTGTAAAGTCATCAATGAACAAGATGAAGTAGCGGGATCCACCAAAAGAAGGAGTTTGCATGGGCCCACAAATATCCGAATGAATAAGTTCCAACGGTTCTGTTGTCTTTCGTGATGATGGTTTAAAAGGTATTCTGGTCATCTTCCCAACCAAACAATGTTGACAAGGTATTTTGTCAACTCTGTTAGCTATGTTCTCCAAGTTGACCACCATTCCACGTGTCGACATTTTCACAATAGCTTGTACATCAAGGTGACCGAGTCGCGCATGCCAGGTTTGAAGTCTGCTGTTATTTTCCTGGGATCCATTGGAATCCAGAGCCTGCACAATATCATTTGCTGTTTTGCAGTGGTGTAATTGATACATGCGTTTATTCTTGATGGCGGTAAATTGCAATGAGTTGTCAAGGTATATCATTGCATTGTTGCATCTAAACTCCACACGGTATCCAATGTTGGTTAATCGATGAACCGATATCAGATTGGTACCAGCCGAGAGTGGCACATGAAGTACATCCTTTAGCTTAAAGTGCTGCATTTTTTCTCCCCCACTGGAAATATGGAGTTCAATTACCCCTTTTCCCAGTGCAGTAACATTCTGTCCAGTGGCTGTTTCAACTACCTTCTCTCCTCCTTTGAATGGAATGTAAGTATCAGCAACAAAATTCTGATATGTGCCTGTCATATGTGCCGTACAGGCAGAATCAAGTGTCCACCAACTGCCATTATCACTTCCATCTTGGGTTTGAGTTTGCATTGCAATTTCCTCATCATATGCCCACCACATTTGTTCCAAAAACTTGGCTTCGTCACGATTCTCGGGCCCACCGAAGCTAGCATTCTGGCCAGCCGGGGCCCTGCCTCCCACTCTTTTCTCTTCTATTCGATGATCTGTCCTAGCTCCACGACATTCTGCTTGTCTATGGCCACGCTTTCCGCAATTCCAGCAGGTAATACCACGATTGCTGTATCTTGAGGTCCTGGTCCCCCCCGATTATCATTTCTACCATCCTCGGGTAGTCGGGACCTAGGTATTATAGCGCTTTTCGTATAAAGTGCAGATGTAGTGATAAGTCCTTGTTCCCGACGAAGGTCAGCTTCAGCCACCTCCAGACGAGACACTAGCTCCCGAGAACTGATTTGATCATGGGTCATTGATGATTGTAAGATCTGCTTCGTAGTTCTCCATGCATCAGAGGCAGGTAATCCATGGAGTAGGAAAAAACATTGTTGTTTGTCATCAATGACGGTACCACACAATTTGAGTTTTGATATAAGGCTTTGAAGTTGGGTGGCAAAATTCCGTACTCCTTCACAGTCTTCAAGTTTCAGAGAATAAAGTTCCTCATAGAGATAGTTCTCATCCAGCTGAATGACTTTCTCGAAGTCTCGCTTAATCGCGTTCCATAAAATCGCTGGGTTATCATACATATCAGATGCATAATCGGGAAGGACATTATCTGATATTGCAAGTCGAATACAGGCACTAGCCTTGAGTTTCCGTGTTTCATAGTCGTTCCATTCCCGTATTATAGTCCGATCAGTTTCATCAACTCCTGGCCTGGGAATATCTGGTTCTTGGTTGCGTGTTAATCTCCAAAGTCCTTGGTGACTGAGCAGGTCTTTCATCCTTATTGCCCACTGTTGATAATTTGTTCCATCCAGCTTCGTAAAGGTCAGGCCCATCTGGCCTTGCCCCGAGCTCATCATAGTGTTCTCATTCATTATCTGCTAGAGTAATGAAACCTGGGTTCCGAATTGTTCAGCTATAGGTAGCAACGGCTCATAACCTGATAGCTTGTAAAAGGAGAAAGTGTGGAGGATAACAATGATTCGATTTGTTGTATTGAAGGAACTATTTAGATCTGCAGCAGTGGTCGTAGGCACCTCCTATAAATACAGTTTCCTCCTCTTGTTTGTGTCCCAGGGCCTCAACCCTTCTCCTATCTCATGACTTGTTATTTCCGCACAGCCCTATTTCTATTTATATGAACCCTTTACCCTTTACCATATCTCATGTAATCCATCAGGACCATGGTGGAGGCCAACTTGTCCTGACATTGGGCCTGGGTGGTGAGCCACCTGGGGGGCGTGGGAGGTGGGTGCCAGGATTGAAGGTCTCAATCTCAGCCTGAACAGTGTGGAAGTGGGAGGAGGTAGGGATGCCGTGAATGATGACCTTATGCCAGATTTCATCCTTTCTGAGGCCTGTGGCAGCGGGAATGGTGGCTCTGATTGCCTCTTCAATTGAAAAGTGATGGTGTTTGAGGACAGAGGCGACAGGTGTATTATCCTTAGTGACTAGGAGGCCATGGTGGTTGGTGGTGAACTCAATGTTGGCAATAAGCTGCTTGCCAATAGCAGTGTTGATAGCATTGCGGATAGTGAGGGCGTTGGTGTCATCAGGGAGGATGCTGCCATCTCTCTCTATGACAATGGTACGGTCGCGTTTGGTCAAAACAGCAGGCTTTGCAGTTTTGTTTGGTGAGGTGGTAGGGGGCTTAGCCGGGAGTGACTTGGCCAGCTTCTGGGCCCAGGTTTGCTGTTGTGGCAGTGGGGGGAGCGTGGTAGAGGTCTGGGTAGGGTGTTGTTGTTGTTGTTGAAGCTGGGCTCCTAGGAGCGCAACTTGGCTGGTAAGGGTCTCAATTTGGAGGTGCAAGTCTTCAGTGTCCTAGATGTGACGTTCCTGAACCACCATGAGGTGCTGCTGAAAGGCTTGGAACATGCCCTCCATGTTGGAGAGGCGAATTTCTCTGCCCAGAGCTGAAGTTCTCATGTCATCTGCGACATGTGTGGGCGTGAAGGGTTGGTGGCCAGTTGCTGTGGCAGCAGACTGTTGTGGTGTGTGCGGGACAGGCACTGTGTCCAGAGGAGAGGCAAGGCCTTCATCCATCTGGGTATCGTCAGGCGAGGCTGGTGTTTGTGTGGGAGTGGATGGTTTGAATGGTGTGGCAAGGGGGTTAGAACCCCCCCTTCCTTTGCCCTTACGTCTAGAACTAGACATGAAATGGTGTGGACAGGGACTCTAAAGATAGAAGTGATGGAAAACAAATAATAAGGGTAGATTTGTTGATGAAAAGTCTTTAAAGTGGGGGATGAGGGGGTGAGAAAAGGTGTTGTACCAATGAGGTGAGGGCTCGGCGAAAAATTTGGTGTGGTTTTTCTTTCGCTGTGGTTGTAACGGCAACGGAGTCACAACGATCACAAGACTCCATTGTTTGAAAATCAGCAGACATTCGTGAGAGCAGCCGTGGCGAAACTGAGGAATGGACTTAGAACCAGGAAGGTCCTGCAACCCGACAACCACGAATGCTCCAGGAACTTAGGACTCATATCTTACATGGACCATGATCGACCGTACCTACACAGGAGAGAAGGTGATATCTGCGACACGCTTTTCCTGAATCTTCCCCAGAGCATGTTACATCAGAATCACAGGTAGCAGAACAACATTGGGAAGTTGAGTCAATGAACATGGTTACTTCTGGCCCAGACTCCATTCGCACGGCAGTAAGTAGTCCACAGGGGTACCTTTGGAGGGCAGCAATGGAAGATGAGTTGTCATCTTTGGAGTCAAGTGGAACATGGCCCGTGGTACAAGCAGATAGAAATGCCCCAGACAAGAAAACCATTTCCTGTCGCATGGTTCTGCAAGAGAAATTGGGAATACAAGGAGAGAAAATACGATACAAAGCTCGCCTTGTAGCCCATGGGTTCCGACAGAGACCAGGAATGGACTACCATGAATCATATGCACCAACAGTTAGTTGGGGTACTATCCGAATGGTTCTCTCTTTTGCCACATCACATGACCTGGAGATAAAGCAAATTGACATTGTAACAGCATTCCTGTAAAGTCCAATCAAAGAAGAGATTTATCTACAACTACCACGCGAATTACCTACGGATCCAAACCATCCAACTCAGGTTATATTACAGGCTACTAGTAATATTCTTGATACTGCACCTGAATATCGTTCAAAACCAACAACGGTTGTGAAACTTGAGCGCAGTTTATATGGGTTGAAGCAATCCAGTCTTAACTGGTACAAGACGTTGGATTGTCATCTCGCTGGTACCATGGGACTTGGGAGATCAAAGATAGAGGCCGGACTATGCTTAGGACCAGGTGGGGAGATAATGTTTGTATGGGTGGATGACATACACCTGATTGGCAACAAGCAGCAAGTGAGGCAGATGGAGGCGGCCATGAGTTGCAAGTTTCAAATTAAAACATTAGGCGATGTTGAGTTTTTTCTTGGCCTGAAGGTGGACCGAATTCGGGAGGAGAGAATACTTTGTTTAAGTCAGGAGGCATATTTGAGCAAGATTTTGGAAAGATTGAGATGTCACAATGTAACTCAGTTACAACACCAATGGAGCATGGCTTAGTTCTTAACGCAACAACAGAACAGGATGAGTTATGTGGCAAGATTCTTTATCAGGAAGCAGTGGGGAGTATTATTTATGCCTCAATTCCCTGCCAACCTGACCTAGCATTTGTTGCAGGATACTTGGGACACTTCGCAGCAAAGCCAGGCGAGCAACACTGGGGTGCAGTCCGCCGAGTTTTGAGATACATACAAGGAAGTAAGAAGTGGAGGTTAAAGCTTGGTGGTATCGATAGAGGAGGGAAACTGGTGACCTTTGCGGATGGGGATTTTGCTGGAGAGGATATGTCAATGAAATCAACAACTGGTTTAGTCATTCAAGATCCTGCAAGGGCAACCATTATGTGGAAATCTGTGAAACAGGCAACTAGAGCAAAATCAACCGCTGA
Organism: Tuber indicum; assembly: GCA_006112555.1. Taxonomy (NCBI): domain Eukaryota; kingdom Fungi; phylum Ascomycota; class Pezizomycetes; order Pezizales; family Tuberaceae; genus Tuber; species Tuber indicum. The sequence continues at coordinate 21,664 of VBSK01000229.1, forward strand.
AGCAGAATTTACATTATTATTATTATAATTCATTACGCTTATGGAGCCAGAGGCTATGAAGCGGCAACTAACATACAAAATGGCACGCCACCCACGCTTGGTCCCTGATATCCGTCTCCTAAATGTTAGTAGCAGCTTTTGATTGGACCCCCTGTCATAACGCTAACGACCCCTTTTACAAATGAAATCCTCCCACCCGCCTTAAGCCTAACAAATAAAACAAATGAAATACAAGTAAGAGGAAACCTAATTAGCCTTTGTCCGCCTCTCAGCAGCTACCTGGTTTGCCGCAAGGTATGTTGCACACTCCTTGGAGGTTGCCATGTGGGGTTCGTTGCAGTTCTTGCATTTGATAGTAGTGTGGATGCAGGCTTTGCCTTTGGTGGGACAATCAGACCTGCCGCAAGTGTGGAGGTAGGTAGGGTGCTCATGGGTGCAGATTGCACAGTAGGTAGTGCCCGTACACTGGGTAGGGTGGTGACCAAATGCAAGGCATCTGGAACACTGGGTGTCTGGACCAAAGATGAGGTAGCGCTGGACCTTAAACCTTTTACCAAAGAGTGAGAGGCCTCTGTTGAGGTCTTTATCTGTGCTGTCTTTGCCGGCAATAGTGATGACCATGGTAGATGCTGCTTTGCCTGTGCGTTGGGTGTCTGTGGTGAGCCACCTGGGTGGGCGGGGAAGGTGAATGCCAGTTTTGAACTCCTCAATCTCTGACTTGACAGTGTGGAACCCCTCAGGAGTAGAGGGGACTGAGGTGGGGATGCCGTGGATGATGACCTTATGCCAAACTTCATCTTGTCTGAGGCCAGTGGCGGCAGGTATGGTGGATCTTGCTGTTTCCTCAATTGCTGTTCTTTGTTGTTTGAGGACTTATTATTATTATTATTATAATTCATTACGCTTATGGAGCCAGAGGCTATGAAGCGGCAACTAACATACAAAATGGCACGCCACCCACGCGCCTGGTCCCTGATATCCGTCTCCTAAATGTTAGTAGCAACTTTTGATTGGACCCCCTGTCATAACGCTAACGACCCCTTTTACAAATAAAATCCTCCCACCCGCCTTAAGCCTAACAAATAAAACAAATGAAATACAGGTAAGAGGAAACCTAATTAGCCTTTGTCCGCCTCTCAGCAGCCACTTGGTTTGCCGCCAGGTATGTTGCACACTCCTTGGAAGTTGCCATGTGAGGTTCGTTGCAGTTCTTGCACTTGATGGTGGTATGGATGCAGGCTTTGCCTTTGGTGGGACAATCAGACCTGCCGCAAGTGTGAAGGTAGGTAGGGTGCTCATGGGTGCAGATTGCACAGTAGGTAGTGCCCGTACACTGGGTAGGGTGGTGACCAAATGCAAGGCATCTGGAACACTGGGTGTCTGGGCCAAAGGTGAGGTAGCGTTGGACCTTAAACCTTTACCAAAGAGTGAGAGGCCTCTGTTGAGGGCTTTATCTGTGCTGTCTTTGCCGGCAATAGTGATGACCATGGTAGATGCTGCTTTGCCCGTGCGTTGGGTGTCTGTGGTGAGCCACCTGGGTGGGCGGGGAATGAATGCCAGTGTTGAACTCCTCAATCTCTGACTTGACAGTGTGGAACCCATCAGGAGTAGAGGGGACTGAGGTGGGGATGCCGTGGATGATGACCTTATGCCAAACTTCATCTTGTCTGAGGCCAGTGGCGGCAGGTATGGTGGATCTTGCTGTTTCCTCAATAGCTGTTCTGTGTTGCTTGAGGACTTGGGCAGCCGTGATGTTGTCCTTAGTGAGAAGAAGGACATGGTGGTTTGGGGTGAACTCAATGGTTGCAATAAGAGGTCTCTTAATTGCAGTGTTGAAAGCGTTCCTTATGGTGAGGGTGTGGATGTCGTCAGGGAGTGCTGTTGCCATCTCTCTCAATGACAATCGTACGGTCGCGTTTGGTCAAAACTGGAGTAGTGGCAGTTTTGTTGGTGAGTGTGCTGGGGGCTTGCTAGGGAGGGTCCTGGCCGCTTTCTGGGCCCAGGTTTGCTGTGGTGGTGGGTGGGAGGGGGTTGGGTGTTCGCGAAGGTGGTATTGCTATGCTGTGGTTGAGCAACAAGGTGTGCGACTTGAGAGGTAAGGGCTGCCACTTTGGCTTGGAGGTCTTTGGTGTCTGTAATGTGTCGTTCCTGCACTACTAGCATGTGTGCTTCCATGGCTTTGAGGGTATCTTTGAGTTCGCAGTAGCAGGTCTTCATGGTTTGTAGTTCCTGTTGTAGATAGGTGACGTGTTCATTGACTGCCTTTTCCCAGGCATCTTCGGAATCTGGTGGGGGTGCGACTGTTTGGACAGAGGAAGGGGGATCCTCTTCCATCTGGGTGTCGTCAGGCGAGGTGGGGAGGATTGATGTTA
>VBSK01000023.1:0-251361 GCA_006112555.1 Tuber indicum
TCTCCTGACTTTCTTTCTCCCGGGACCCTCTTGCAGGGAACCGGCTGGCCTGTTGAACCTCTCCTTTGTCCAACATAACAGCTTGGGTAGCTGGGATGTTTTCTTTCTTTGTTTCAAAGTTTTTCTGCTTTGTCTTCCTTACCTGCGGTTGTAGCTATACAGGATCCCCCTGTATGGCGTGCACGTTTACCTTCTTTTTCCGATTACAATGTTTTTCCCAGCCCTCCTCTTGTGGCAACCACATGTGGCCTGCTACGCTCTTTTGTCTTTTCTTGAAGTTGTTTTCCTTTTGCCTGTGTGGATAGGCCAGTCCGCTAACGTGATGGTGGTCGACCTATTCTCCGATTTGGGCTTTTGCTCTTCCTCACAGACCCGCCCTTAGAGTATACAATGTGTACAACACTCAAGACACTTCTTTCCATACCCGCATTGTTCTTTCCAGAAGTGTGTTTTCCAGATTTAGATTTTTTCCTGTTTTTGTTGTGGGAGATTTTAACCTCCATCATCCCCTTGCTGATCCGTTGAGGGTTTTTTCCTCTACCGAGCTCGGAACTTCAACTCCTTATTTCCAGCTGGCCTCGCTTAATAGTTTTTCTCTTCTTAACACCTCAAGTGTGTTTCTTACTTCCTTTTGCCTCAGTGGGCAGACCCTCCGTTATGACTTGTCCTTTGCCAACGGAGCCACAGCACAGCTCTTTTCAGAATGGGCTACTCCGCTCCCCTCAACTGGCTCTGATCTTGTTCCCATTTGTTGTTTTCTTTCCACTCCTTTGTTACGTTCTCCTGCCCCCACGCCTGCTTGGGCTAAGACCAACTGGCCTGTCCTAGTTGACGCCCTGAAATTGTTTTGTTTTCTTTGTCCTCCCCCCCACCTGTCCTCCCTACTTTATCCTCTGCCACATCCTGGTTCGATAGAAACGTTGATCGCCTTCACACACCCACCATCCTTCTCTACCTCCTTTAACCGCATGTCGACCCCGTTCCCCAGCCTTGGTGGTCGCCTCTCCTCTCCTCCCTGAGAATTTCCTTCCATGCTGCTACACGCCGGGCTCGCAAGGAACCTAACGTGAGCTCTCGAGCTGAAGCCCGCTCCTCCGCCCGCAATACCTACTTTAAAGCTATCAAGCAGGCTAAGCGCGCATACTGGGACGACTTCCTCACCTCTGCAACCCCCAAGACTGTATGGACAGCCAAACGTTTCGCTATGGGAGACCCCCTGCCCGCTTCCCCCTTCCTTCCCGGATGCAGACACTCCCCTCCGCCGTCAACACCGTGCTCCTGTCCCACTTCTTCCCCCCCAGGGAGTCGTCCCCCACCCCTACTATCCTACGACCTTCAAAGACTTTGACATCCTCACTAAGGAGGAGGTCTCTAAAGGCCCTGGCCTCCAGTTCAAGCTCGTCCGCACCTGGCCCTGACCACATCCCCTACTCAGTTTTGGAAGAGAGTCCATGCCACCAATCCGAAGATCCTCACCTCCCTCCTGGGTCCCCTCCTCCTATATGGCTTCCACCCATCCTCCTCAAACAAGCTAATGGTATTGTTCTCGACAAGCCAGGCAAGCCTCCCTATGACACGCCAGCTTCCTTCTGCATCATACTCTCCTTCTCCAACCCGATCCAAGATCCTGGAGCGTGTGGTGGCTGTCAGGCTAGCCGCAGTTGCTCGGGCTCTTGGCCTCGTCCACTCCAACCAGTGCGGTTCTCTCTCTGGCATGGGCACTTTTGATGCCCTACTACCCTCTCACAAGGTCCGACTTGCGCATAGCATGGGTCTCTGTTCTTCCACACTTTTCCTAGACGTAAAAGGGGCTTCGACAACGTTGACTCAACCTTCCTCTGTGGGAGGCTCCGCAAAAAAGGAGTTCTGCCCTACCTTGTCTCAAGGGTCCGATCCTTCCTGCACGACCGGCATTGCCGCCTCCTCTATCAAGGCTCCCCAAGATACTTTCCCCAGTCCAGGTCGGTACCCCTCAAGGATCACCTGTCTCCCCCCCCATCTCTTCTTAATTTATATTCCTTCCTTTCCTCCCTCTACTTCCCAGTCCCCAATGGAATAATCTCTCCTACGTCGACGACTTCGCTAATAACGGTGGCCTCACCTCCTACCTACCGACGCAACGTTCAGATCTTCAAGCTGTTGCGACCTCTCTCACTCACGTCAAGGCGAAGACGTATAGGCGTCCCTTCTCCCTCCCCAAAACCGACTCATGCACTGGAGAACACCTCAGCAAAGAGGTCCCCCCCTCCTCCCTCCCCGTCTCTGTGGACTCTGTCCCCTACAAACCAGCCCAAGTATTGGATGGCTGGCTACTGCTTGACCGCCACCCCCCTGCTTGGATCGGGCCACCTCCTCCCATTTTACAAGATGCCTCGCCTTAGCCGAGGCTGCTCTCGCTACTATAGACCGCCGCCTCTCTCCCCTGGAAGGGTCTCGCCCCACATCTGTGCCACCGACTTGCCTCCTCCCTAGTCCACCCCATCCTCCTCTATAGTTGCAACCTGCTCTCCCCCAATTCCAAAATTTTGACAGATGAGGACGTTTTGGCACAGGGCGCAGCGATGGGTTACCAACTGCTTCTCTCTAACCACACGGGTATCCTTCCTTGTGAGGCCTCCCTCCCCCCTGTTGACCTCCTGATTAAACACCTTCAGCGTCTGGCGGCTGTCCGCCTCGTCTGCCTCCCCCCCTGAAATCAACCCAGCGAAACCGCTCGCCTTGATCACTCTGTTCCGACCACGTTACCCTTCCGGGCCCCCAATTCTCTTCGTCTCTCCAACTCCGTCGGAGCCGTCACCCCTGGGCCGGACCTAACTACACCACCCCTCTCAGATGGTTCACCAAGCCACCCTCTCCACCCAACAGACGTCACCTTCCTATCGATGCAGTCCCCATAGGGTCCACTTCACAGTCGGCAACCGTAACGAACCCCTCCCGCCACAAATTCGCTCCTTCTCTTCTCCCTCTCCCTCCTCTGCAGATAGCTCCTGTCGGGGCCACTGCCTCTACACCTCACTCAAAGCCAGGTGCCAGGAGGAACTCACACCTCTTGGCGCCTCCTCTCACCTCCACCACCCTACTATCATTTCGTTCGGCCCCTCTCTATGCTCATACCCTTTCATGGTCTTGGACGTTTCTCTCTGGCTGGCTGCACCAATACGTGCAGGCAAAAGCTACTTAGCTGCCCACCCCTCTGGGCACGACAATGACCCATCCCCCCTCTGCCCCTGTGCAGGAGGAGGATAAGACGTTCGATACGCACTCTGATCTGCTCTGCCAAGTCCGCCCCCCCCAATGTCGCCACCCCCAAGTCCCGGGATAACGATATATCGGACCTGACTCTTCTCTTTGGACCTCAATCCTGTTCCTGTTAGGCGGAGACAACCGGTATAGACTTATAGTTGTCTAGGCCAATCGGGATTCTTTCATGTAGACGGAGATTTGTCTAGGAAGGCTCGGAAGCAACTCGTTTCGTTTATGACTACTAAGAGTGCAAGAAAGTAGGATAGAATGTAAGAACAATATTATATTGTTAAGGTCTCTTCTCCGTTGCTTGATGATGTCTTTAAGCTTGGGAGGCACTTTGATATTTATATTCTGCGTCTGAGTGTTCGCGGGCTACATCTATCTAGCATACAAAATATGTACCTCTTCAAATCTAATGTGCAACGTCGAGTTCTCCATGACAGTGCGAACACCGGGAGACCCTGAAAACCATCACACACCATCTTCGGTAATTACTATTTCCTGCCTGGGAAACATACTTGTCACCAGTAGTAATTATCCGATCCTCAGAGTCTATAGACTTGTAGCCTAGTTCTCAGTCGAACTCTGTTGGCTCCAATAGTTCTTTTCGTTACCAAGAGATCAGTCTTGATACGAGACTGCATCTGTAGATATGCCGGAGCCGATGACTTCTAGTTGTGATAACTCAACAACTAACCGATAGAATTTTCCGATGACTCTCTTCTCGTAGAGGAGAGGCCATTCTATTGAAGTCTCATAATTCCTCGGTCGGCAACTCCTGGTTGTTCTATGTAGAGGGGGTGGACCTTCGTGTGTGTTGGTTGTAAATCCCGCAACTGCGGTACACCTCTTATCATAGTTGCAACACTCCTCGAAGCTCGTTGGCTTCTTTGGTAGTGTTTCCAGGAGCTCTAGACTCTTTCTAATCGTCAAAGGGTGGATGTGAATGCATTGGTTCGTTATCCCGAACCTTCTAACATTCATCTCATGACCTTGTGCGTAAACGTCCCGTTACTTACGGCCCATGTCAAAGATGTCACATCTTTGAAGCCTAGTAACTCCCTGAGTAGTTGACGGATTGACTTCGTTCCACTTCTCAGGTCTTGCCAGAGGTCCCCTCTTATATATCCTGCGAACAGCTTTCGGTCGGACGGACGGCAGCGACGTATACGGTGTTATTCTGACACCTTTAATTCTGTGACCATATAGTCACAGGACGCAACTAAGGTTGATGTGTATGATGACGCGCGGGCCCCGTAAGGGGGCCGGAGGGGGGTGTTGGAGACTAAGATTCTCGGATTCGGGTAAAGTTACCCTACCTAAGGTACTCCTAGGCTATCGGAATCGGGTACTCCTAACATGAGCTCCCTCCTCTAGGGCTTCGCCTCGAATGCCCCTTTGGTACAAAATAAAAATTAAACATTAAATTTTAAATATTAAATAATAAACCTTAAACATTAATCATTTAAGGACCCGATGAAAGCAGGGTAAAAAACCTTCCGCGTTTGCTTGTCCACGGCAGGAAAACCTTATCTTCATCGTCCTTCCTCTGCCCGTCGTGGCATTTCGGGATTATCGCGATGAAATCCTTCCACCAATTCCCTCGCATTATCCATTCCTGTTGCAGGTTCCCAAGTGTTCTCGTCTTCGGAACAACCCTGCCATTTAACAAAGTACCACAGCTCGCGTATCTGTTGATACCGGCCACGGACTCTTTTCCTGTAAGAGCGTATCTCACTTCTTACAATTTTTCTATCTCCCATTGTAGGTCGCCTTCGATATCTTCGGGTTCCCTGGGAGGTTGTTGTCGGTCTGCTCGTACCGACTCTCTGTAGGGTTCTAACAGAGAAACATGGAATACTGGGTGTATATTCCAACGATCCGATATGTTGAGTTTGAATGCCCGGCTTCCTCGTTTTTCCAGAATCACGAAGGGTCCATAAAGTTTTGGGCTTAACTTTTTGGACTTCCGGCGGGTGCGAATATTCTTGCGTTTAACATTACTTTATCGCCGGGTTTGAAGTCTGGTTGTTGCTTGGCCTTTCTATCATAATATTTGGCCATAGCTTCTCGTGTTGTTCGAGTGATTGCCGTGCTTGCTCATGAATCGTTTTTATCCAGTTCGCGTAAAGGGTTGCTCCTGGATTATGCGCTTCGCGCTCCTTCATCCATTCCGTTTGAGGATGGAACCCATAGTTTGCGTAGAATGGGGTCATTCCGTGTGCATTGGTTGCCGAGTTGTTGTAAGCATGTTCGGCTAAGGGTAGGAGCTGATACCAATCGTCCTGATCGTAATTGACAAAACTTCGTAAGTAACCTTCCAGCACTTGGTTGGTTCGTTCAGTTTGTCCGTCAGTTTGTGGATGGTATGCAGTTGACATCCTCCTTTTTATATCCAATCTGCTTACACAATGATTCCCAAAATTCTCCTGCAAACTTGGAATCCATATCCGAGACAATTTCTGATGGTAAGCCGTGTAGCTTCCATATTTCCTTCGTAAAGGCGGTAGCGACATCTTTCGCGGTAGCCGTTCCCTCTAATCCGATGAAATGAGCCATCTTGGTGAATCGATCCACTACTACCATTATCTGGGTACATCCTTGACTTTGTGGTAACTGCGTTATGAAGTCCACGGATATAGATGCCCAGGCTGCATATGGTATCGATAGTGGTTGGAGTAGCCCATATTTTGCGTGTCGTGGTGACTTATTGTGTTGACAGTCGTCACATGACCGTACATAATCGTTTACCCAATTGGCCAAGCCTTTCCAATAAAAATCTCGCATGATGATCTCGAGAGTTTTTTCTTGTCCGAAATGTCCTGCAATCTTTGCGTCGTGACATCCTTCGGCTATTGTGGTGTAAAGGCTTTGGTTGTTTGGTACGAATAGTCTTTGCTTATAGTACAGCAAATCATCGGTTAGGGTCCAATCCTTTGGGAAAGGTTTGTCATTGTCTCGGAGATTTTCCAACTCTTTTCTTCGCTTGAGCCATTCCTTATCACCTGGAATGGCCTTTAGAATCTGCTCCAGAAATTCGGGATTGAATTTCTTTAATTCTTTGCGGGCTAGTATGGTACTAGTCATGAGGGTTCGTTCAGGTATTTCGGCTGCGTCATACCAGTGTTTATTCTGATCCTTTGACGCATGGAGCTGGCTGACTACTGGTTCAATTTCCTGGATAGTCATAGCTCTTGTCGCAATATCTGTGCTACCAAACCCCGCCGTACCTCTTTCAGTTTCGTCCAGGTTATCTATTTCCATCATATCAGCGGTACTAATCTTTTCTATCACTAGTTGGGCAATACGATCCCCTTCTTTGATGTGACAGTCCGCATCTCGGTGGTTGAATAGTAGAACTTTGAGTTCTCCGGTGTAATCCGCGTCAATTACTCCGGCACCTGTTGAAATCCCGCTTTTAACGGCTAACCCGCTTCTGGGAGCAATTCTTCCATATGTTCCAACCGGTAATCCCACTGCGATACCGGTTCCGACTATTAACTGTCCCCTTGCAGGAACTATATCTTCTTGCAGAGCGTAGAGATCATGGCCTGCTGCCATTCTTGAGCCCTTGGTTGGAAGCCTTGCTCTTGTGTCTAACCTTTTACCCGAATAACGGAATTGGGATCATTCCATTTGGGCTCCTCTTGGATGTTGTCTGCACATATATCGCCTTCAGGGTTTCCTGCAAGTAAGCAGATTCGAATTTCCCCCATCTTAGTTCTCGTAATTGAACTGATTTGGAAATGTTCTGGCTTCAAGATCGCTTGTTCGCGATGTGCAGCTCCCTCCTCAGGACGGTACTCCGGCCGTCTACTGAGGGCATCCGGTTTTCCTCCTCTAGTCCCCGGGCGGTAAACAATTTTGAAATTGTAATCAGCGAGTTTCTGCGCCCAGCGAATTTGGCGACCGCTCCAGACTTTCGAGGTGAGGAAATATTGAAGGTTTTGGTGATCGGTATAGACAGTAACCGGTTTTTCGGTTCCAACCAAGTATTGGCGCCATTCTTTGAATGCTTCTAGTATTGCCAATAGCTCTTTATCGTGGATCTCATAATTTCGCTCTGCCGAATTTAGTTTGCGGGAATGAAATGCTACCGGATGTAGTCGTTTTTCCACAAACTGTGATAAGACGCAACCTAAAGCGAAGTCGCTAGCGTCTGTTTCTACTACCGTTTCCCGTTCGGGAAAAAAATGGTGTAGAATAGGGGCAGAAGTAAATCTTCTCTTAAGTTCTTGAAAGGCTGCTTCTTGTTCCGGGCCCCACCGGAACTTTTTCGGGTCGCCCTTCAATGTTTCCGTGATCGGCGCACAGATTTTTGAGAAGTTTTGTATGAAGCGTCGGTAGAAATTCGCAAATCCTTGGAAGATCTGGACTTCCTTAACCGACTTGGTGGCTTCCAATCCAATACGGAGTCCACCTTTCGGGTGCTCATAGACACCCCATCAACGGCTACTATAGCCTAAAAATTCCACCTCTTTTACATGGAAGAAGGATTTCTTAATTGAAATCGCGAGTTGGAAATCCGCTAATTTTTGCAGAACCCTTTTTTACCAACTCGATATGTTCTTTCTCGGTCTTTGAATAGATGAGAATATCGTCAAGGTAGCAGACAACGCCTTGGTCAAGATGTTCTCGGAGAACTTCGTTCATCATGTCTTGGAACGTTGCCGGAGCATTAGCTAGTCCGAAAGGCATTACGTTGTATTCGTAGTGCCCGTATCTTGTTCGGAAAGCTGTTTTCCATTCGTCCCCTTCTTTTATCCGAATCAGGTTATAACCATCTTTTAAATCAATTTTTGAAAAGATGGTTGCACCTGCCACTCGATCGCGTAGTTCCGACATTAGTGGTAACGGGTACTTATTTAAGATGGTGATCTTATTTAAGTTCCGGTAATCCACTACCAAACGTAGTCGGCCATCAGCCTTCGGTGTGAAAAGGATCGGTGCACCGAATGGCGACTGACTTCGTTTAATTTTTCCTTGTCGGATCATTTCTTTAAGGTATTCGCGTAGGAGTTTTAGTTGTTTCTCGGATAGTGGATAGATGGGTCCCCAAGATGGTTTTGCTCCGTCAACTAACTTGATTTCGTGATCAAATGTTCTCCTTGGTGGTAGCTTTGCCGAAGTTTGCGGCAGGAAGAGCTTCTTGAATCCCCAGTAGTGTTTGGGGAGCGAGTCGAAGTTAACTTCATTCGGATCTTCGACAGTCCCGATTCTTCCAATTTGAATCGCATTCTCATCCCAAGCTACCGATTCGTCGTATTCGAACATATCTGCAATTCCTTCGTCTTCTTTCCACACAAGTAGTTTTACATTTAGGGTCTTTGAATTCCCAGTTATCGGGATCCCCAATGTTCGATAGGGGGTGTTCTGAATGCCACCACCCAAACGGGATAATCATCCCATAGTCTCCCGCTGCTGCGATTTCGCACGCAACTTCGGATAAGTGTTTGTTGCGTCCAATTTCAAGCCATAATGGACGCGTATAAAATTTTCCTCCCGATGGAGATGGTACTCCATCGAAGCCTTGAATAGCGACCGGATTCGGTCTTTCTGTGAACGGAATTTTTAATTCCTTAACGAGGTCTTTGTTGATTAGGAACACGTTGGATCCTGAATCTAATAGAACACGGATTTTGTATCTTTGTCTGTTTGGATTTAAAACATGGATATGAGCATATCCCTCGGGACAGTCATATCGTGTAGGTTTTGGCGCGTCAAACGCGCGTCTCTTTGGATGAGGGGTCGAACCGTCGTCTTTTTTTTTCGACATGTCTGAGGTTATGATAACAACTAGGATGTTTGTTACCGCGCCCGCGCAGTTTCGACCATACAGGTCTCCTCAGACAAACTGGTTTCCTATTAATAAAGAAAATTCCAAATCCCTACTCGGCGTTTCACCGATACACTTAATAGTGCACGACCAGTTCTCAGGCTGGATGCCTCTCTTTTCTCTCATGCTTTAGGGCCTTGGTGGTAACGAGGTCAGTTCTTACAGAGCTTGTTGTTCCTCTCCAATTCCTTTTCCCTTAAGGATTGGTTTGATCTTCCAACCGGAAACACTTGTGTGTGCAACATAGAGGTACCCCCGGCGCTGTCCAGCTGGTACAACTTCCCGGATACGTGTCCTGCAACTCCACCATGTTTCAGGGGTTAAGATCCCGACACGTGATATGGTCGTCCGTATCATCCTTCACCGACCCTAGTAACTAATAGTTTACTCGCTTGCTCTTATCCGGGCGCTTGAACCATCCACTCCCCTCTTTCCGACATAACTCAGCTTCAGGACTGATAGGTTCGGGAATGTGGGCTTGCGCAATCTTTCAGGCCGATTTCATCATCGTCATGAATTCGGCAACCTTTCTGACTGGAGGTCTCTTACCCACACCCTACTTAATATGCCTGCCTGCTGGTATGGATGGAGTGCCTGGTCAAGGTGTTATTTTGGCTCCCGCTGACCCTGGCGGACTACCCAGACGATAATACCGCTGGTGCTTGGTTCCGTTCACTAACTTTCACCCCAGCCCCGGGGGTTCCCAATTTCGATTCCGTCTCGTATCCTAACGAACCCCGACTACCCAAACGCCGTCGCCGTTGGTGCCAATGAGGTGACCTAAGTCATTTCCTCATCTTCGCCTAGTTCCCAAAGTTTGTTTCCTCTAGGTGTTTGGGCGGCGGAAATGTTGCGGGGACGGTGTACCGTAGCTACCGTCCTAGCCCTATGCCTAATAGGGAGAGTAGGTCGCTCTGCCCTTGTAGTAGACACCTTAATTTGTCCCCAGCATGTTTTATAGTCGTGGTTTTTCTTTCCACAACGAGTGCATATGCCGTCTTTATTTCGTTCGTCGATGACGGACTGGGGAATTCCTTCATGGGCCTTTTTGAAGTTGGTATGCTTTGTTTATTGACTCCGCCGGGTCTTTTTGCCGGTTTATCGGGTTCCAGTTCCCTTCTTCTCTTTTGGAAGGACCACCGCCTTTTGATTTGGGGCTTCTCCTTCTTAAACTGGGTTCAGGTTTTCCTCTTGCAGGTTTCCTATCGAAGAAGTTTTTACGGGTTTTGGTCTATCCCGTAACAGGTGGTCCCGTTCCTTTAGTTCCTCCTCTTCTCGGCCTGCCTTCCTGAGTGCTGCTTCCCATTCTGCATCGGTATCGAAGGTCTTGAGGGATAGGCGTAAACGTATGCTGGCTGGTAACTTCTTTTCCATCGCCAGACGCCATGCGGGGCCAGTTATTTTGGCCTTCGTATTAAGGTTGGTCATGATTTGGACGTAGTTTTGAATATTATCTTTATATTCAACTTTCTCCATATCACGGACCGCCTTTCGTCCCTCCTCGATTGATGCGAACAGTTCTGTGAACTCGTGGTCGAAGCGTGTCCAGGTTGCCAGGCCGGCATCTTGCTCCACTCCATGGAGTCCATCCATAGCCCTACGGTACCACATTGCTACCGGTACTGGGTTGAACTACTCCCTTTAGTTCTTCCTAGTGCAAAGATGACCCTTTCTCGGTCACTATCCCAAGTTCTAGGATTTCTTTCGAAGTAGTCCACACATTGTAGTAACCAATAGCGAACGCATTGTGAAGGTTTTGCTTCGAAGAATGGGGGTGCATCAGCCGGTCGTTTGGTGGTTAATGCAAAGGCTTCCGCCAGTACATCGGCTGTTCCACGTTGTTCGGGTGTCAATCCGCGGCTGAATCTGGATGGGCTCCACCACGTCTTCCTCCATTTCCTCCTTCATCATCACTCCCATCATCATCTGGGTCACCCCCTGGTGCCGCATGGATGGGAGGTTCTCCCTCTCTCTTTGCTTTCCCTTATCTCGGGAAGGCCCCTCTGGAGGTTGAGTCTCCTCTCTTGCTTCGCCCAACTTTCAGGGACCGATTCCAACGCTACTTGTCGACCCGTTGGTCGATTTTGTGAGAGCTCCGTTACCCGTTCTGTCAGCATTGCAAGAGTATCCATGATACGAGTTTGGTCTCGCTGTATTGTTCGGTGAAGTCACTGTAGCTATTAGCCTCGCGTTCTTGTCTTTCGGCGAGGTTAGATATCATGGCTCGAAGCGTCATGTTTTGTTGGAATTGGTTATCCTTGAATGCCTGGAAATCACGTTCCAGGGTGAGGTCTCTTTCTAGGGCTTCTCGTTGCAATTGAGAGGTTACTCCCTCGTGATGCTCATGTCGAGCATCTTGCTGCGCTAACTTAGCAGCAATCTCCTTTGCCAACTGGGTCTGGATATCCCGAATGTTGGCTTCCACCAAGACACACTGCTGCAATACGAGTGTCATCTCTTGTCATGCAATCCTGTCCTTCCAATAATTGTTTTTGGACTTTGATTAACCCTCTTGCATTTCCTGAGAATCTGCAGAGAGGGTTTCAAATGCAATATTGGAGGTATCGATACTGGTGGTAATGTCTTGACGGATCTGCCCAATAACCACTCCTAATCGAGCCGCGAGTCTTGCGAGATCGACGGCGTGGGTATTTGTCGTGGTGTAGTAGATCTGGAATGAGGAGATGTTGCTCTCGATGTCGGCGCAATGCTAGGGTCCTTCCACCTCTTCTTGGATTTCGAAGGGGGATCGAGAGAGGTAAGATTGCTGAAGGCACTGGGGCTATTGTCCCCTGAAGTATCCATCGGTTCCCCTGGACCGATTTGCTTTGGAGGCTGCGACATCTCTTTTTCTCTTTGTGCTCGTACTTGAGCTAACCAAGCCGGAGTGTTGGAGGCAATGGTTTTATGGATAGAGGGCTAGACACTTGGTGTCTTCCGTATCGTGCGGTGAGGAGGTGATGTGAACCTTGGTTCACTCGTAGGTAGAGAGCCTTGGTAACAAGGAGATCTAACAATATACTGTTAGGCGGAGACAACCGGTAAAGACTTAGGGTTGTCTAGGCCAATCGAGATTCGTTTGTATAGACGGAGATTTGTCTAGGAAGGCTCGGAAGCAACTCGTTTCGTTTATGACTACTAAGAGTGCAAGAAAGTAAAATAGAATCGTAAAAACAATATTATATTGTTAAGGTCTCTTCTCCGTTGCTTGATGATGTCTTAAGCTTGGGAGGCACTTCGATATTTATATTCCGCGTCTGAGTGTTCGCGGGCTACATCTATCTAGCATACAAAATATGTACCTCTTCAAATCTAATGTGCAACGTCGAGTTCTCCATGACAGTGCGAACACCGGGAGACCCTGAAAATCACACCACCATCTTCGGTAATTACTATTTCCTGCCTGGGAAACATACTTGTCACCAGTAGTAATTATCCAATCCTCAGAGTCTATAGACCTGTAGCCGAGTTCTCAAGTCGAACTCTGTTGGCTCCAATAGTTCTTTTCGTTACCAAGAGGATCAGTCTTGATACGAGACTGCATCTGTAGATATGCCGGAGCCGATGACTTCTAGTTGTGATAACTCAACAACTAACCGATAGAATTTATTCCGATGACTCTCTTCTCGTAGAGGAGAGGCCATTCTATTGAATAGTCTCATAATCCTCGGTCGGCAACTCCTGTTGTTCTATGTAGAGGGGGTGGACCTTCGTGTTGTGTTGGTTGTAAATCCCGCAACTGCGGTACACCTCTTATCATAGTTGCAACACTCCTCGAAGCTCGTTGGCTTCTTTGGTAGTGTTTCCAGGAGCTCTAGACTCTTTCTAATCGTTGAAAGGTGGATGTGAATGTGTTGGTTCGTTATCCCGAACTGTAACGGGGCTCCCTCTGTGAAGATGGATCCCGAGGTTGCGACCCCCCGCACGTCTGAAGTATTCTTTCAGAAGTAAGATAAAGATAATCACATTAGAGTTGAAAAATAAAGGGGTACGGTAAAACTTAATATCGTTAAGCCACAGCTTTACTCAATAAGTCCTTCTCGAGAGGTATTGTTGCCAGAGTAGAGGAGAACTCGCATATACTTAAGTAGGTTTGGTATGCTGCCAGTTACTCCCCATCACTACTCTGGTTCGCGAGCACCCAACTCCCGTGGGCTGTCAGCAACCTCTACTACGGTCGACCAACGATCCTCCGAGCGAACTAGACCACTCGAGGTGTGTCTAACATCTGCCCGAGAAGTTTTTTAGCCGCTGCTCTCCAATGCAAACCGCAGGAAGTAAAAACTCTTCATATCGGGTCATCCAGTGGCGAGCTGTCATGGCCGTGCGGATACTATACCACTTGGAACTCTCTACCCATATACACTTAGTCTTCTGCAGCATTCGCGGCTCCTGAACATCTATCCGGTTCTACTCATTTCCTTTCCATATCACTCCGGAAGATAGCCACGTAGCTCCCCCGATAGACCACTCCGGAGGTTGACTACCAAAGGCGCTACCCACTTCAACAACCCTCCTAGAAGTAGGTCATATTGTGGCCCCAGACTAGTGTCTTAGAGTCCTTAACGATTCTCCCAATACTATTACTCTTTCCTTTCGGGGCAACGGACTTCGTTACTCGCTACTGGCCTCCGGTAACCTCACATACTACTCTTGACTTCAAAGCAGTATTACTCCGTCAGTTTTGGTCCGTTTTACACGAAACCACCTGAGGCTATTCTCCAGGTTCTCCTCTTCCCCCTCATATATCCGCGGACAGCTTCCGGTCGGAGGACGCGTGAGCGCATACGGAGTTACGGCAACATCTCACTGGAATTTTCTAGACTTACAGCAACTCTTCAGGCTGTAGCCCATGACGCTAGGGACTTATAACGGGGCCGAGGGGGGTGTTAGCAACCACACCTCCAAGTTACCAGCTTGTTCGGAGCTCAACGGTTGTGCGGGAGTGATTCCCCTCACAACCTGAGAATCGAACACCTATGTAGTTTCGCGTGACAAACAATCTAGTAACTTCCCCCGAAGTCCTGCGTACAGTTACTTCAAGGTAGGGTAACTTGACTCCATAGCAGGTAACCGTGGCCCAAGGCAGGGTAACTAGTCCGAAGGTAGGGTAACGTACCCCGAGTTACCCTACAGAGTAGGGTAACTTTACCTGGACTCTCCGTCGAGTATTCAGGGTAACTCCCAAATTGACTACTTGGGTTACCCTACAAGTAGGGTACCCCCAACCATTACTAGGACCTATGTACCTTTGGTATGGCCTAGCATGCCCGACTGAGGTACCTAACCACCGTACCTCCACCCGAGACTAAGTCTACGCCAGCCCTACCGCGGTAGTCTCTTGACTCCGGTATGGGTGTAGGTTTTGGCTACTTGTAATAGTACTCAGTGGAGTCTCGTTACAACGAACCTTCTAACATTCATCTCATGACCTTGTGCGTAAACGTCCCGTTACTTACGGCCCATACCAAAGAGTCATATCTTTGAAGCCTAGTAACTCCCTGAGTAGTTGACGGATTGACTTCGTTCCACTTCCCGGTCTAGCCTTTTTTTTTTTTTTTTTTTTTTTTTTTTTTTTATCATATATTCATTGTTTTGGTTAAGGTACAACAACGTGCATGCAGCGCTAGCTATGGCAGAAACAAAACCCAAAATCAAGCAACTAACAAAAAGAAAAACACAACCAGATCCTCCAATAATGGCGTCCAATACCGACGCAATTGCCTACACAGGACTCATATAGGAAAACTACTAACTAACTAGCATCGAACGTAACAAATAAATCAAAACTCATAATAACAACAGCAATGAGATTCAAACAGGAGACTTCCCCACTTAGACAATCTGCGACCCAGCCAAGACAACCGAGGCGAGGCAGGAAGGGAAGGGGAGGGGGAAAGAGAAGGGTTGGCGGGGGGCATAATGTGCATACATGTCCGGTGGGGAAACCAGTCTTAGTAGCGGTGAGGTAGCGACCGAGGGCCAGAAGCATCGGGATCGAGGTCCAGGGGAGTCAGGTCCAATATCGTTGTCCCCTGAAGGTGGCGACGGCGGGCGGCAGACTTGACAGGGCAGGAAAGGAGGGGCATTCTCGAACGTCTCGTTCCCTTCTCTCACCAAGCCAGGGGCAGAGAAGAGGGGTCTGTGTCGTGCCATGAGGTCTGGGCAGCCAATAGCTCTTGCCGGCGCGCATCTATTGAGCCGGCCTGAGGGAAACCCCCAGCCCTAAGGGTGGCGGGCGTAGGGTGGGGCCGTAGAGGTAGTAGGGCGGGGGGGGTGGAGCAGGCCGCTCCATGAGGTAGGATTCCTCGCGGCAGCGGGCCTTGAGCGAAGCGTAGAGGGCCGGGGCCCCAAGCGGGCTACCTTAGGGAGGAAGGAGAAGAGGGTTTGCTGGAGGGAGGGGGTCACTGCGGCCGCCGATGATGAAATGAATACGATGGGCGACTGCGTCATCGGAGGTGACGTCTGTTGGGCGGGGAAGGTGGCTTGTGAACCATCTGGGGGGGGTTAGTTTGGGGCCTGCCCAATTCCCAGTCTAGCCATTTTTTTTTTTTTTTTTTTTATATCATATATTCATTGTTTGGTTAAGGTACAAGAACGTGCATGCAGCGCTAGCTATGGCAGAAACAAAACCAAAATCAATCACAAACAAATGAAAAACCCAAACCAGATCCTCCTATGGCGTCCAATAACCGACGCATTGCCTACACAGGTCTTATAAAGGAAATTACTAACTAACTAGCATCATAACGGAAGAAATCAACCCAACGTATTGAAATCAAACAGGAGACCTCCACCACTTGGACCACTTGGCGACCCAGCCAACGACAACCGAGGCGAGGCTGGAAGGGAGGGGAGGGGGAGAGAGAAGGCTGGCGGGGGGCATAGTGTGCATACATATCGGGGGGGAACCAGTCTTGGTAGCGGTGAGATAACGACCGAGGCCCAAAAGCATCGGAATCGAGGTCCACAGAGAAGAGTCAGGTCCAATATCCGTGACCCCCTGGAGGTGGCGATCGCGGGTGGTGCAGACTTGACAGGACAGAAAAGGAGGGCATGTTCGAACGTCTCGTCCCCTTCCTCACCCAGGGGCAGAGGGGAGAGGGGTCTTGTCGTGCCATGAGGGATGGCCGGCTAGGTAGCTCTTACCAGCACGCATCTGGTGGAGCCGGCCGGAGAGGAAACGCCCCAGGCCCATAAAGGGGTGCGGGCGCAGGGTGGGGCCAAGAGGTAGTAAGGCGGGGGAGAGAGAGGAGGTGCCACAAGGTGAGGAGTTCCTCACGGCAACGGGCCTTGAGAGAGGCGTAGAGGGCGGGAGCCCCAGCGGGGCCACCTGCAGTGGAGGCAAGAGGAGGGGGTTTCGCCGGAGGAGGGGGTCACTGCGGCCGCCGATAATGGGGTGAATGCGGTGGCGACCGCATCGACTGGGAGGTGCCCGGTTGGGCGGGGAGGGTGGTTTGGTGAACCATCTGAGGGGCGTTGTTGGGGGCCGGCCCATGGATGCCGGCCTCTGACAGACCCAGGGAGGCGGAGGGAGTCGGGAGCCCTAAGGGGACGTGGTTGGACCGAGTGGTCCAGGCGGGCGTTGCCGGGTTGATCTCAGGCGGCAGGCAGACCAGGCGGACCGCCGCTAGGCGTTGAAGGTGCTTGATCAGTAGGTCAATTGGGGGGAGTGATGATTCGCAGGGAAGGATGGCCGTGTTGGTGGAGGCGAAGCAGTTCGTAACCCACCTCTGCACCCGGTGCCAGAACGCCCTCATCTTGTCGAGCATCCTGGAGTTGGGGGAGAGAAGGTCGCTGCCGTAGAGAAGGATGGGTCGGACAAGGAGGAGGCGAGACGATGACACAGGTGTGGTGCAGACATTGCCCGGCCGGGACAGGCGGTCTATTGTAGCGAGGCAGCTTTTGCCAGGGCAAGCGCCTGGTGAAGTGAGGGGTGGTGACTCGGTCCAACGAAGGAGCTCGCGGGTTCCAGCCAGTAGCCCAACCACCGTAGTACTTGGGCCGGTTTGTAGGGGACGGAGTCCACTGAGACGGGGAGGAGGCATGGGGGCCCTCTCTGTTGGGGCGTCCTCCAGTGCATCAGTTCTGTTTGGGGAGGGAGAACGCAACGCCTATGCGTCTTCCCCTCAACGTGAGAGAGGAAGCGACTGCTTGAAGCTTCTGGACGTTACGCCTGTAGGAGGGCGAGGAGACAGTTATAGCGAAGTCGTCAACATAGGAGAGGGTTATGCCGTTAGGGACTGGAAAGTGGAGGGAGGAAACGTAGATCAAGAAAAGAAGAGGGGAGACAGGTGAGCCTTGGGGGGTGCCGACCTGGACCGGCGAAAGGACCTTAGGGGAACCCTGGTATAGGAGGCGGCAATGCCTGCCGTGTAGGAAGGATCGGACCCACGAGACAAGGTAGGGTTGAACGCCCCTTTCCCGAAGCTTGCCGCACATGGCAGCGGAGTCGACATTGTCAAAGCCTCCCTTGATGTCAAGGAAGAGTGTGGAGGAGCAGAGGCCCATGCAGTGCGAAAGACGGACCTCATGTGAGAGTGTGGCAAGGGCATCAAAGGTACCCATGCCCGATAGCGAGCCACATTGGTTGGGGTGGACTAGGCCAAGGGCCCGAGCAACTGCGGCTAGCCTTACAGCTACCACACGCTCCAGGATCTTGGATAGGGTTTGGAGGAGGACGATGATGCGGAAGGAGGCCGGGTGTCGTAGGAGGCCTTGCCAGGTTTGTCGAAGACAATACCATTGGCCTGTTTGAGGGAGGACGGGTGAAAGCCATAGAGTAGGAGGGGGCCCAGGAGGGAAGTGAGGATTTTTGGGTTGGTGCCGTGGACTCTTTTCCAGACTGAGTACGGGATATGGTCGGGGCCGGGGGCGGATGAGCTTGAGCTGGATGCCAGAGCCTTAGAGATCTCTTCTCTTGTGAGGACATCGAGATCCCGGAATGGGCGTAGGATAGTAGGGGGGGAGGAGGATTCCCTAGGAGGAAAAGTGGGACAGGAGGGCGGTGTTGACAGCAAGCGGGGTGTCGGCTTCCGGGAAAGACGGGAACCGGTCTGGGGGGCGAACTATCGCGAAGCGTTTGGCTGTCCATACAGTCTTGGGGGTTGCAGAGGAGAGGAACTCGTCCCAGTGCCTTCGCTTGGCCTGTTTTATGGCCTTGAAGTAGGCGTTGCGGGACCCCCGGGCCTCAGCCAGGGAGTCCACACAAGTGGACCTGCGGGCACGACGAGCAGCGGCGTGAAACGAGATTCTGAGGGAGGAGAGGAGGGGCGACCACCAAGGTTTGGAATGGGTCGACATACGGTTGAGGGGGGTGTGTAGGAGGAGGGTAGTGTGGAGGCGGTTGACGTTGCTGTCAAACCAGGCCGAGGCAGAGGACAAGGTCGGGAGGGCGGGAGGCGGAGAGACAACAAACAATTTGAGGGCGTCACCAAGGGCAGACCAGTCTGTCTTGGCCCAGGCTGGTGTGGGGGCAGGGGGGCGCAATAAGGGCGTGGAAAGTAAGATGCAAATAGGGATGTGGTCAGAGCCAGTGGACGGGAGGGTGGTGGTCCACTCAGCAAAGAGCTGGGCCGCTTCGCCATTGGCAAAGGAGAGATCAAGGACAGAGGGCCTGTCCTGGGGGGTAAAGGAAAAATAAGTAAACACACCAGGGGTGTTAAGAAGGGAAAAACCATGTAAAGAAGCCAATTGAAAGTAAGGAACTGACGTCCTAAGTTCGGTGGATGAAATGGCCCTCAGCGGGTCAGAAAGAGGGTGGTGGAGGTTAAAGTCCCCCAAAACAAAAACAGGAAAACTCAAGTCAGGAAAACACAGCTCGGGAGAAACAATGTGCGTGTGGGATGAGGTGCCCTTGGTGTTGTACACATTGTACACCCTAAGGCGAGTCTGTGAGGAGGAGCAGAAGCCCACATTGTAGAACAAGTCAACCGCCATCACGTTGGCAGACTGGTCCACCCATACGGGCAAGAGGGAAACAACTTCAAGAAAGGACAAAAGAGCGTAGCAAGCCACGCGGGGCTTGCCAAAGGTGGGGGGTGGGGAAAAACATTTGTAGCCAGGAAAGGAAGGTAAGCGTGCCCTCCACACAGGGGGGTCCTGTATGGCCACAATCGCCGGCAAGGAAGACAAAGCAGAAAAACTCTGAAATAAAGAAAGAAAAACATCCCAGCTACCCAAGCTGTTATGTTGAACGAAGGAAAGGTTCAGAAGGCCAGGATCCCTGCCAGAGGGCCTGGGGAGAGGAGAGTCGGGAGAAGGCATTTACTCGGACAAGCCGGAGGGATTTTCTGCGGTACGGGCTGGGTCGTAGTCCCCGTGGGTGGGGGGGACGTTGGCCCTGGAGGAGGAACGAGTAGCTGTCTGTGGGGTCTCGGGCGGGACGCGAGGACGGGGGCGGCGGGGGGTCGCAAAAGGCGGGGCAAGAGTCTGTCTCGGGGTGGAGGGGCCAGCACCGGCGTCGGCACCATCAGGGCCGACATCCATGCCATCCTCATCACTTCCCAGGTCTAGCCATTTTTTTTTTTTTTTTTTTTTTTTTTTTTTTTATATCATATATTCGTTGTTAAGGTACAAGAACTTGCATGCAGCGCTAGCTATGGCAAAAACAAAACCGTAAACACACGCGTCCCTCCTCCGTCTGAGGCAAAAACCAAGAACCCCAAGCCCCTCTGGTATGGAGCCAACCGCACATCTCACCCCGAATCAAGCCCCCCTACAACCCGGACGAACCAAGCCCCAAGAGAAACCCAAGACAGGAAAAGCAGGAAGCCCAAGGAAAAATCCCCCCGGAAATCTCACCACAAAGAAAACCAAACCCATACCCACCAAACCATGCCCATAGCACGGCCGGCCGCTTAAAAGCTAACCCTCGATCGGGCCCAAGAGGACCAGGTGCACCGATTCATGGCGCGACCCCCACCAAGGGGGAAAGCTTGACGAGGAGAGATCCCGACCGACCGGAGACAGTGCAATACCAATCGGAGGGAGAGGAGCCAGGGCTGGGGCCCCCCAGAGAGAGGTAGCAGTAAGGTGCCAGCTGGGGGAGCAGTAGGGTGCTAGCCGGGGGGCAGTAAGGTGCCAGCTGGGAGCAGTAGGGTGCTAGCCGAAGGGGTGGCAGTAGGATACCAGCCGAACGAGCCGAGGGAGGAAGAGGGAGGGGTAGACCCAGATGCCGAAACAACTATCGGAAACGTGTTCGTGTCTTAACTAGGCGGTCTCCAGTAATCCCCAGTGCCAACAGTAGACAAAACCACCGTAAAGGGCAGAGAGGAGGAGAGAGGCGAAATCGACCGCAGCCTGTTGAGAAAACCAACCACCAACCCCCGACCGTGGGACTAACCCGTACCCACCAGCGGGACAAGACCCGGACCTAGCAGAGGGACTGACCCGAACCGAGCAGAAGAAGGAGAAGGAATCCATAGGAATCGCGTACCGCAAACCGTGTTCCCAGCCGTCTGTTGTAGGGAAAAAAGGAGGAACCCGACCGTGCTGATGCTAAGCGAGGCTAAAGCAAAAGCGGGGAAGGAGAGAAACCCAGCGACGAGGACGCCAGGAGGGAGTGAGGAGGGGTCTCATGAGGGTAGACCTCAAGAGAGAAAGCAGGAGAGAAGTTTTGCCGTCGCAAAAAGATAAAAGATGATGGCCTAGTCCCCCCCATAGGGGGAGGACCAGACGCGAAAAAGTGGTGATAATTCCTTGGTGTTGAGATTTCAATCACCGGAGGTGTAGCGGAGACGGTCGTTGTTCCCAGGTCTAGCCAGAGGTCCCCTCTTATATATCCTGCGAACAGCTTTCGGTCGGACGGACGGCAGCGACGTATACGGTGTTATTCTGACACCTTCAATTCTGTGACCATATAGTCACAGGACGCAACAAAGGTTGATGTGTATGATGACGTGCGGGCCCCGTAAGGGGGCCGGAGGGGGTGTTGGAGATCAAGATTCTCGAACTCGGGTAAAGTTACCCTACCTAGGGTACTCCTAGGCTATCGGAATCGGGTACTCCTAACAGTTCCTTCTGGGCCTCAGTCGCTACCTCACAGCCACCAGAACTGGCTTTCCCCCCAACATGTATTCACACTATGCCCCCCGTCTGCCCTCACTATCCCCTTCTCCTTCCCCCTCGCCTCAGTGCTCGTTGGCTGGGTCGCTAAATGGTCTAAGTGGTGGAAGGTCTCCTGTTTGATTTCATTACTTTAGTTTTGATTTGTTTTTTGTTACGATACTAGTTAGTTAGTAGTTTTCCTTTATAAGTCCTGTGTAGGCTCTGCGTCGGTTATTGGATGCCATTGGAGGAACTGGTTTCGGTTGTTTCATTTGTTTGTTGTTTGATTTTGGGTTTTATTTCTGCCATAGCTAGCGCTGCACGCATGTTCTTGTACCTTAAACAAACAATGAATATATGATATAAAAAAAAAAAAAAAAAAAATTTGTTGGGAACTTTTGGACCCCAAGGTCTTTGATAGCTTGGCAGAATCTATGGTTCACAGGATTGAGGCAATTATTGAGGCAGATGGGTGGTATACAAAGTATTAATTTGGATTATGTATTTATTTTATTTCTAAATATTTTTTGTGTTGTGGTTTTGGTAGTGATTTGTTGAGCAAGTGGTGTTGAGAAGGGAGTGCGTGCCGTTGCGTCGCGATGTTCGGTTTCTTCTGCTAAGATGCTATATATTATTTGGCAGCCTGAGAAATGCCATGCCGTGGTGTTAGGAAAAAAAAAAAAAAAAAAACACCCCCTCGTACTCGTATTTACGCGCTTCTGTATACACGGATATTCACTCAAAAATGTCAAACACATGTATCCCAATGTGTTACAATTTCTCGCAGACCTCAGATGCATTTCTCTCCACACTCGCTACATATTTTCGATCATGAAATATTGTTGGAAATTCTCTATTTAATGCTGGTGGGTCCCGAACACCCATCATCACTGGTCGGAGCCACATGCCACAGGGTCTTCTCAAATTCCTAAATAATAATACAAGTACCGTACTACAGGATATTATATCTCTTACCCACTCCACCACCCTCCATCTTCTCCCACCAGCTCTCTTTGCCTTTTGGTAAGTTCACCACACCTTCAACCCAAGCATCCCCTTCCTCCAGGCCGCCGATATGATACTATTAAGTTAGCACTTAACCCCACACCCAACAACAGCTGGGGAAGGTTGTCATATATGATGGTATTCACGGCAAATGCCCGCCTTATTGTGCAAAACGCCAGATAGTCCGGCATATTTCCCAAAATACTGCGAAGTAGGGAGAATATCTCTTTCTTAGGGCCTTGGTTGGCGAAGGGAGATTTTCTCGAAGACGAGCGTCAACGGATCCTCGGTAGCCACATTTCTAATAGTGCCGAATTGGTGTGTTTCCCTCAGCATAGGTGTGTAGGCGCTGGGATTAGTTGGAGTAACCTTCGGATTCGGCACATCGATGATTACCCCATTTTTAAATGTATGCGAATCCACTTACCCCGAGCCCTACCTGGTGAAAAAAGTGGCCTTACCAAAGCCGAAAAGCTCTCGATCCGGTCACGCTAGGACCTTCTATATCTTTCCCGGGGACAAGTTAGAGAGAAGTGCAAGTAAGGAATTTCTCTAGCCGC
This sequence comes from Tuber indicum, assembly GCA_006112555.1. NCBI lineage: Eukaryota > Fungi > Ascomycota > Pezizomycetes > Pezizales > Tuberaceae > Tuber > Tuber indicum. Next base: position 22,696 of record VBSK01000023.1, read on the forward strand.
ATCTCCAACAGCTTACGCCTCTTGATATACGTGAAGCGGAGGCATCTGTATGCCCATGTTCCTTTCTCAGGGCCGGGTACTAACCAATGTTGCCTGCCAGTGCCTCTTCTACCAGCTCCTTGATAATATTAACACATTTGTACTCGAGTCCATAGTATGGGCAGTGTCCTGCCCCCTCCAGACCTTCTTCCAGATAACATTTGGAGCCGACTAGCCTACCGGCATTTGGCATTGCAATTGGGGGGCCGAGGAGTAATATGGTCGCCTTCTTTCTTGGAGGGGACGCCAGCCATTCCCAAGAGCAGCTGGTGTTGGGTATAGAAGTAGTGTAGTTTTCGTGATGCCAACACCAAAGGTAGTGAGTGGACGGCCAACTTGTCCGGCAAGTAGGAGCTAGAGTGCTAGAGTGTGTGACGTTTATAAACTTGTTGGTTTATTTTGGAAGGGTCAGTGATGGGAGAGTCATCTATATTATAAAATCGTGATAACACCATCGACTGCGATTCCCAAGTGAATTATTTAAGGTTGTGCGGTACCGGCAGTCTAAATCCCTTGTATTCGTACAGCGCTTTACGGCACGGTAGTCTGCTCCAGTATGATACCAGGATCATCAACCTTTCCTAGTAATTACAAGCGGTTAGTCTATCCAATGACAAAAAATGCGTTCCGGAATAACTAGCCGTGGGAGCCGTACCGGAGACTTATAGCTATTATGGGATTCCATCCTCTGTAGTTTAAATCAACGATGATGATCCGATACGGTGTTCATGAGAAAAGCTAGAGCGCATGAGATATACTCGAGTAAATGCTGCGAACTTCAAGCCCCAAATATATTTGATCAGTGAGACGCCACAACCACCGACCGAGCTTAAGCAAGAGAGAGCGATGCGCTTTCATTAGTTCGTACAGTCTCTCTTCCCATGGCGTTTCGAGGGACACCTGCGATATCATAGCCATTGGGTGGGTCGCACATTCTTCTCGTACAACATAAATTGTTTAAGGGTGCATCGATCGACGCAGCCAAGGGGGCGCTCACTTGGGAACTCTTTACCGTACCGTACATCTTTTCTTTTGCTTCAGCCGTTTGGACTGGACCGTACTTATCAAGCAAGCACAAATCACGGTCGCCAATAAGAGCACAGGTAAGATACTGTACTCGAGTAGGTTGGGTTCTTGGCCACCGCCCAATCCCCGTTGGTGTGGCCCAAGGGGTGGCAAGGACCACGGTTGGGTAGAATTTTCAGTTTAGGGTAGAACCGGCGTCAAAATTTCGCTTGACGTCCCACACTTGTCTTTTCAACGGCAGAGGAAAAGAATAAAAGAATAAAAAAATGAAACTGAATTGGCCGCATCGTTCTTGGTGATCCTTCGGCACGTGCTCCACGAGCTCGTGTGTGCTCTTCGGTTTAGACCAGCCCTACTCCTGAATTCTAAATATTGTTTGCTGTCATCATACTATGATAGTTCACTTGCATAAAAACCGGAATGACCGAGAATCTCGCCAGGACATTGGAGTTGCCCCCCCCCCACCGGAATCATGGTCAGGTCTGTTATATTTTCCCCCAATTTGTCTCAGCCGAGAGATGAAAGAGAAAACTTCGCTGCCTTTCCTTCCATTAATCCAAAGGGGGAAATTCTGGACGTCGTATAACAGCGTAATTCCTAATTATTCCGATTTTCACGGCACTTGTATCGAAATACTCGAGCACTGGGATAGAAGAGGACGGGCGTGGGGTGAAGAAAAAGATGCTTGAACTGACTTGTGGCCCGTGTGCGTGGGGAAGATGGGATTTCCGAGAATCGGCCTTTGCTTATATAAGCTAATATGCAAACTATGCAATGCAAACCATGCACTACACTGCTCCCGGTATTTTGAGCTTATGATACTTTTCATCTCACGTAAAAAGAAGGGTAAACTCCATTCGGCACGACTTTGACTGCCTGTGTGGTGTTCCAAAAAAGCGCCCCTGACATGCCTATTGTACTCGAGTAGGGCGGCAGGTCCTTTAAGGATATACCGGTACCGGTACAGTACCCTAAATCCTTTCGGTCTGCTTTCGTCTCTAGCCAAGCGAGGAATGTATCGCCCAGAAGTCGTGGGGGTGGGTTGTAAAAGAGATGGGGGAGCAAACGAGAGAAAAGAAAAATCGAGCAAGTCATCACCGATATCTTCCCGCCACATCTCAAATACTGGTACAGCAACACAATATTTGGTTCATCTCATCCCATGGGGGAATTTTGTGGGGCTTTCAACAGTGAGGAATTTATTAGGCAGTGGCTGAGGAAATGAACTACCGTATGATAGTATGATAGGTATCATACTCGAGTATCGATGACCCACTGATTGCCGGGTAAATTAGTCTGAAACAGTCAAGTTCCTCGCCAGAAACGCTAAGGCCATATTTGGCAACGATTGGCTGAACTTGGTTAAAAAATTGGGTTTATTAGTGGCTTCAGTGCTCAAATGGCTTGGCACTCTCGGTGGGTTTATTATCTCGGCAGATCAAGAATCTCAAATCATTTCGGGACAAGCTTGGCCGGGTTGCCGACGAATATGACAATCTCTAACCGCCCAGGGGATAGGGAGCCAGTTGCGGTGCACCCTACAATTTGTTTTTCCTTTTTTCCTTTTTTCCTTTTTTTTTTTTCCTCAGTTGTTCGACATGGAGAATATTAAATCCTCCATGCACAATACCAGTCAACTTTGCGGGGAGGGGGGAGGCAAAAGCCAATACCGTACCCCCCTTCATTTCTCCTTCCCACTCCCTAATGTATTTGCACAAAGGGGTAGGAGAAACCGCAGTGTGTGTGGGGGGAGATAGATAGACAAGGCTGAATGGGTGGCGGTTGTGTCGTTGGGACAAAAATCGCATCCGTTACAGATCACAGATTTTGGCTGAAATCGGTCATCTAGACGCAGCACAGGGATGCAAATGTGGTCCGAAATACTCGTTGAGAATGCGTGCTTTTGCTCCCGAACTGCCCTCCATCAGTCCGGCTGGATTAGGTCTCATATTTTTCTTTTATTGATTTTTTATTATTATTTGCCAGCCTTTTTCCCTATTAATATTCCCTCGTAACATCTCCCCTACATGAGAGTTTATGCATGATATTGTATTCGTGTGTATGCGGACTGGTGAATTGGTGAATAAGCTAAGTGGGTGAGTGAGAGAGTGAGCAAGTGAGTGAGTGCATCTGCGTAAAGATCCACTACGGTGCCACCTCCACAACGCAGGAAGTTCTAGCTTCTTTTTGGGGGAAGGGTGGTTTGAAGGAGGAGGAGGCCCCATTTTTTCCTTTTATATCGTGCACCAGACGGAAACAACTTCAATTGACCGCCCTGCCCCGACTCAGTGCGTTGGCCGCCCGAGAGATCTTGGGAGATCACCACCTGGCATCTAAGCGAGAAAAATAAAAAAATAAAAAATAAAAAATAAAAAATAAAATAATAATAATAATAATTGCCAGAGAGTCTTCGGATATGTCCTCTCCTCTATCTTCAGTCGTCTCCGAGAGCCAGCAGTAACTCTGCCTGATCTCGTCCGCTCCTTTTTGTCTTTCCTTTTATATCTCCAATTTCCCGTTTCTCAATATATCAATACTCTCCTTGTGTGAAGCTTATCTAGCCGAAGCAAAGAGGATTCTTATTTTTGCGTCTTCGTGTTTGTGGATTGGGTGTTAGTGTCTTCATCTCCCGGATCTTTTCCTATTTACCCTTTTACAACTCCCCCAAGGATCCATTCGGCATATACCCAATTTCCTAGACCGGGTGTCGTCGAGGGATTAAGAGTGAGTGTGCGGTGTGGAGAGATGCACAGACTGAAGCGGCGAGTGCTGGACGACGTTCAGAAGGCATTTCGGCGTCGGAACTCCACCTCCACACATCCAGCTCCAGGACTCGAGGAGCGACCATCACCGCCTCTAGCGGCAAGCAGCGAATCCTCGAATGCCGCGGAAAAAACATCGCAGATGAGCTCTTCAGAGCAAGCTTGTGGCGACCACAAAGAGGCATCAGCTAGTAACCCTCTGCTAGAAAATACTGCTGCGACTGCTCTGCGAAAAGAAACGTTGACTAGGGTCAGAAGTACATCGTCTCGCAACGGCTCATTAGGTTCTACGGCTCGGTCTCCCACATCTCCATCATCGCCATCACAACCGACAACTTCTCTCCCCTTCCCCTGTGAGGAGCCTCTCGCTTCCACCAAATTAGAGGATCGTCCTCGGTCCCTACAAAGCACGGCGGAGATCTCTGGTTCTGGACCCCCTATCGGACCTCCTCCTCCTCTTGCTATTATTCCTACACCGGTTTCCGGAAAAACCTCTTCGACCGCCTCTGTACCTCTGGACCTGGCAAACTCTCAGCCGCCCTCAAAGGGAAATCTTAGGCCAGCACTTTCCGACCGACCTCCACATTCACCACCTCCTCCCCCGCCAATTCAAACACACCGCCCTGGCCAAGACCGGAAGCAATCGCTTCTACCGGCCTCTGAGTCTGCCCTGGTTCAGGCTCTTCTCGGCTCTACTGCCAACAATACTACTGCATTTCCAAAACCTAATACAAGCTCACCGTTACTGGAGGAGTCATCAATTACTTTTCGTTCGGTCCCCGTCGAGTTTCAATTGCCCACTCCGGCTACCCTCGGATCAGGTATGCTGAACGGGAGGGTTTGGGTGAAGAGGCCTGGGGGATCACCCACCATTGTCAATGTCCGTGAGGACGATATGGTGGACGATGTCAGAGATGTGGTCCTGAAGAAATATCAGAATGCATTGGGAAAATGCTATGATGCTCCGGACATTTCTATAAGGGTTGTTCCTCGTCACTCAAGACCACGCTCACTTGATCACACTCCGGGCCGTAGCTATGATTCACAGCTTGGCGAACGAACGCTCAATCCAAACGAGACGGTTATTCGAGTACTGGATGATTATTTTCCCGGAGGTCAATCAATTGACGAGGCCTTGATTATCGAAGTGCCCCCACCTGTTGGGCGGAGGACACCTCGCCCATCACCGCATCATGGCTTTGGATCTCATCATGATGGCCACTCTGGCGTGGAAATCAATGACTATTTCTCTCCAATGGCATCCACAGGCTATCCACAAGCACCGCCATCGTCATCCCAGATATCTTTGAGGGAACCCTCTATCGCAGTTTTGACAACAGGCCAGGTGCCAAACCTGCCTGGGTCACCAGGGAGTACTGGTCGGAGGGGTGTGCGTCCAAGCACTAGACGTTTGCAAACCACATCTCCAGTTGTCCGCCCATCGGCTACCGAAGTGAGCTCAACAGCAGGACCCGGAGTAGTCCTGATGCCTCGCCAGAATCGTTCAAGGGTCAACTCCGATGCATCGAATACTGCTCAACCCTCCCAACCCCCTCCCATATCTGCACCCGCTGTGGAAGACAACACCCAAAAAGCCTCTACCCCTCCAGCCCGCATGGCATCCCCTCTTGCAAAGAAATTCAAGGAGAAGAAACAACATACTTCGCCGGCGGGCTTATTACCCGATGGTGCTGTTCCTCCTATCAATGTCCTCATCGTCGAGGACAACGTTATCAATCTTCAGCTGTTAGAAGCGTTCATGAAACGCCTCAAGGTTCGCTGGCAGTCTGCCGTGAACGGGAAGGAAGCCGTGGACAAGTGGCGGGTTGGGGGCTTCCATTTAGTCCTAATGGATATTCAACTTCCAGTAATGAATGGGTTGGACGCAACCAAGGAAATCCGACGGCTGGAAAGGGTGAACTCCATCGGAGCCTTTTCGCAGTCCCCTTCTTCACCCTCGCGGGAGGATGCACCAGCCGTCCCCGACGAAAAGGACAAACTCCCTAATTCAATTCTCTTCAAGTCGCCTGTTATCATTGTCGCCCTTACCGCATCGTCCTTACAGAGTGATCGCCACGAAGCCTTAGCTGCCGGATGCAACGACTTCTTAACAAAGGTTTGTTTGTCCTTTGCTTGAATTTGCAATTCCCTCCTCCCACACCCGGAATGGACATTCATTCATATATTAACGATTACAATTACAACCATAGCCTGTGAACTTCATCTGGTTAGAACGCAAAGTAACAGAATGGGGCTGCATGCAAGCGCTAATCGACTTCGACGGCTGGAGGAAATGGAAGGACTTCACAAAGACGGAAAACGGCGGGGGCAATGAGGGAAAGAGTGGGAAAGGATTCCGCAATCAGCGACTCATAACGGGGCAGAAAGGCCCGGGTGGGGAACCCAAGCGATTAGAGGAGAGGAGCAATCTTATTCCTCTAAAAGGTTAAGGAGCTTTGTCAGGCTGGGAATATTTGCTGCCGGCAGTGGTGGTGGGGATGGAGCGGTATGGAGTTCAATTGCAATTGATGAATACGAAACAAACTGGGGTAAACGGAGATGTTGTTCGGCGCACCAGGGGAACAGGGTGATCTGGATGTGGTCTTTGGGGGCTCACGAAACTTCTTGTCGGAAATGGGATTCTCTGATTCATCAGGGAACGGAACGGGACCGGATGCTATGGTGGAGTTTTCTTTATATCCGTCTGTCTGGTGACTTGCTGCGTTGAGATCGCGAATATGGGTGTCTGGTTGTGTGTTGCCTCGCTTGCGCCTTTTTCTTTTCTTCTTTTTCGCCTACGTTTTGTTGCTTTCTCTTTATATCATTGCCACCGACATTTCCCTCTTCGCTTCCACCGTTCTCTTCTCATATCTCCAGTAGGAATATTTGCGTTTCTCTGATACTTCTTCTCCCTCGCGCTATTGTTTGGTAATACATGTATTAGGAGTTGCGCTGTTTTGGGGGGTGGAAGAAGGGAGGATATGCACACGGAAAGAAGCAGATCACTTACCGACCAACCAACAGGACCTTTTTTGTCATGGAAATCTCCTGGCTTATTTACTCCTTCACCATCACCTACCGCTCGTCGTTTCGGTGATATATATATCATAGCCACCCCGTTGTCTACTTTTTGTACATATATACCTGGTTATCCTATACCTCTCATCTATTTTCATTTTTACCCTTTTATACTTGATTTCTTTCTCTGAGGGGCTGGAAACAAAAACACATGCTCTCATTCACTTGTTTATTTTCATTTCTTGACTACATTCTAATCTTGGTGGCCTTTATTCTCCCCACAAACAAAGAATAGAGGTGTTTGGGGGCTCTTCTTTTCTTTTTCCCTTTTTCTCTGCATCTTTGCATTGATCATGAGGTAGCACTCGATCGGAAACCCGAAAAATCTACAATAATATCATAACCTTTTGGGAAAGTTTCCTCATAGGTTGAGGTTTTTTTTCCTTCCCTTTTTCATGAAACCCGGTCCTTGTGAAGAAAGTGTGAGATTAGGAGTGAGGAGGGGGTGGTGGGAGTGGCGGTCGAAGGGGCCACGAGGATTGTCTCGAACTGTCCTCTTGCTGCTGCAAAAGTATGGTACTCGTAATGTCGAAGGGTTTTTAAAAAGAACCCCTATTGCATACGACCCAGATCCAAGCAAGAGGGCCAAGTTTTGGTGGTATGCAATAGCGGTCCTTTTTAAAAACTCTTCAACGTACGAGTAGGGCAACCGGGTATGTAGGTGGTGCAGGATGAGCGGCTGTACGAGTAGCGTACTGCGCAGAGATCGCGGTCCTTGGGTGTTGGTTAATTGCCTTCTTAATGGATGTTAGGCCAGATCATTGATATTGAAAGGATTACCTTGCGCTTGTGATATACATCTCTATCCGGTGGTAGGTTCCCCGGCCGGCGTCCAGTGAGTGTCGATAGGACAGTCAGTATGAGCAGCGAGGGGTGAGGGGAGGCATAAACCCTGATAGCCCATCGCGAGATGCGGGTAGGTTATTCTAAATCGAACTGGATTGATTTTTTTGCTCGCCACGAGCAGCGGTATTCGGTATTCGGTGCTCGGTATCTCGTGAACTCCCAACCTGTCATAATTTGCCCCTCTTGCGTGTGAGCCCGGGATTGATACCTGAGCACTGAGGCATCGGCTCGCCAGGTAGGCATAGGAATGTGCTACTGGTGTGCGAAGTCAAGTCAGTCAGTCAAAACAATAGATCCCGAGATGTGATAGGAGAGGGGGGGGGACTTATGCTGCGTTGTTGATCGCTGTGGGTTTGGCAGGTAGTTAGTTCTATGATTGGTTCGCGGATTTCGCGCTGAACTGTACAGTACTCGTACTATACACTTGTCCCTAGCCTTTCCTCAACAATTACAGCCCGAAAGGGTTACCGGTTGCTGTAGGTTTGTAAGCCCGAGGGATCGTGCTGTCTCCGATGTGCTGATTTATTGCTCCGGGGTATGATATGTAGGGATGTATGGTATCCGGAAAGGTTAGAGGTTGTTCGCCCCGGCTTGCGCGAGCAGCGGCCTTACAAAGAAATTCCTTATATCATGCCAAAGACCTGGCGTCTCTGTCAAGGATGAGGTTTCGATCGAATCACCCCTCGTGGGGTTGTAGGCATAAGTGGGTATAGACCAGAACTAAAATAGATCAGGTTTTCAACTCTATCTATACGTTAGAAAGGTAAATCCCGTTCACCGAGGAGCACAGCTTCTTGTATGATTGCTTGCTCTGGTGGGGAAGTTGTGAGCAACATTCCCTCACCTATTAGCCAGTACGATACGTAGAAGAGTCCTCCGACTTGCGAACATAATTTTCCTAGCCGGTTGATCCGTTGAGCCCTTGTCTTAGCCACTGATACTCGTTCATTTCTGCCAAACACCTCGAGCTTCCCCTCTGGAGCACAGGGTAGAGTTATCGCAACTACTACGCTCTCCAAGGAAACGCTTCATGCTGTCTTGGTGGCTATTTAAGGGGTATATCGGATTCCTGTATCCCTCACGTTCTCCCAGTCACCATAGGTCTAAACAGCGAATCACATCCCACCGCATGGACTGCGTATGAAGGGTAGAGTTGCATTAATTGCTTTCCATTTCCTACCCCCAACTGTATGATACCTCTATTTCTGGTATTCCTTCAGAGGTGGGAGAACTAGAACTGCCATCGAAGAAGGGAAAGGAACAGGACAACCCACTCTCGACGATCAAATCCTGCCGGCGCACCACCCATTGGGGGGGGGGGAAGGTCTGAGTACCAACTGCAATCTGACTCCCCGATGAGGTGGGCAATCTTGAGCATTGCTTGAATGACGCGGATGGATCAATAGCAAAGAACAATAATCTAGAAAGACAAGTAACCAAGCATTCAGACTCACAGGTGGTCACTCGGAATCCCAGATTGCCCACCCGGGAGTGCGAGTGCGTTTTCGTGAACTTCCTTAAGAATGGAGATGTTGAGGAATTCAGATACCATATTATTCTGGGCCCATAAAACGAGTTGAGGGAATAAGAAAATACTACCTTAGGTAGAGGGGGGCGAGTTTGGGGGGGGAACGGGATGTGAAATGTGTTTGAGTTTATGCTTAGGGGGATAGGAGAGAGATGTTTGTCTTGCTCATCCGACGTGCAGAGGGTTAGCGATGAAGCGGGAACTTGGGGTCTGGTGTGGTATCGTACAGCATTACCCTCAGTCCATGATAGAAATGGTCCGTGTTATGAAGCAAGAACAAACTACGAGTAGGTCAAGTGTGACAAAAATGGCTCCACAGTGTAGTCGTTGATAGACAATAAACACCCAGCCTGGTCTGAATAAGGCGTCCAATGTTGTTAATAGTCGGGGCCACATGAAGTAGAGGACATACAGGCTACTCGCACATCGGGCGATACCTGGCTCACCAAATGTTCTCTATTTCCAATGCATACGAATAACTATTTACCACACACTATTATCTATATCTATGTATTCCACATGTGTTCTGAACAATACCGAAGGCCCCTGTGCTAGTCCTCTCTACTGCTCCCGACACCAAATTTGGCGGAATATGATACAAGGCTTACGTTCACAAGCGACTCAGATAAGAAAAACTCTCCTCAATGTAAGTTAAACCGAAAAGAAAAAAATCCTGCCCTCGTGCCCAGCCCTACGGGTTCAAGTGCGTGCATGACCTGCCCGCCCCAACACGTGCTCACACCGCTATACCGGTCAAGCGCCTCATGCCCTACTCGCGAGCAGCGGATATGGCCCCCACAGCTTCACAATATCTGACTCCTCACACACCCATCCGATACCCATTCCCGAGGGATCAGAATTGAGCGACACATTTCATGTATTCGAGTGCCGTATATCCTTGAGGAGGGTAAATAAACCCAGCTATCAAAACAGTAGCCTTATCGAGGCACAGGGAATGTTAGGATTTGCTTATCTTTATCGCGGGGGCTGAGGTTGATCGCTAAGAGTGTACCGGCTTGGAGCGCTAGGTGGGGATCTGATCGGCGTTAATTTTGTAATCAATAAATGTTCGAATGAGCAAAGGCGAGTGAGTATTTATGCTTGGATTTGCTCTATCAGCATGGCGACGATAGTAGTCTAATCAACCTCCAGCGGTATAGCGCTCCCCATCCGTACCCCGAGGCCTTTTCGGAATTGCGGCATCACAACACACGCTCTAGCTCTGTCGGACAGCGATTCATCCTCTATTCCACTAAGTCAGATATTTATATTCGGCAGGGCGTGCCGTGGCCCTGGGCGGTCCGCGTTCCACTCCTGCAAGCGCCTATTATTCCCTCCAGTATCGGTAGAGATACCAACCATCTTCTTCGTTCACCCCCACCACTCACTCGACCGACGCTGCATCGAAACAATCGAACAAATCACCCTGCTAGGTTGTGACTTTGGAGATCTCGCGGTGAGATCTAACTTATCGTCAAGGAACATCTGTAAAACCTTCGGTATCGATAGACATCAGAATGGCCAAGCAGACGACCGAAATTTTCCGCATCGTTGAGCAATTTTGTCCAGAAAAAACAGGATCCTTGCCAGAACCTCCCAGAATCACGTTCGCTTCCATCGATCCTTGAACTAAACCCGCAATGGTGTATTTCTCCTCGAAATCGCCTGCACAACACCGGTAGGAGAATGATCCGTAGAACCGGATATTTCTCCATCTCCTCAGTAAAAATAGAATCGCGGAACTCTCCGCGCTAAAAATCTTGACGCCAAGCACTCTATTCGTATCGTGCGTATCTTGTGTTTGACCGTTGACGCTCCAACGCTGCAATAGCCAAGATCCAGGATCGGAAGGGATACGGCGGCAATCCCGGCCGTTAATCTTCTGACGACGGCAAGTGTGAAAATGGTTATCTGTTGGTTTTCGTAGTAGGCTTTGAAAAAGAAAAACTCCCCAAGACTTGGTCGCTGAGTTGGTGCCGTACGAGTAGGCAGGCCCGGTAGCTAGCCCGTCCCATCATCCTCTTGGGGGCCCCGAACGATTGTAAAGGAATTGCTCGCGTTTTGTTCCCCACGCCGAGGCCAAGAACATTGGTAGAAACAGCGAGCATTAATTTCCCTGCTCGCTGGCTTGCTTGTTCACAAGCTACGCTGGCAGCACCCGTATCAAGAAAAATGACGAGTTAAAAAAAAAAAGGACAAATCCCAGCAACCTTATCCACACCAAATCAAACACCCCGCGAAAAAAGGAATCCTAGCGATGTTGAAGTCCCCCGTGCCAAAACCGGTACTCGAGTACTCGAGTAGACAGAACAACCCTCCCCCCAAGCACTCCCTTGGATCGCTCCGGTGCCACTGAAGGAAATTTCCATCCGACCCCAAACTTCCAAGAAACCAAGTGCCGTTAGTCGACTGTAGTTCCTCGAGTGAGCCGTTATGACCGACGCTTATGTTCCCAAAAGGGGACCCCCCGGTGCGCCAAGGCGGACAAGGTCGTTAAGGTCTCCTTTCCCTTCCACTGCTCTCTCTTTGGTATAAACAGGCGAGGCGAGACATCCGCAACGTCTTCCCACTCCTAGGGGAGGCAGAATGGGGCGGGGAGCTGGTGCAAGAGAAAGAGAGAGGGAGAGAGGGAGAGAGCGACCTTCAAATATAGCAAGTAGAATCAAGCTTCCTTTACTGCTCGTCCTCACCACTGACCGCTTGCAAGATTGCGATACGCGCGTCATCTTGCACCGTGCCTGTAATCCGTCCGGGGGAATTCCTCCTCGCTCCGGGCCGCTTGCGGATCAGGTGGGTTGAGACTCATAACTCGAGTGCGGCCTCTCCTGCGATCTGTGATGTACAGGTACAATACCGATATTTCTGCAAAATACGCGGCTTGAACTACACACACAGACTATTCGTACTGTATTGTACTCGACTTGTAACCCGCTTGCAAGGGCGAGAATACACCTCCAAGGCCACCTTATTGTAACGAGGCCATTTTTTCTTTCTCTTCACTTTCACTTTCCCTTTCCACTACTCCGCGGCATCCCCGGACGGGTGGATAATACTAGCGGGATTACCGGTATGTACTCTAGTGCCTGTGATACTTGTGATTGATTGTACCCCAGAATCCAATCCTATCCTATCCGCCATAATCGGTAGATTAATGGACGGGCCGGGAATTATTATAAGGGCGCAGCATTATCCTGCGTTGGAAACTCTTGCCAACCCTCCTGTGCTTGCATGCTTATTGCTGTGAAAATGGCCCATCAGTCATACCAATCACGAAACTGGGCGGGTGATGAGCAGGGATAATTGTTCAGCAAAAAGGGAAATCGTCCAAAGATAGCAAAAAATTACTTGTTACTAATCCCTGTTCGCTTCCGCCCAACTTAGTCGTGGTATACTGGAACTGTGCCGGGATTGAATGATGCCGGTGCACATACGATACAAGTACAGTACTCGGGGGGTATTAAAAATCGGAAACTAGCAGCTGTGAAACAGGAATCAACAGGACCGGGCGATCAGAGTGTCTGGAAAGAGAAATAGTGTTACGGGACATCTTAGAACAATACTTGTTGCATCGAGTGATTACCGTACGAACAGGAATAATCATGCAGATCTGCTGTATGCTATACATGAAGTTCAATGTTTCTGATTTTTATCTCAGTTATTAATCTAATAAATAGCCTATAACTTGATGATACTAATTTCTGCTCCACCAGGATTTACACCTTATTCTGACTACCTAGCATACCAGTTGTGTGAAGAAAATAGTGGGACAATGGGTCTTGGTGAACTCCATACAAAAACATAATAATATTATAATTGTAAATAACAAAAATCTAAAACACAACTACAGTCCAGTATGCTAAGCTCCAATAAGCCAAGGCTGAAGCATTTGAATACAAAAGTGAAGGTTGAAGTCATCAAATAACATGCAGAAGGTGAGACCTACCAAGAAAATCCTGACGAACTTGGTTTATCAAAGTCGACCATACAGCAAGTAGTCTACTCCTTTGAAACAGATTGCAAAATACATGAAGTACAATGTAAAGGCCGGCCAAAGAAGCTGTCAAAAAGCCATCGCCACTTAAAAATACTCTCTATGCAAGACCCACATGCAACAATCTCTGATATTGTGGTAGTATCAGCACTTAATATTTCTGATCGCCTAGTTGGACATATCCTCTGTGCTGAGAACTTGTGGCTATAAGTTTACAGAAGAAAGCCATGTCTTATCATACCCATGAGAATAGAAAGAGGAGGAAGGAGTTTGTGTACTGCCACTACTTACAGCCAAAGGAGTAGTGGCAGCAGCATGTTTATGTTAGTATTAGGCGGAAGCCGACTATAAATATTTGTTGAGAAGACTTAGGCCTGAATCTTTCGTAATAGACGGAGATTTGTCTAGGAAGGCTCGGTGTTATTCTTTTCGTTTATGACTACTAAGAACTCGCTTAATCGATAGAGGAAATATTTTTATAAAGATTCGTAGATAAAACAATGTTATATTATTAAGGTCTCTTCTCCGTTGCTTGTCTTGTCTAAAAGCTTGGGAGGCACTTCGATATTTATATCCCGCGTCTGAGTGTTCGCGGACTACTTCTAATCCTCCTATAACAAAGTACCTTTCCCAAGATTGTACGCTAACGTCTCATAGTCTTAACAAGTGTGAACACCGTTTGACCCTGAATTCTTGCACACCATCTTCGTCCTCATAAATTCTTTTCCGTCTTATCGTAGGATGTGCTATTATCCTCGAATGACCGGTTTTCAATTTATAGAGCCGAGTAGACTTCTGTCTGAAACTGCAGTCATCTTGACTATCGTCCCAGTAGTCTCTTCCGATTTCACATAGTGGCCAGCGTATGTGTCGGGCACCTATGCATAATGCAGGCTACGTAGACGGTGCGCCAACACACGTATGTCTACCGCCTATTAGGTCTTCTGAGTCTGAGCAGCTTCCCCTCGGTCCGCCTTGCCTCAAAGAGAATCAGCTCTCGAGGGATTCCGTTTCCAGGACCAACCAACATACAGCGGCCTTCAGATAGGTATTGGTGTCATATCGATCCCCTATGGCCTCCGGGGCACTGTAAGAGTAGTTGCGGATTTTCGAACCGAAAACGTCCCGTCACTTTCAGCCCATAATTAGGATGCCTAACTTTGAAGCCTAATAACTCAATGCGCCTCCGACGGATTTCCTCCGTTCCACTTCTCAGAGGTACCCATCTTTTTTTTTTTAATTTTTTTTTTTATATCATATATTCATTGTTTTAAGGTACAAGAACCTGCATGCAGCGCTAGCTATGGCAAAAACAAAACCTGTAAACACGCGCATCCCTCCACCGTCTGAGGCAAAAACCAAGAACCCCAAGCCCCTCTGGTATGGAGCCAACCGCACATCTCGTCCCGAATCAAGCCCCCCTTACAACCCAGACGAACCAAGCCCCAAGAGAAACCCAAAACAGGAAAAGCAGAAAGCCCAAGGAAAAATCCCCCCGGAAATCTCACTACAAAAGAAACCAAACTCATACCCACCAAACCATGCCCATAGCACGGCCGGCCGCTGAAAAGCTAACCCTAGATTGGGCCTAAGAGGACCAGGTGCATCGATTCATGGCGCGACCCCCACCGAGGGGGAAAACTTGATAAGGATGGATCCTGACCGACCGGAGACAGTGCAATACCAATCGGAGGGAGAGGAGCCAGGGCTGGGGCCCCCCAGAGAGAGGTAGCAGTAAGGTGCCAGCTGGAGGAGCAGTAGGGTGCTAGCCGAAGAGGTGGTAGTAGGGTACCAGCCGGGGGGCAGTAAGGTGCCAGCTGGGGGGGCAGTAGGGTGCTAGCCGAAAAGGTGGTAGTAGGATACCAGCCGAACGAGCCGAGGGAGAAGGAGGGAGGGGTAGACCCAGATGCCGAAACAACTATCGGAAACGTGTTCGTGTCTTAACTAGGCGGTCTCCATTAATCCCCGGTGCCCACAGTAGACAAAACCACCATAAAGGGGAGAGCGGAGGAGAGAGGCGAAATCGACCGTAGCCTGTTGAGAAAACCAACCACCAACCCCCGACCATGGGACTAACCCGTACCCACCAGCGGGACAAGACCCGGACCCAGCAGAGGGACTGACCCGAACCGATCAGAGGAAAGGAGAAAGAATCCATAGGAATCGCGTACCGCAAACCGTATTCCCAGCCGTCTGTTGAAGGGAAAAAGGAGGAACCCGACCGTGCTGATGCTAAGCGAGGCAAAAGCAAAAGCAGAGAAGGAGAGAGACCCAGCGACGAGGACGCCAGGAGGGAGTAAGGAGGGGTCTCATGAGGGTAGACCTCAAGAGAGAAAGCAGGAGAGAAGTTTTGCCGTTGCAAAAAGATAAAAGATGATGGCCTAGTCCCCCCCATAGGGGGTGGACCAGACGTGAAAAGTGGTGATAATTCCTTGGTGTTGAGATTTCAATCACCGGAGGTGTAGCGGAGACGGTCGTTGTTCTCAGAGGTACCCAGAGGTGCCCTCTTATATATCCTGCGAACAGCTTCCGGTCGGACGGACGGCAGCGACGTATATGGTATTATGAAGCGGGCTTCATTGAGATGACATTATAGTCATGGGACGCAACTCTTCGAAATCTCGCTAAGGACGTGCGGGCCCCAGAGTGGGGCCGGAGGGGGGTGTTAGGCTTCGATAAATGAGGGTCTGTGCGCAGTTACCCTACCGAGAGGTCTGTGCACTTTTTTTTATGTCTAACCGTTAGGCGGTAGCCGAAGTCAATCTTATCAGTTAGACTAGGGCCTGAATCTTTGATCGGAGATTGTCTAGGAAGACTCGTCAAATGGTTATAGAGTAAAAGAGTAAAGATTCGTAATTGTAAACTTATTATATTGTTAAGGTCTCTTCTCCGTTGCTTGATTCCTTTAACTAACCCGGAGACCTTAAGCCTATTTATACTAATCTACCGGTACTTAGTATCCCTATACTAACTTGTACCAAGGAGCTTTTGACTTTAGTTTCTACTAAGTGCGAACACCATTTGACCCTGAAAGTTCGTACACCACTTCAACCTTAATTGAGACGAGATATTCATTTTGAGAGAATAGCGTCCTATCTCCCAATGATCTCTTTGCGATCTCTAGGCTTGAATGAACTACGTATGCAAATGTAGTCTGAATAGCTACCATTCTAGTCGTCCCTTCTGATCAAGAACTAGCTAAGTTCGTTGTCAGGAACTGGTGTATATGTAATATATGCATGTATGAGTCTCGACACGCTAGTATCATAAAGAGACTCAAGCATCTCTAGTCTTCCAATCTAAGTGTGGTTCCCCTCGGACCTCCTGCCTCTAAGAGGGACTCCTATTGGGGTCATCCGACATACTCCTAATTTTGAACAGGTATTGGTGATTTCTGAAGTAGTTTGATAGCGTCAGGTATCTTATATCTGGTTGATAGAAAATCCCTCAGTTGGCTATTTACTAATGCGAGTAGTCTTATATGGTTTGCGGTCAGGGAGTTATAAATTAGTAATTATTATTTCAATTCCTATATAGCTTTGCCGCAACCATCTTATCTAGTCACTTGACCTTTATGGTCAGATTCGTGACATTACCACTATGCTAGGTCTTATATGCCTAACAGTTTACACCAATGAAGTTTACCTTTAAGTTGGAAGAGGACTCAGCCAACCAACAGTACAACGAAAACCTCAAACCAGGTATCATATGAAGAACAGCATTTGGCCCCTACTCCTCCTTATAAACCTCTTACAATCTAGTTTTTCAGTAGTTTTTCTGCAATAGGGCATACTCAGCTTGTCCCAATTCGGATGAGAACAGAAAGAGAGAGGGTAGATGAGAAGGATAGACTTGATTTGAACTCTATTCAATGTGAATGAGGTATAGGTTCCATACCTCCTACTACTTTATAAGAGAATGGGAGGAATAGAAGGAGGATTTCAGACTATCGAAGACGTGCTCCTTACTACTACATATCACGATATACCCGAACCTTTCCATATATGAATGATATTCTAGGAATGAATTAGGCTTCCTACTCACCTGATATGAATCCTATTGAGAATGTTTGAGTGCTATAGAAAGCTAGGCTTAGGAAGACATTTCGGTATCTTACCTGCCATCCCCATGATCACGATGAAGTTATACATTTAGCACAAAAGCTTTGGGAGGAGTTTCTGTGGCATAGAATCTATAGGTGGATAGATGGAATGCCAGGATGAGTTACTGCTCTACTGAGGAACCATGGAGGTCCAACTCATTGGTAATTTATATTGCTTTTCTGTATTCTCATTTGACTTCTTTCTCTTAAGTTCAGATAGCCTTGTATTTTTCTTATAATATAATATGTTTGGTGTTGTGAAAATCTTCGGGGGTGCCAAGACTCATTATCCCACTATTTTCTTCACGCAACTGATACGGTCCAATTATCTTAAAGTGTAGATGAAAATATAAATAAATTATTCTGAAGAAAGCAAACTATTCATCAATATGGTAATATATAAAGCGAGTAAAAACAGACAATTGTTATTCTATAGTTCGAAAATGCCTTCCCAACCTTACAGTTGAATTCCCAGTGTGTCCGAACCTAGTAGTACTACTTCCAGCAGATAAATTTTATACTGGTATTAAAAAACAGGTGAGGGCTAAAGAGGAAATCACTCACTGAGCCGCTTCACAAGTCCAATAAGCTTATACAGAACTCTTATCGATCATATACAGTCAGCTATAAACTATGGATTTTGTTATACTGGAAAGAGGTTAGAGTTAATTGTTGTTCAACAAAGGAAAGAGAGCTTACCCATAAGGAGGTGGTGTGCTAGTTTAAGGTTTCCACAGCAAACCTTTTCCAGTAGAGGAAGAAGGAAATAGAAGGAAAGTTTTTGTCACTAAATTGTAGTCAGTGAAGAGCAACTAGGGGGGGGGGGGACAAGTGGGCCAACAATGGAGAAGGAATTATTCAAGAGGTTTCGGGAAAGGAGGACACTTGACTGACCTGTACAATACAGATAGTTTAAAAGAGTTAGCAAAGAACACTTTTTAAAACACTATGCAGAAAGAAAGGAAGAGGACTTTACTTATTCAAATGAGTGGTTCAGAGGATATCTTAAGTAGCACCAAATTAGTTATTGTTTTATAACCAATAACAATAGTAAGTTTCCAGTTGACTTTAGGAAACCAATACTCAACCGGTTAATCTTTAATTGACGAAACTTACTACTCTATTCAAATGAGCCAATCAACATAAAGGAAATAGAGCATAGTGCTCCCATTAGTGTAGGTCGCTACCAATTACAAAATATTTATAATATGGACCAAACACTCATTCCATTTGAATACTTGGATGGACGTATCTATAATCAAATAGGAGAAAAAACTATTTGGCGTTAGTCAAGTAGGTCAAAATAGGAGAAATGCCAAGGAAAGGTACAACTTACAATCTTTACTGATTGCATTCTTCATGTGAAGTCCTTAATTTTCTTCTGAGATAAAGGAACAGGAACTACACTCCTAGCTGTGTGAAAACAATACTATAATTGAGTTATTGTAAAGTTTAATCCTACTGCCTATATGTTAGGCGGAGACAACCGGTATAGACTTAGGGTTGTCTAAGCCAATCGAGATTTGTTTCGTATAGACAGATATTTGTCTAGGAAGGCTCAGAAGTAACTCGTTTCGTTTATGACTACTAAGAGTGCAAGAAGGTAAAATAGAATCGTAAAAACAATATTATATTGTTAAGGTCTCTTCTCCGTTGCTTGATGATGTCTTAAGCTTGGGAGGCACTTCAATATTTATATTCCGCGTCTGAGTGTTTGTGGACTACATCTATCTAACATACAAAATATGTACCTCTTTAAATCTAATGCGCAACGTCGAGTTCTCCATGAAGGTGTGAACACCGGGAGATCCTGAAAACCATCACACCCTCTTCGGTGATTACTATTTTCCTATCTGGAAGACATACTTGTTACCAGTAGTAATTCACCGATTCTCAGAGTCCTTAGACCTGCAGCCGAGTTCTCAAGTCGAACTATGTTGGCTCCAATAGTTCTTTTCGTCATTAAGAGGATCAGTCTTGATGCGAAGTTGCCTTTGCATATATGCCGGAGTCGATGACTTTTAAATGTGATAACTCAACAACTAACTGATGGAATTTATTCCGATAACTCTCTCTTCGTAGAGGAGAGGTCATTCTATTGAATAGTCTCATAATTCCTCGGTCGGCAACTCCTGGTTGTTCTATATAGAGGGAGTGGACCTTCGTGTTATGTTAGTCATAAATCCCGCAACTGCAGTACACCCCATATCATAGTTGCGACACTCCTTAGAGCTCGTTGGCTTCTTTGGTAGTGTCTACAGGAGCTCTAGACTCTTTCTGATTATCGGAGAGTGGATGTGAATGTGTTGGTTTGTTACCCCGAATCTCCTAACATTCATATCTCAACCTTGTGCGAAAACGTCCCGTTACCTAAGACCTATGCCAAAGACATCATATCTTTGAAGCCTAGTAACGCCCTGAGTAGTTGGCCGATTGACTTTGTTCTACTTCTCAGGTCTTGCCAGAGATCCCCTCTTATACATATCCTGTGAACAGCTTCCAGTCGGATGGACAACAGCGACGTATATGGTGTGATTCTGACACCTTCAACTTTGTGACCATATAGTCACAGGACGTAACTAGGGTTGATGTGTAAGATGACGCGCGGGCCCCGTAAGGGGGCCGGAGGGGGGTGTTGGAGACTAAGATTCTCAAACTCGGGTAAAGTTACCCTACTTAGGGTACTCCTAGGTTATCGGAATCGGGTACTCCTAACACTATACCATCTCAACCAATATGATTGAGTGGCTTAAAGAGTAGCTTATTCCTGTCCTAGACAGCCAGCCAATACTCTTTGCAATACACCTGTTCTCTATGTATAAAACTAAGTAGGTACTTGATACCTTTTATACCTACGATAATACAGTCAGAGTAATACCAGAGGGCTGTACTAGATTAGTACAACTGCTTGATATTTCCATCAATCAACAGTTTAAAGATCTATTAAGAATTAGCTATATTCCAAAAAATAATAGAAGGGGAGACTTAGCTAATATAAGTGTAAAACAGGAATCAATATATCAGTATATAGGCAAAATTAAGGAGCAAAAAGTGAAGACACTAAGGAAAGGGAAAGAGCTTACTGGAAGCATGATTGGTTGTTAAGGAATTTTAGTTACTTAGACTGTAGGGAAGGTATGGAAGAAATTTTCACGGAAAATAGTTGAAGTAGTTCACTACTCTTTCTATATTATTGGTCTCTTACTCCCAGTTGATGGGAGTAAGAACCATGAGTTATCAATTAAGGGGTTAGCAAATAGTATACTGGTTGAAGGATTAAAAAAACAGGAAAGAGATGTTAGGTAGAGACAACGTGTATAGACTTTAGAATTGTTTAGGCCACTCAGAGTTCATTTTATAGATGAAAATTGTCTCAAAAGGCTCAATTGCTACTTGTTTTATCCATAGCTACTGGGAGTGCAAGAGTACTAGTACAGTAAAATTGTGGGAACAATGTTATATTGTTCAAGTGTTCTCTCTATTGCTTGATAATATCTAAAATTATGAGAGACACTTTGATATTTATATCCTGCGTCTGAGTGTTCATGGACTACATCTATCTATGATACAATGGAGGAGGGTACAAGAACCTTACAAATGTGGCTGTACATACTTGTATGAGGCTGTGGACAAAAATCACCACTAGCAATTGTCCACCACAACCACAACCACAATACGGATATTAGATAAAAATGCCTTCCACTCTACTACGCAAGCCACCCCATAGTGAATGGCATACTCCGATGCAAGCCAGAGTTCTCACACTACTCTCTACTGGCTTGTTCCAGTCTGAAATTTCATGGCAGACTGTGGTTCTACAACGAACGATTTGCAATTGGAAAAAGCTACAATAACTACAAAGATAACAAGATGGCCCTAGATGCCCACACCTCCTTAATGAACGTGATATCCGCTAATTGATCTTCCGTCTCCGAATTGGCTGGAAGGGGCAACGCCTTTACTGGTAAAAGTTGGGTCAAGAGGTGTGATTGACGGTCTCTTCAAAAACGATTAAGCGAGAACTTGAGAAGAGGAGATACTCAAGATGCAAGGCTTGTAAGAAGCCTTTTATCAACAAGGAAAACCAGCAGAGGTGTAAAGTTTACGCTGATGAACATTTACTCAAGCCAATAAACTGGTGGCAAAAGTATATATTCTCTGATACGTGTATCTTCAAGTTTGATACATCTCAGAGAGGAAGTGTTTGGATTACTTGACTTTCTAGAAAGTGCTACCTTGACGATTGCATGCAGCATTCATTCTACAGTAGCTGTGCATCTGTAATGGTATGGAGCCCGGGAGCCATTGGTCACAATTGGAAGTCACCACTTATGTTTCTTGAAGGGTCTGGTAAAAAAGGTGTGATTGCAAAAGACTACCTCCAGCAGGTCCTTGAACCCATTGTCGCACCTGCCTTCATGCATCTTCCCTCTTATGATGCATCTCCTGAGGCTGAGTTTATTGAGGACTAGGCCTCAATTCATGGAACTAAAGGGGTTCTTGTGAAACTAAAAGAAATGTTAGGCATTCCTCTTTACACTCAGCCAGCCTTATTACCGAACTTAAATCCTACAGAAAATTTTGTGGAGGATTATGAAGCAAAGGATTAAGGAAAGAAGTACCTTTCCGAAAACGATTCACCAAATGAGAGAAGCCATTCAGGAGGAGTCGGACCATTTCAGCCTCACAATTGGAACTGCTACATTGACAGTATGCCTACAAGACTTGCACAGGGTAAGCAACAAAGGGGATGCAAACTGAATTTTGATGTATTTTCTATGTTCCAATTCGCCTCCTGTACCACCTTCTATTTTTTTTTTGAATTTTCTTCCTACTTTTGTTGTTGCGATATTCAAAGTTATTTGAACATGATGGAGTGTTCGGAGGTGTGTTGTGTGGTTGCTAGCGGTGATTTTTGTCCACAGCCTTGTACTTGTACAGCCCTGTCCGGAAAGTCTTCGTACCGTTGCAGTGCAACCCCACACCACCCCATCACCACAACAACCCCCTCCACCATGTCTCCTCCACACTCTCTCAGAGCTAGAGAAGACCTGAATAATGAAATTTATACCCTATATAAACATACAGATATGGGAGATCACAAAATTTCTAAGTCTTTGGGCATTTCCAAGTCCACTGTTCAGTATGTGGTCAAAAGAGCTGAATCTAGGGGTGGAAACACCCATGATGCAAAAAGAGGTGGAAGACCAACCAAGATTACAGACAGAAAAAGGAAGATAGTGGAGTCTATTATTGATGCTGAGCCTCATTTAGCATTAAGAGACATTACCAAAAAAGCCAATGTTGGTTTGGGAAAAACCACTGTTGATAAGATCATATCTCAAGCTGGTTTTAAGCTTCTGATACCCAGAAAAAAGCCTTTTTGGAGGAAAGGACAGAAGGAGAAGAGAAAGGAGCTTGCTAGGAGAAGGAGGAACTGGAAGGGAGCATGGAATTGGGTGGTTTTTGTAGATAAAGCCACTATCATCTATAATCCAAATCCTACTGGCAGAAAGGTCAGAGTTATACCTGGAGAAGAGCTGGAAGAAAAAAACTTGAAGCCTAGCTTTAAGTCTGGGAGGACTAGCATTGGGGTATATGCTGCGACATGAAGGGAGGGAGGACTGAGTTAATTCTTGTGAGGAAGAGGAGGGAGGAGGAAAGGACCAGCAAAAGGGACAGACTTGGCCTCAATTCCCACCAATATGCAACTGAGATCCACCAGCCCCACCTCATCCCTTTTATTGAAGGTCTGGATAGACCTTCTGACAACATCTATCTAGCAGCAGACAATGCTTCCTGGCATGGTGGTGAGGAAAATCGAAAATTGGAAGCAGAGTGTGGTTATAAAAAACTGCCTTGGCCATCCAACTCACCTGATCTCAATCCTATTGAGAACACTTGGGCATTACTCAAAAGAGCCCTCACCAAGCGATTCTCCAGACTGGAAAGAAGACCTCACAGTGCTGCTGAATTGTTTGAGGCAGCAAAGGAGGAGTGGGATTTAATTCCCCGAGAGAAGTTGGATAGTTGGATAAATAGGATGCCTGAGAGAATTTTGGCAATGTTGGATGCAGATGGAGGTCATACAAAATGGTGAAAATGTTTTTTTTATTTCTTACTAGCTATACTATCATATTTCCTTTAATTGAGTTTTCTACTTTTTTTTTTTTTGAATTTCATATGGTTGGGGGTTGTGGTGGTGCCATTGCCGTGCGATGGTACGAGGACTTTCCGGACAGGACTGTACAAGGGTAGGGGATCCACTAACCACAACAGACAGTGAACTATGATATTTTGCCTGCCAACCCCCAATAACTATTCCATAACTTCTTCCCAGACCTTGGTATTTGCGCCGCTAGACTACCACCGGTATGTACATCGAAAGAATGAAGAAAGAAACAACTTGAGAGCCTGAACTAAATCAATTCGCAAGCGCAATACAGAACGGGAACATGCCAGGAACCACTGATCGAGATGAATCCGATGCAGATGTGCGCAACAGCAAGTAAATAACTGGTGGGCTGACTGTTATCCCGATCACAGCCTGCAGAAATGTAAGTGAACAAATCGCAGAGAGGAAATTGCACACGCGATCAAGGCTGAAGACAGACGAAGGGTAGGAGGAAGAGTGGTCCTCGCGGAAAAAGCTTATTACGCTTCGCAATTACAACGCTTTAAGAAGTGCAAAGCAATGCAAGAGCAAGCGCCCCCTCAGCTTTCGCCCCGGCAAGCCCGAATTCCTTAAGTAAGGAGTCCCTTCCCCACCCCATCCGTGCATAAAAATAAGCAAGGAAAAAAAAACCCCTCGAATAACTTCTCGTACTTCTAAGAATGCAAGAAGTAATAATTAGTGAAAAAGGCGACCAACCAGTTTGCTTGTCGTTGCTGTCGTTGATACTGCTTACTGTGGGGGGGGGATGGGTCATTCAACTTACTCGATAGCTGCCGCCCTCCCCGGGCGCAAGGGGGAGAAGGTGAGGAGGAGGGAGCCGAAACAAAAACGTATCGTACCCTTAAGAGTTCAAAAAATGACCGAGCTATGAGGCCGCGGATATGCCGTACAAAGCTGCTGTACGCTCTTTCCGTCCGGTCATTCAGTGTGCAGTACCGTTACTGCCCACCCGCGCCGGTTGGAAAGTCCATCGCTCGGTGCCGGTTCCATCACTCATTTACTCGCGGTATTCTACTATGCCAGCTAAGGTTGCATTACTCGCACATACGATGTATGTATGTACCGTACCCCACCTTTTTTTTACCAGGCCCAGCTGATTCTGCCTAAACTTGAAGGTGAAGACAGATTGTATAAGGAAGTTGGAAAAAAAAGGTCAACTTATCCACTTGGCCCTATGATAGCAAAAGGGGTGCCTCGCCGTATTGTAGGAGCAGAGTACGGTCCCTGTATTGTATGGTAATACCGGTACGACCACGGCATCTGTATCATATATGCAGCCAAGGCGCACCCAAAAACCTTCACTTTGCAGATGAAGCAGAAAAACCCACCCAAACAGGTGGAGGGTGAGGTAGTCTAGTTTAAGGCGACGCAATCAATCCCGAGAAATGCCCAGAGCCAAGGACGAGTAATAAATTTGAAAACTAGAAACCCGGCAGTCTCAACCATCACCACGCTAGATGAATCCCCGAGAGCCCCGGGCACCGTAGACGTTAAACTTCACGAAGCATCACTCGCCGAATCTCTCGCCAGCAAGCAAGCGATAGTTAACCGTCCCCTCCAACCCACCTACCTACCTACCCCACAAACTTTGCAATCAACCTGAAACGAAGCACGCCCCACTCATCCGGGGAGCTTGAAATCACCTACCGAACTGGACGGGACGCCCAGAGGATCGGCGAACGCCAACGGACAAGTATGCGCGATGTTGTGCCTGCCTCCCCGCCCGCCTTCCTGCCTGCCTGATACCTGTGTCTCGGGTGGGTTGGAATAAATGGATGAATGAAGCCAAGTAATTTTATATGAGGCCTAAATGACCAATCAGGCTTGCCAAGAATGCAACGGCGCGAATAGGCTACGGAATATACTCGAGTAATAATAGGCAATTCCGGGGCCGACGGGCCCCCCGGGGGGGAAGAGTAGAGAGGAGGGCTCCTTGTGTTAAGTCGTGATGGTGGTGACGGTAGATATATATGAGGCATTACTGCGGATGGCAGAGGTTACAATCAGCTGAAAGTGTTTGGGCCATTCTTCATCTTATTATTTGATTTGATTTGATTCGGTTTTTCATGTTGGATTGATTGCCTGATTGCTCAAGGTTGTGGTTGTCGTACCGGTCGCGTCTATAACCAGGAGTATCATAATTATGCAAAGAGGAGTGATGTTTGTGTGTGGTGGCATGGTTTGGTTTGGTACCATATGCGGTGCGCGTTCCAGAGGGAGGGAGGAGGTGGTGAGGCAAATGGGGATGAGAGGAGACACGTTCTTGGATTGAGGTGGCTTCGGAAGCTAGGTAGGTGATGTGGTCTATTATGGAAGGGGGAGGGAAAGGGAAAAAAAGAAAAGAAAAGGGGAAATGGATTACTGGAGTGCTGTGCGCAGAGGCAGGCAGACCTGAATCTTCGGTTTTCATATAAATCGATGCGAGTCACGAACAGAGACATGATGCCGGTGCTCGCTGTGCTCGAGTACCGTACTGTACAAGTACCTAGTACTCATGCAGTACAAGTGCTCCAGTTTATCACATCTAACCCCATCGTCCAATTCACACACACAATACCATCAGTCCACACATCATATCTCAGAAAAAATAAAGACTGGTTCTATGGAGGCTGAAAGCCACAAGGGCGCAAACCTTCAACATCCTTCCCTCCCCGCAAATACTTTTCCTTTTTCCTTTTTTTCGCTTTCTTTACTTTTTTTCTTTCTCAACCCCGCGGTACGGTATCAAAGCAATGTAATTACTCTTACTCAGATTTCTCGAGTGACAACCTGTGACGTGCGATCCGCGATTATTCCCTTTTTTTGCGCGATTTCGCTCGACGCCAAGGGTTTGTGGTGTGAATTACGTCTTTTTTTTTTTTTTGTCTTGTTATTTGCCCATGGAAAGTTATTTCGGAGAGACAGACGAGAACTTATCTGGCTACCGACGGTAAAATAAACACGCTTTTGTCGACGGATTTTCAAGAGGCTAGCTATGATACGAGTACTTGTATACTAGCTCCGAATAACGTGCGAATGCGCTCATGGCTCAGGATGCTCGAGTTGCCGTATCATATCATTGGTCGAAAGCTCGCCATCTCGCACCCTGACTTCGCATTCGCTCGCTAGGTTTGAAACGAGCAAAGGGAAAACAAAGACTTCGGGCTGTTTGTTCCAAAATGCACGTGTTTATATTGCCAGGGTTGTGTTGACAGAGGATTCCTATTCCTTTCCGGTAGCCGAAACTCACGGAGGATTCTTTTCCCTCTTTTTCTCCGTCCGCCTTTTTTCCTCTTCTTGACCTGGCCACTCAAAAATTGGCACGATGCGGGCTTTTTCGAAGCGGTCGAAGGGAGGGATTTCCCCGGGGCCGGTTGTGGCAAGCCGTACTAAGAATTCCAAGACGGCTTACGAGATACCAGATAGGTGATTACAGTTTCATTCGCTATATTAGTTTATTTCTCCAACCCCGGAAGCGGCCGAGTATGATACCGTACTGAGTGGTGGGAATGTTATGTGCGGCAGTCTTGCTCGCGACGGGTAAGTGACACAGTCATGTCACTCACGGGGTCAGGTTAGGGTGACGGTGAAATGGGTGATGGGGTGTCAGTATGAGGGTAAAGAGTTGATGCGTCTCAATCTTTCATGACTCTTGTTTCAAGCAATATTTGAAAGCGACACCCTGGCTCATTTTGAGGAGGGCCTTTATGAAGCACTGGATAATGTGCTAGATGAGAATGAAGTGTCTCTCGCAGATGAGTGTGTGTGGTTAGTAGGTGTGGTTCCTGTCAGAAGATATTTGTAATACGGTATGATCCAAGCTTGCATGCCCCCGGTAGTTAATTGTATTGTACTCTTTTTTTTTTGTATCTCAATTTCCCACTCTGCTTTATCTTATCATCTTTCTACTTTTAACCACTCTTCTAACTTCGTCTAGTAGCAATTGGCCGAGTACCGGTACTCAAGTACCGGTACCCTTCCTGCCACCCACAGTATGCTCGAGTACTGTATAGTACCTGTATAATACGAGGGCAAGATACCCCTGTCATGATGATACCTGTCAGACAGGGTATCAGTAAGGTCCATAGTGACACCCGTCACCGACTGACCCCTGGGCGACACCCTGTGGTGATGTGCGGTGCGAGTACCGTAGGCGACTAAACAGTCTGGACTAGGGTCGGTATCAAAGACAGAACTCGAGACCGGTTCGCGTCCAAATAAATATCCGGAACAGTTGATGCCATGGACCGTCGACCTTTGCGATTGAAGTCTCATTTCCGAGAAGTTGTCTCTATCTTCACGCTCGGCCTTCGGAACATTGGCTGCTTTTGACTGATGTAGATCGATGGCGACGGTCGCCGACGGAATTCGGAGAACCCCGCTCCAGTACCCGACATAAAGAACTCGGACATTTGAGTCCCAAGTTAGTATGGGCGCTCGAGTGTGCACAGATAATTTGCCATACGATACAAATTTTTGATACCAGATCCCTATGTCGGTGCCTGGTACTTGTGCTCGAGTACTTGTACTCGTACGTACATTCTTGCCCTCTCAACTTGCATATCGTATCACATCATCACGATGGATACGACGATATGTTATGATAGCTTGATGATTTGGCAAGCTGGGCTTCTTTTCTTGCCTCAAAGGAGTGGCGTTAGTAGCACGGGCTGGTGAACGCTCTAATTATATAGCGGAGATAACCTCCCCAGCATGATTGGTTCGCGCGCATTGGTGAACCCTTGGATTATCCTCCGAGCCCTGGTTCTCGGTTAAGGGGTTCCGAAAGGCATTAATATTAATGATCGGGCTTCGCTCGGATAGGAGGAGGAAAAGAAAATAAATACCAAAAAGCTGGAGTACCGGTACGTCTCTCAGTTTTTTCTCTTTCATGGGATACCGGGGAGCAGACGGAGAAATGATGTTCCAGCTCCACCATGGTACTGGAGCCGGAGCCGATGCACAAAATTACTTGGGAGTAAAGCCCAGTCTAGAATTATGCAGGTCTTTCGAAAATTTTCGCCTGGGATTTTCCGGCTCGAGATCGCTGTCTAGAATCTCGATGGAGGGGGAAATGGGAGAAACCTAAGTTATAAGTGAATCGAGTGGGAAAAAAGGGTGCAACCAGAATATCCTTCAAACTACCCTCGCTATTCTCGCTATTCTGAGCGGTGACAACAGACGTCCCCTACGGTACTAGTACTCGAGTACTCGTACCAAATTCGGGTGGCGTCCTTAAGTTGGATCGCGTTTTCTTGAGTTCTTTGGAGATCAACGTCTCGTGTGGGCAACGGCACCCCCACATGGCTAGCAGGTCACCTGCGTCTCGAAAAAGAAGGGCTCGTCCGACAGAAAACAAAAAGAGTCAAAATAGGAACATTTGTTACGAGTAGGTACTCGAGCACAATCCATAATACCGCTAAGGTATCCCCGATTTTGATCCAGATCAGCTACAACACTTTTAACAAGAAAGACAATCCCTCCATTGAAGAAACGAGTTGGTACCGACCGATCGGAGTACTCGAGTAACGCTGGGAATCCTATTGACTATTTCTGGTCAATAGAGGATTCGGAAGCGCCTTGCGAACGCGGTTAGACTTCTGGAAGCCGGGATGAAATGAAGAAATGAAAAAAAAAAAAAAAACTGACGCTTGTTGGGACACAGCAACAGCAATGTGAATGCGTATGTGGAGCGCTAGAACCGCGTGCGCCCTGTCTGAGGCTGTCCAGTCCGAGCCGCAATTGATTGGGCTCAAATTATTGCGAGGGCTTGCTGATGTACTTGTACCTATACAAGTAGGTACAAACTACGCTCTCACCTATTTCCATCCAGTCCGGTGAGGGATCTAAAGTGACGCCTTGTGAGCACTCCCCCATACGCCACCGCCGGATCTATCATCCATAGGAGATACCAAATTATGTATATCTTTATGTGATGCCGGCATGCAAATGTTACTTCGTTCGTTGGCGCTGGCTGGCAATGGCCAAGTATCATCCAATAGGGCCGTCTTCACGAAAACATTCGTTGGGAATGTGCTGGCTGTTTTGTATCGGTTGTGGGGTTATCGTAGCTATACCGTATCTATCGATCTGGAGGCAGGGATTCCCGTCGCTCTGAAATTTTGGTCATCGGTATTACCTATCGTTGAGCGTACTTGTTTCCCAACCGTTTTTGTGTTTGAAAACTTTCTGGTTCGGTACTGCGTTTCTTTTTTTGGTGGAATTGTCCCCAATTAGGTGAGGGATGAAGTGTTTCTGAGCCCTTTACCCCGGGATTTTTGGTGGTGATGCAGAGTTAAAGTGCAAAGGGGAGGAGGGCAGAGGAAGGGAGCTGCATCTTTGATTGCCTCACAAAATGTGGGGATGCAGAGGGCACAGTACGAGTAAATCGACCTCTGTAAGAGGGATGCCTTTCTTCCGATCTATTGACAGGGTCCCCCCCACTCAGAATCCTGTGCAGCGCCGCACAGTGACCCGCGGAATCCCGGCTCCCGTCGACACTTGTAGATTGCGGTCGGTCAGCCATCGCCTCTTTGCTGGCACTTGTACTCCAGTAGGCTGAATGTAGCTCATTTTTCTGTACGTACTTGTACTGTACCACTTGCTCGTACTACCGGTACCGGTACTCGAGTACGGTACCGTACTTTGGCGCCATGATAAATACGGTAATGGTATGTGAATAATACCGGTATGGGGGATGCGACGGTGACTTCACGATGGAGGGAGCATGGGTCGTAGACAAGGCTGTGGCCGACAAGTCACCGTCACCATCACAGTCACCGTCACCTCTTAGCACAGTGGCGAGGCACTCCCACAGGAGTTTTCGGCCCGGTCAGAGTGTAATATTACTGGATCTAGAGATTCTTATGGGGGGGGGGAAGTGAAATCGCTGGAGAGAATGAGACTCAAAGCGACATGAGGAGCTAGCTACCGGTATCGGTGTTATTTCTACCGTGACTATTTACCTACGCAGCGCCTACCACTGCCAGTTCAATAGGGTACGTGTGATATACGTACCGTAGCGATAGACACACCTACTCGAGTACCGGTGTCTCGTTTTCTACTCAGTATTTCCTTCATTGTATTCAGTCGATTTCGTCAAGGGCTAGATCAGAGGGGGATAAGAGGACTAAAGAGTGAGTGATTGGGTTTGGAGGGGGTGATATTTTGAGGAAAGGGTGTGGCACAGGTCAAGGGACTACGGTATTACACTTTTAGGTTCTCTGTATGATACAAGTATCACAATTGTAGCATTTTGTCGCAAAACCGAGATAGGCCGACATCATCGTGATAATAGCGTCATTGGGCACAAGATAAGGCATGAAAAGTGATATAAAGCGTTAAAAAAGCGAGAAAACAAACCTGCTCTGGAGCCCTTCCCCGTTACAGATAATATTTCCAAATCCATCTTTGTATTCCCATTCCCCTGGAGCGTGACGCTCAACTTACCATAGTATTATGATATGTGCGCCGTATCACTAAAATGGGTACCGTATTTTATTTTTGAGTGTCGAGAGGACTTTTTGTGAAGAACCCTTTGAGACTTTCCCGACCCCAAGCGAGGAACCAGAGCCCTGTCACTTGCTTACGCTACTTCTTTACTCGCTGACTCCAGATTTCTGGTTGTGAGCGTGTGGATTCAAAAAAAAAAAAAGGAATGGGCACAGCAACGCCCATACCAACCCAACCACTTCGTTTTGAGCGCGAGTGGCAGAGGGGGGCGTCTGGAGCAGCGCATCAATACAGCGCTCACAGCAGCAGGGGAAGAGGGAGAAGAAAAAAGAAAGAAAAAAAACGAAAGAAGGGAAACGCTGGGTGAGTACAGCAGACGGGGAAGGGGATAACAGTGTTGGTGCTGCTGTGAATAACACTTTAGGTCCCAGGAAGCAACCAGCAGCAAGAAAGCGAGGTGGACGAGCACCGTCTCTGCAATAACAAAAGAGGCATAGCGGTCGACAGCGTTCCCTCCTTGGTACGGTAGACTTGAGCCCCCCGTTATCCCCCCACCATCCCTCGTTCTGTGCCCCGAACCTTTTAATTCCTGCGTACTCGTACATAATATTATCATACATAATTTACGCCTTCCCCCCCCCCAATCCTCTCACTTCTTTCCCGCCCTTCTTCCCATTCCCCCGTTCCGCCCAGACATATTTGTTCCACCCGTGTCAATCTTCCTACTTTCTCTTTCCCCTACATCTCCGCATCTCTACCCTCCCTACCCTCCCTACCCTTCTCCCCTCTTCCCTCTTCCGCACCCCTCCCCCCCCCCCAGACATACACCACACACACCCCTCCACTCTCCCTCCCGACCCTCCTCCGCATCCCAGAGTACATATTCTGCATGCTCCTCCCCATCCTCGCCGCCCTTGGTCACCAAGTCTCGGCGTACTATTTGGGCGGTCTCCTCCGTGTGTCTATTGGCAAGTCTATATTCCTCTGCATCCCTTCCTGTGCCCCTTGATTTGCTGCATGGAACATCGACTTCCGCCGGATTACGGACCATCTATAATACTACCTCTTCATCTGCCCTTAAACACATCTTCCGCCCTCCCCTCGAGAGTTTCAACTTGACCAACCTACCATTCAGAACCCAACCTTTATAGATAATTCGTTTGGCTTCCGGCAATACCTCTCGACCCGCTCTATACAGGTCTATCATCCATACCTCCTGCACACTTCGACCTTATCTCTCCCAAGTCACTCCTCACATGGCATTTATGAATACCTCACATTCGGATTCTTGTCCCTCTACCTGCTCAAGCTCTATAGCTTCCCTTTCCTCATTACCAATGACACCAGAAACCTATCCAGAGCCCAATGTTGGGGTTGTGCCTCCTCTTGATCCGGAACTTTCACCTCCTCTCTTTGGTCTCGGGCATGCAGACCTCGACTCGAAGCCGAGGTTCATCATTGGACCTGGAGAGTTTGAAGAGCACCATCATGGATGCCACACCGTGCCTGAAGAAGGGGAAGATGATGAGACCGCCAGCGAGATGCACGAGCCACTTACTCCTACAAGTGATAGTCATTCTGGTGTTTTCATTAGTTCAAGTACTGAGGGATTTCATGCCGTCCCTAATCTCCCAGCAATCGTGAATACACCAGCTACACCACCAGTAGTGGCAAAGCCAGCACCATCCGTGGAGCCTAGCACTACTACGCCTAGAGGGAAACTTATCCGGCATGCCTCTGGTAAGCTTCATGGATTAATACGCAGGGTACACTCCTCGTCTGGCAATGGAATATCGTTGGATCAATCCATGGGACCATACACACCCCAGCCAACCAAGTCGAAGGGTTTCTTCTCAGCCCGCGACACACCAGAACAGTTTCAAGTCGGCACACCCGTCGTTTCTGGATCATCAACATCGACATGTGAGACTCCGATACCCCGGCCCGCGAGCACCTTTGATGAGAAGGCAGCGGGCACAACAAGGCGGTCTAGCCTCTTCCCAAGGCGTTCACGCTCAAACAGTGTGAATGGAATCAAGAATATTACAGGGAACGCAATCACACATCCGGCAACCTCAGGGGCTGGGTCAAAGTCTCGTAAAATGAGTAATGCGGTACCAGTGATGGATGTTCCAGTCATTTCACTATCATCAAAATACGCCAATCACAGCCACGTGCCAGGAAAGAGCAAGATTTGTGGTGAGGGAGTGTCTGCTATTGTCAAGGTGATGCATAAAATATCGGGACCGAACACTCAATTGTATGCTGTTAAGGAGTTCAGAAAGAGAGGAAGGGACGAATCTAAAGAGGAATACATCGAAAAGGTCAACTCGGAATACTGCATCTCGAAGAGCTTGAATCACCCAAATATTGTTTCGACAGCCGACCTCTGCATCAGTAGCAGCGATCGCTGGTGTCATGTTATGGAGTACTGCACTGGTGGTGACCTTTTCACTTTGATTTCGAAATCCTTCATGAAGGAGGCCGAGAAATTGTGCTGCTTCAAGCAGTTGCTTAGGGGTGTTGCCTATTTGCACGATCACGGGATCGCTCATCGGGATATCAAGCCCGAGAATCTCTTGATAACCAGTGATGGTCACCTCAAGATAACCGATTTCGGAGTTTCGGAAGTTTTCTCCGGCAAGCATCCCGGCTCAGCGGGTATCAAGTGTGGAGCCGATATGGCTGGTGTAAGGCTGAGCAAACCGGGTATTGTTGGCAGCGCTCCATACATCTCACCAGAGGTTCAGAACAAGGATGGCAAGTGTACATTAATCTCTCGGATCGGTTTATTTTTAACAGTTCCGCAGGTCCTTACGATGCCCGGAAGCTGGATGTTTGGTCTTGCGCGATGGTCTATTTTGTTCTCTCGTTTGGGGG
Source organism: Tuber indicum (assembly GCA_006112555.1). Classification (NCBI taxonomy): domain Eukaryota; kingdom Fungi; phylum Ascomycota; class Pezizomycetes; order Pezizales; family Tuberaceae; genus Tuber; species Tuber indicum. Next base: position 56,554 of record VBSK01000023.1, read on the forward strand.
CCCCTTGTGGGCCAAAGCCAGCACTACCGATAGTCCTCACTACGTTAAATACCTCGAGTGCTTCAACAAGTGGTTGGCGAGGAATCCTGGTGGTGAAATGACAAAGGATGGAGACTATCCGAAATTCTTCCCCACCGGCCAGTTCAAACCTGCGACCAAGCGATTGCTCTATCGAATGATGCACTTGGATCCCTCAAAACGAATTACCTCCCAGGAGGCCCTTGCTGATCGGTGGGTACAAAGCATCGAATGCTGCAACGTGGACGACCACACCGACCCGAACGTCAAGCAAGTCGATGCTGGCTCCAAATCTGCTTGCAAGCAGGCCGGAAAAGTTGGTGTTCATCGCCTACATGCTCATCTACCGATCCAGACTGGGACAACATTCGGCCGAGAGTATTAAACACAAAGGTGCGGATCGAAAACAGCAGGCAGATTAGTTGTCCAAACAAGGCAATCGGTGTCTGTGATTGTATTTCTTGAGTCTTTCTTTTCTTGTGCCTTGCTTTTTTTCTCTTTAGGGTTTGTTTCATTAGAGTTCGGGGGGGGTTTGTCTTTTGCCTCTTGTGTTCCTCTCTGTGATTGCTACACACTGTCACTTTCTGTGTTCAAAAACGTATGGGATTGGGCAAGCAGAAGCTATCGTTTAGGCGGCTTGATTTGACTTGTTAACTCTCTTACCCTATTATTCCAAAGTTTTACTTTTATTATCTCTTGTGGCGCTTATCATTTGGTCTGTTTCATACTGTCGATTGCTTCATCAATTTCCTTAGGTGTTGAATATTTTTTTACCAGTCTTCAAAGTCGGGCGTGGCTACTTCCATACTTCCTTATATCACCACCGTCCTTTCCCTTTTTGCCCAACTCTTTAAGGGGAGGTCCTTTTTTCCATTTTTTTTTTTCCTTTCACTTCTACGATCGTGCATACAGTATCTCCTGCGCAGCAGTGATTTCCTAAAATTGTTCGCTGTCTATATTTCTTGATTGCATGTATAGATCATTGTTATCATTCAATCCTAATAATTTCTGCAATGAACGTTACTACTCCACTGTCATCGGGATCCGAATCCCGCATAACATGAGTGACCTCGTCCGACCAACCGCAATTGCCTTTCAAGTCTAGTTGCTTCGGACCTTTGGAAAGCACGTTCTTCCTCCTTTCTCTTTTTTCTCTCTCACTTCTCCCATTCGCGGTAAGCGGGCAGGCAGACAGGCGAGCAAGTGCCTTTGTAATATCGTTTGTACTCGTGCAGTACAGGACTGTAGGGAGCCCATTGCACCACTGTACTAGTACAGTACACTGCACCCGTACAAATGACCCGCCGACCGACCCATCGACCCATCGACCCATCCGTCCGCTTATCATGGTACAAACACTAGTACATACCTGAAGTACCTCCAAAGGCTCCCCTCCCTCCTCAACCCGACCCGAACCGTCCATCCATCCATCCACCAATCCATCTGCGCGAGGTACACGAAAACACAAATGATACCAATCCGCCCAACCCAACCTGACCCCCCGGCACTTCTACAAAACAGCCCGACGTTATCCCTCGGAGAGGGTGTCTAAAACTGTAAATTCTGCGACCAATCATGCGAGCACAGGTCAGTCCGCAGATAGCTATTTCAGGTTATGAATTTGGTTGGTTGGACTCCTCAAGGTTCATTCAGGTGACTCAGCATCATAGCAACCATTAATTATTGTCAACGAATTACAATGACTGGAATGCTCCGATCAAAACAACAGGGTCAACGTCGCCCTGTCGCAGAATTCTACAAGTTTCAGACAGCCCGAGGGGATATCGTGGAAACCTTTTTTTATTTTTTTATAAATCTCAATGATGCCTTGGAAAAAAGAAAAAGGACTTTTAGAGGGGGGGTGGGGAGAAAAAATAAAATGGTGGTGGTGGTGGTGGTGGTGATTGGAGGCGAGAGAATACAAGCATTTCTCGAACAAAAAAAGAGTGCTTCTACGGTGTGTCGGCGTCATGTCGTGCCCACCTACCGGTCGTCTAACTACCCACTCCCAAACACCACATATTCATGCTCGTTATTTAGAATGCATATGGGATATATATTAAAGATCTACGAGTACGAATCGAATTTCTCTGGCTGGCCGGCTAGGTCAAGTCAGTCCGGTTCTCGATTTTGAACTTTTTGTGCATCCTAACGTGATGATGCATGTTGTGTTCTGGGAAATTTGTGCTGCCTCGCTTGTCTCGTTTTTTTTTTTCTCTTTGCTCTTGCTTCTCGTTCGGCGTCATAGGGATGTTTTGCAAAAAAAGAAAGAGAGGAAGGTGTGGAAAAGGCGGGGCTTTTTTTTATTTTTTTTTTTTTATTAAAAAAAAAAAAAAAAAAAAAATCCCCCTCCCTCTTGCACTTTTACCGGACCGGATTTTCGGGATCCGCTGGGGAGTAATCCTGGTAGTTTGGTTCCGTGGGTTGGATTTGTGGTATTGGTAAGGGAGAGGAATTGGGAATGAAAATGTGGAGAATGATTGATGATGCAATCATTCTCCTGGGTCGGTAAGTGCTCGTACAGGCAGAGAGAGAGAGAGAGAGAGAGAGAGAGAGAGAGAGAGAGGGTGATACTTGTGCTCGTACTGCGTTGGATTAACTATCGTGGCTTCTCTGCCGTGGGACTTCACATGCTCAACGAACTCATGATGATTATGATAATGTGTTGGCGGTGATAGTCTGGTTACTTTGCTATCTATCCGTAGGCGCGCCCCCCAGGCACACAGCAAGTAAGGTTGGCGAAAATTACGGGTAAGGTAAGGCATCATAACTATTTTCGGCGATCACGTTCAGGTGATGGGGAGAGAAGATTGGGCACCATGGTTGAGAGGAAAGGGGAGATACCGTACATGACTTGTGGCCCGTTGTTTTTGCTGTCGCCTTGAGTTTTTTATTATTATTATTATTATTATTATTATTATTATCAAGACTATATATCTTGCTTTTCACTTTTTTCATGCCGGTCGGCATGCACCCACCCGGCCGAGCTGGAGCCGGATGTACTAGTACTGTACTGTACACCTATGGTAATTATCCCCAGACAAAGTGTCCGGTCTCAACTCGGCCACGCGAGAAGGGTATGTATCCGTCTTGTTGTGTCTTCGATACGAGTACAGTACTTGGTATGGCGGTCTACAACAAAATGCACAACACTCACTACGATACACCCACTCGCGCAACGATACTCTCTAGTCTGCGGAATACGGCGCAATGTTGTCCGTGGACAATTGCCTATATAAGCGTTATACGAGTACAAAGTTCTTCGAGTAACTTATCGGTCGGATCAATCGGGCAATCATAGATCTCAGGAGGGGACTCAATACTAGCGGTGGGGAATTGTGCCCGCCATGAATGAGTTAAAGTGAATTATTATAGCACTGATGAGTGGTTTTCATTGTAGGTATGATAATGATACTGTATACCTCTGGGGAGGTTTAATTTCTTCTTCTGTCATACAGAGAATTGTTTTTTATATATATACCGTACTGTATATATATTGTACGTACTGTACTCGTACAGTGCATATCACATATCGGTATCGTGCCGAGCGCCTGTGGAGTTTGTTGTTCTGGAGGTTGGGGGAAATGAGTTGACAAAGAAAGGGGAAAGAAAAAAAAATATTAAATTCTCGCCTTCCAGAGTGGCGAAACAAGAGAACAACACCTGCTTCCTTCCTTTATTCCTTATTCCTTCCTTTGTAGTAAAATTTTTGATTGGATTGGATGCGCCAATGGATGGACTGGCTGGTGGGAGAGAAAGATAACCTACCGGTATGCGGTGGCAATCATTCAGTCTTGAAATGCAAGATAGCATATGTACGGAATTCTCGTAGAACGGGAACAAGACCTTTTTTTTTCTTCTCCCCCTCTCCCTCCTCTTCCAACCTTTCGAATCGTTTCAACTCAAGTGTAAAAAAATCTCCCACTTTTTCTTCCCTTCACTTCCCAACTCATACACACCTTTCAAGTTTCTCTTCCCCGTGCAAAAGTCAAGTTCTCCGAGGTGTTTTTTTTATTTACTATTGGACGTTTCCATAATGCGGGGTGTGGTGCACGTTAGGCTCACTTGCCAGGGGGGCACGAATGAACAAATCGATTGAATGGTGGGGTGAATGGGAAGGTGGTGGGGGGGAGGGAGGGAAGGATAAACTTGCAGCGGAAAGGTCAAGCACGCAACAACGAAAAATGTTTCACCAACGAATACTCTACGAGGGTGGTCTCGCTCCAATCCCATCCTCACATGCCTTGGAATAAAATACTGTACCCCACCAGAGAGGTATTCTCTCATTTTTCTTTTCTTTTTCCTTACCCTTCTTCCTTCCTTGTTCATTAGCAGAAGAGGAGAAAAGGAATTGATCCAAGAACCTAATTCGCCATCGTATCCAAATTACGCCTTCCCAACTCATCACCTAAATTATCTCTCCCTGCTCCACACCTTTTTCTTTACCGGGGGAGGGAAGGAAGTAAATGCAGCAGAAAGAAGGAATGAAAGGAAAGAAGAAGGAAAATCGCGGCTCGAAGGCGAGAAATGCCCACCTGAAACGAAACGGGTAGTCGAATGAACGAGGCATTTACCCACCTTGCCCGCCTACCAACCCACCAACATCACATCACTACGAGTACTAGTACAGTACAACCACCATGATACATCCACTCCTCCTCCTCCTCCTCCTCCTCCTCCTCCTCCTCCTCCTCCTCATCCTCCACTTCTCCCGATTCCTAATGGTTGCAGTCTTCCATGGGAGCACGATGAAAACTGGGCGGTGACGAGGGGTATTTGGCAGCGATACAATTGAGAAAATTGAATTCGTGAAAGCAGGGTAACAACAAAAATACATGCTACTGATCCCCGTTCGTCACCCACCGGCGCTCTCCTCGTGCCCCCCCCCATTGAAGACTGCAAGTTATCCCCAATCTCTGCACGGGTACATATTATATGGAATAACAATCGAAGGGAGGGCGGCGGTATGTACTCGAGTACGGTGCTCCGGTAAGTTAGATCTCACACTACGGGCCTTTTTTGATAGATATCGTAGATAAAGTGCGTTGTAACGTGTAGGCGTGGGGGAGGAGGCCAAGATTCATTCGCCCAAACTTAATACCAGTTACAGGTTTCACCTCGCTATAACGAACGCCAAGAGTTCCGGTCTTCCTTTTCGATAGTGAGGTTCCAATACCGATGTGACGGGTTGCGAACGAGCGTCGAAACATCGTGGAACGTATCTTATTAAGATGCTCTTCGAGTACTTGATCATGACTACCACCTAAGTGGCTACTTTGTTCATGTGCAAAAAGAATTAGAGGGGAGAGCTGCTTCCTAAAAGTGTCCCTGAACCCTTGGATTTAGTATTCCGGGGACACCTGACACTGTCACTGGCATATTATCGTCAAATTTGGGAGGAAAAGGTCACGCAAGTGGATACGCATTTTGCTCAGGGGCAGCACCATGGATCGTGATGGAGTCTCGAGACACAATCTATTCAACGTTCAACTTCATATGTCATGTTATGCTGGGTCTCCCCTAAAAGGTAGAGAGTGCTCTTCATCATAACAGGTTAATTCTCACTACAGGTTGGGTTTGTGCGGGGGACAGGGAATTACAACTGAAGATTCACCTCAAATTCCGCTGCAGTGTTCCCCAGTATATATTTCCTTGTACCACAGCGGGGAAATTTGTGCGGGGCACTCAATCTAATCTCTCTCTCCCGAGCAATTTGTTCGTGATAACTGCTCCTGCATCGCAAGGAGCTCTGCCATGGCAAGGCAACTGTGATGTTTTCTTGCGGGCGAACGAATGAGTGAAGGGGGGGGGGGTGTTGACCTTTTGATCGTGGATTCTGGGAGCGATCACAGGCCCGGTCCACTCGCGTCCGGTAGAATAGACACAACACCAGCCGGTGACGCTGATGCTGGTGCTAGTGCGATATTCGTTTAGGCCCTTTGATGCTATTTTTTGTTCGTCCACGAGCGATTGCACCTGCTAATGGCTGGCTCGATGGCTGCTGGCACGGGGAGAAAGCGGAGGAGGAGAGAGGGAGGGCAAACGCCCCAGCCAGATTAAACATCCCATGAACCGAATTCCTGACTGAGAGACAGAAGGAAAAAGCCACTCCACCCTTCTGTGTCTATCTGAAGGTGTTACGGAAAGGTACGGTGGGTAAAGCAATGGTATGATCGAAGGTTTGGATTACGGATATGGTTGGATTTACTCGCTTCATCTACAGATAGCCCTGCTGTCCAGTTCCGTTCACATGAGTTGGGATTTGAAAGCCAGCTGACCAAGTTGGCAGAACTTGGTATTGGTCGGCTCTCTCGTCCCTCCCCCTCTTCCCTCTCACTCGCTCACTCGCTCGCTCGTTCAAAACCCCCCATCTTTTTACCCTTCCCCTCTCGTTCCCCCACCATCAACTCCTCCTGCCGGCCGAAGCTTGGAGCAAGGGGGGAAAAGAGCAACGGTAATGCCACTCCGTGTGTATCATCTTGGTACGTATGTAAGCTCAGCAAAAATATCCGGTCCAACCCCCCCGAGCTCATTAACCATCCAGTCCTATTCGCTATCTTTTATAACATTGTACAAACTCCTCTTACCTTTCCTCCTAACCCACCCTGGCATTAAGGCAAACACACCTCACTTCATTCCACTTCACCGCACTGCGGATAACCTATGAGCACAGCATGGTATATACATGGGGTATATCCATGGCTGCAGAGAGTGGTTCCGGCATTTTTGCTTTCTTTTTTTCTTTTTTCTTTTTCTTTTTCCCCCTTGTTTGGAGCTGCGGTGGGTTCCGAGTGAGGGGGTGATTAGTGCTTGCAAAAGAACCATATCATATAGTGCTGCGCACCGCATACGATATATGAGATATATAATACCCTGGATCAGAAGCTTTTTAAATTAAACTTACCAACTCCAGCGTACCGTACGTAGTTTGTCTGGAGCTTAGCATAGTAGGGTCGGTAGAGTAAAAAAGCTAAGTTGCGGCCACCGCAGGAGCAGTGAGTGACTGAATGAGCGGGTGTACCGGTATCATGGCTCTCCCGGCCGGCCGGCTGGCTAGCTTACTTGCATGCCATACACGTACTATACCACCAATCACGATCCTCAGCTAGACTTATTCAGGGATTCGTCCACTCACTTACTCGCTCGTTACAGCACAGCACCCCCCAAATATCTCCACCCTCCTCCTCCTCCTCCTCCATTACCGGTATGCTAGCACCTCCTCTATCAAGCGAAATTCACACTGTGGTCCTAGCCTAATCCACAAGAACACTCACCTCTCCCCAAACTCGCAAGCAATAACACTAATCATGCAAGTAGGCGGAAACGTACAGTACAATATTGTACCCGTACCCCCGAGCGCCCGAACGCCGCATAATAACAAACAAGTACCGTAGCATGCCGTATGCAACGGATCTCCCCGGACCAAAAGCCCCACCGCCACCGCGGAGATATCTATCTGATGGCGATCTTCCATGTTCACCTCCTCTCCCATTTCCATTGCCCTTGTGCTGCTTGCTTGCTTGCTGCCTTGTCAAGTTCCTCGCTGGGAAAAGGAAGAGCATGTTGTGCGAAGTGGGATTAGAAAGGGGGGGGAGGGGTTAAACCCCACCACCCCCTATTGTGATTTTGGTTTATTACCAAAAGGCATTGCGGTTTCCTCACTTTCTTCTTATATGGGAGGTGGAGCTTGTACCTTCCATATAAAGTACCGGAGGGGGGGGACGTGGGGGTCAACTTACAATAGCTGGCGAGTTACCGGTACGGCAGGTAGGTAGGTATACGAGTATATGGCGGCGGTAAGCTGGAGTTTCTATAACAGTATAATACGTACAGTGAGATATACACATGGTATGATAGAACGAGTGGTGGTCAATGGCGTGGCACGGTGGTCTACCGTACTTGTGCGCCGCCCATTCATTCATTCATTCATTCGATCAATTCGATCAATTCGATCGGACAACGGGAACGTGCAATTGCGGGAAGCTCGGGAGCCCGGGAAGGAGAGTTAGACTATGGTAAGCCAAGAGACATAGTGCCGCAGACCTTAGCCATGGTGGTCACATACTTGTAGTCTACAAGTTCCAGGACGATACTCGATCAACTGATATTGCGGGGATGGGGGGAAAGGAAGGGAGGGAGGGAGGGAGGAGCAAAGGCAGCGAGCGAGTATGAATGATGACGCCCTTGCCCTTTCCTCCCCCCACTGCTATCATACCATCACATCAAGCAAAAAAACATCAACTCCACGTCCATCGTATCCTATGTATTGTAACCTTACATTGCGCCTAGAATATCACCACCTCATACATGATTCATGTTGCGGGACAAGAGGAGGACCACGATACTCCCGCGCCACCTGCAGCCCAACCGGCCCCGGACCAGGGCTAACTAACTCTAGGGAGCGAAGAAAAAGCTTGTCTATGATATCTACGGGCGTTCGAGGGGTGCATGCGGTGGTGCTCCGCGGAGCTCATTGGAGGGGGGGGTCCGGGCACGCGATATCATCATGGCAGATGTACGGTACATGTACTCGTACTCGTACAGAGCGAGATCAAGTGCAAGCAAGATGATGACCGGGAAAAGTCGTCGCCCCCCCCCCATTTCTTCAATTTAATTCATTTTTTTTTTTAATTTCTGGGGCGAGAGGAATAAAAGAGAAAGCTGGCTTGTCAGATCGACGACCTTTCCTTTGGTGGATTTGTTTATTTGGGATAGTACCGGCACTGCGCTCGTACAACATGTATTATGTAGTATGCTATGGCACTGTACGAGTAGAATATGGATACGGTACTCATAGTACTCGTACTGTGCAACCGGGGGTGAAGGGGGGGGGTGTGTGTGGATGGATGGATGGTCTAGTGTGAGTGTGGGGGCTTTTCCTGTACTCGAGTAGTTTTTCTGGTGGCCAATCATGTACCCCTTACTAGCAGCACGAGTACGGTATCCGGTATGAAGTGCCAGAGCATTTGAGTCCGAATTTGATATGGGCAGTCAGGTGGGCACAAGTGATTTGCCATACAATCTTTGATCCTTGTGTGGGGGGGTAATTCATACCTACGACCGTATGGTGCTACCTGTATTCCCTTCCATTCGCAGTGCTCGAGTAAATTATAAGGAAAGTCAAACACTTCAAGGAACCCCGATTGAAGATAGTACGTCTTGATGTTCTAGGATCCATTCATTTGCAGCCGCACCATACGGTCCCACAGCACCATACAAAAGTCCAAGACAAGAAGGACCGGTACTTGGGATAGAGAGCCCGCAAGTTGGTTCTTTGGTTCTTGTACTCCATTACCGGTAGATTGTTCTGGGGAAAATAAAGAAAATATGTTGGGCAACATATGCTTGATATCCCTGTCCTTGGGTTCCCGAAATGACCCTGTTGCGCCGAGGGAGGTACGGTCTTGTGCTCGAGTACGAGTACTGGCCAGGGTATGCAGTGCATCGTGTCGGTTACTGGGTCTCATGTATTCACCCAATAGACATCGATAAACATCAAATGAACTCTTCTGGGCGGCGGTGTCTCTCACACCGAACCCGTCGCCCCCAAACGGCCTGGTAGACTCTTTTTCCTGAACACAACATCCTTCCCACCTAAACCGACTAATTGTACGCCCCACCACCCCCTGCGGGATAATAAGCTTTTCCTCCAAGCTTGCCAAGATGGTCCCGGTCCCGGAGAAACAGATGGTATCATACCGGTACCGGTATCAGGATGAGTAAAAATAAATAAAAAATGGTACAGAAAAAAAAAAATGAAGAAGATGCAAAAAAATAATGACTACAGTAAGGCTTTGGGGTGAAGCAAGCAAAGCACGTGGTCTCATCTTCCTAATAGTTCTCCCAAACCACTGGAGGCAGGACCGTCCTAATGACCCTCCAGTGTCCTAGAGCGCTCGTTTCCTGCCAGCCAATAAGCGCATCGATGTTGGACTCGCTAAGAAGGGTAAATTCACCCGACACCCCAAAATATTGATCGAGATCTATTTCGAATTTGGGGAAGAGGAAGTGCCTCCTCGTAATCGACCCCAAAATATCGGCATCAGCCGGTGCACGGAACGTGTAGGGGTCCGGAGAGCGGGTGCAAAAGATAACCTAAAATCCCAAATGATTGGTGACAGTTAGCAGAGCCAGGAATGGAGTAACCAAGCTTTTCCAGTTGGAAAAAGGAGGGTGTAGAGAAAGGGCAAAAAAAGAAAGAAAAAAATAAAAACGGAGATAGGGTCAGACATGCTCAGCTCTCCGGAAGGAACGGCATAGAGAAAAGTGGAGAAGAAAAAAAGAAAAAAAAGCTGCACCCTTTGGTCGGATTCGTTATTCGTACTGTAAATGTGTCCAGGGTTTGAAAGAGTCAGGGTCCCAACTGTCTGTCTGCCTATCAGGGCTCGCCCCTCCTCCTTCAGCGGGTCCACCTTGGGCCAAATAACCGAGAAGCAGGGTCCAGCCTGACCTGGCCCGGGTAACAAGAAATGTGTCCTGAAGTCGTAGGAGACGAGGAGATAAACAGAACTGGGAAACCAGAGGGGGCCCAAGAAAAAGGAGAACAAAATGCCCCGAACAGGGTTCAAAGATCCCGTAGCACAACCCAGATAAAGATCCGAAAATCTTGTTGAGAAATAGAAAAAGAAACGCGCTTGGGATATGAAATACCTAATGTGGCATAGGCATATGTGATGTTACCTCGACCTGAGGAACCCGAGAAAAAAAACAAAACAGGAAGAAAACAGATCAATGTTGAGCGCAAGCGCATATTATAAGCCGCTTAAAGAGAGGGGGTGTAGAGCATCGAGGCACAGGAGTTGCCAGGGTTGTAAATAAAACTCACCATGTTAGTATAGTCAACGGTGGCTTTGTCAATGTCCTCTCCAGGCATATCCTCCCTGAAAACCCTGCAGCCATCAAATACCGTTCGCACGGTTTCAATGATCGATTTTGCTGCCTTCAACTTCAAATCACCAGCCCAATTCTAGAAATCACGTGGTTAATAACTCCGATAGTACCAACACAGTTACTCCGAACCCTGGTCCCAACAGGAAATTATTGGCACGTGTGATATTCAAGGGCCCAAGACGTCACAACTCTTCCAGTTGCCGTTCAAAGTAACCAAGGGCATTAGGGGTTCAAGGGGCAAAGCTTACAATCGCAATAACGCCGTCCTCGGAGAGAAGGTCCCTTAGTCCAACAAAGAATTCCAGGGTGAACAGGCTCGCCGGGACAGCTCCTCCAGTAAAAACGTCATGCAGGATATATTCATACTTCTTCCTGTCCTTGCCTCTGTTGCTGTTTTCCCTCTTAACAAAGGTGATAGCATCTTCAATGTATGCTGTGTGATTCTCTTTGAGTTGGAAGAACTCAGTCGCATATTGATGAACAACGGGGTCCAGCTCAACAACATCCGTCTCCACTCCATGAGTGATTAACCCGTTCACAGCAGTGCCAATACCTAAACCACTATAAGCAAACAACGGCGGTCAGTCCCACCTCATAAATCTAGAGTAACCTCAGGATTATGAGGATATACATAGCTAGAGCCTTTGGGTTGAGGTTCTTGGGAGGTGGGTCAATAAGCCGGACGGCTTCCAACATGACAAATATTGCATAAATTGGCTCCTTAATGCCTTGATCCATATACTCGAACCCTGGAGAAGGTATCTCCCATACTCCACCCAATAAGGAATGATCGCAGCGCAATACTCGGAAATTTTGATGATTATGTTGAAGCACAGAAATATAACCCGTATTCGATTCCTGACGAGCTAGAAGGGTATAGTTTGAGGCTGTCAATATTTCATTGAGGCCAATAGTAGAGGTGCACATGCTATTGTACATGTTTGTATGCAGCATTGCAGGAATAGCTGTGAGAAGCAAGAGGGAAGGAGACACCAATGCATAAATCCCACCAGCCAAGTTAGGGAGCCCGCAGCGGGTGAGAATCCATGACGATCCGATGCGGTTCATGAGATGTTTCGGAACTGATGACTGCATGTTCCAGAAGTATCCAGCAAATACGCTTGCCACGACTCCATCTGTGGCAAAGTTTCCAAAATGGGCCAAATGAGCTATAGAGTAAACCGACAGGAAGAGCAGAGGGTAAAACGTTACGCCCTCGGTGATTATCGGACCCCAGAAAGGACCCCAGCCATCAGAGTATCTTGCAAGGGCCCGTTGAATCGCAGGTACATAAAGGGACAGAACAGGCAACAAATTCCTTGCTTTGAATGGAAGCTTAAACGGAAGGTACTTCGCAATCCACGCTGCCGCAAACACAAAAGCCGATATCTTTGAGTGGTAAAGTGATGACGGGATTCCACCGTAAACAGGCGCCAACGCCATTTGAGATGCACAAGACATGATTGAGGCAGTTGATAGAAGAATAACAGCCTTAAACACGGCAAGCAGTTTCGAAAAACCCAAAGTGTTGGGGATAGTAGGTGAATTTCGTGAGATTTTCGCCCGCCTTGCCATCGCTCGCATACCTTTTGCGGACGGTTTGGAAGGTGTAGTTGTTGCCATTGAGAATTCGCTCGACGGCTAATAGAAGGTGAAGGGCCGGCGAGGTACAAAATGCCTCTTTAGTTCCTGAGCTCCGAGGTCCGATGATGTTGGAAGCTGTATCTATCAAAGGGCCCCCTAGAAATAAGTATCACAAGGCCAGTGGGTCGATGGGTAAAAGAACTACTATCGTATAGAGACTGAGAAACAGCGCGCGACGAAAAGAACCTGAAGCAATCGTGTTGCCGTGAGAATGTTGAAGATGGCCGTACGTACACCAAAGGGGGGGGTAGGACCAATTTCAACACAATAGAATTCTGAAGCACCTACGAACACAGCTCCCCCTAAACAAGGGTACTGTAAGGGCGCCAGTTGGCGTCTTGGCTCAAAGCGCGGGGAAAGCGGTTGCCAGCCTAGATCAGGGACCTCAAACGTCATTCATCAACGTTATCTACTCTCCTTCTCTTTTCTCACTTGTGCAACTCTTCTAGACGCTATTCGGTCTCACAACCTCCCCCCCTTTTCCCCCTAATTCATGCCTGGAAGAATTGTCGATGAAATGGAAGTCGACTCTCCCGCCTTGGCAAGCGGACCAGAGCTCGTCGACCAAACAATCAACCAAGGTCAACCCTCGACCACTTACCAACTACGCTCGAGACCATACTAACCACTTCCCCGAAGAAGCCGCCCGAGAGGAAGACCCTCATTCTAATCTAGATCGAGCACGGCGAATTACAATCAGAAATAGACGGTAAACAAAGCCATCCACCCACCTACCTTGCCCCTTTCAGCCCTAAACAGGGGAGCTCCTTGAAACATTCCTCTCATTCCTCCGATGTGCATGCCTATCACGATCCAAAGGAGGAGAAAACGAAGCTTACCTCCGACCGTGCCCAAGCCAAAGCCTAAACTACATCTCTAAGAATTCATCAACATACTTTTCATCCCCGGATCTAGAGCTCGCCGACCCGCTGCTGTACGATAGGTTAATCCGCCACTACCAAACGCCATCTGAGCGGGAGGCAGAAGGCCGGAGTAAGGGCTGGTCCGGTATACTCGAAGCCGACATAACCCGCTCAGAGGCCAAAGTTGAAGCACTCCGCGAAAATCCCCAGGAAACACTAGAGTCGCGGGCAGAGACGAACCAGGGGCAGACGGTATCGTCGAAGGAGGAAGCCGAGCAGGTGTGGCGGGAGACCATGACACTACGGTTTCTGGAAGGGAGAGATGAAGAGGCGGATTACGCGACTATCGACGGGAACGAAGAGTACGACGATTACAAGCAGATAGAGAGGGATGCTCAGGATGCCTACTTTGACGCCGAGAGTCCGTCGGTGGAGGGGTCCACGTTTGGTGATACCGGTATTCAAGATTTTTGAATAGTGTTGGGTAATTACGATATCAAGTGCAAAGAGTCATTCGGATTGGATTATAATTGAAAGAGGTGCCTTTCCCTAGGCTATTTCATCACTCCTGAGATTCCACAATATTTCATCTCAACTTATGGCACACCTAGATGCTACCCAAAACGTTTATTTCGACCCCAATTGTAGAGGTCTGCGGGAAAACTCTGTTTTTCTTCAGAGCGGCATGTCTGGTTGGCACCAAAACTAAATAATCAAGTTGTAATAACAAGGTCAAGATGGAAGTTTCCCAAATATTCACTCCCAAACGTGTGAGAGATTACAGAAACACCGGTGCCATCACTAATAATGGGGACAAAAATAAAAAATGAATGGGAATAGACGCCCAAACACCGATGCCAATGCCTTCATCAAAGTATTTGTTCTGTTTTTTTTTTTGAATTCTCTTCCCAATAGCCAAACACACTTCTTGCAGCTTGGGTATTGGAAATATAGGGCTACAAAGCCTGAGGTCATCCCAGTTGTCCGTCACCAGCAAGCCACGCTTCGCGACTCTCCATGTTCGAAAAACCCAAGATCGCCAAATGCCCCCTTGATATTTTAAAGTCATAAATAATCACTCGATACCAAATTTATAGTTCATAAATGACAAAGCTTACTACCTGAAAGTTTCTGGAGCCCTACGGCTCGAGACAGACTACTGCATGGTACCCGGAAGAGCTTTTATCAGGAGGTGTGTACTGTGCAGACAGCTAGACCCTGTAATCCCATCCATGTCGGAACGAAGTTCTACGGATGGGGGAGGCCAGGTGCGTAACTTAGTGACGAAGTATTGTTTCCGTTGGAATTATTGTGCGCTGTTACAAAAAAAACGTAATAGAGTAACTTAACCAAAACTCGCATGTCACTGCGCATGAAAATCCTACAGATACAGGGGCTGTAGGCCAGGCTAGGCTTTACACACGATTTATAGGCCACCCGAGCCAGAATCCACAAAGCCCAAGCCAATCCAGCCCATGGCAGGCGCTGCCAGCAACGATGCCCTCACATCGGAAATGCAAGGGGAAGTTCTTGATTGTGGGTCTCAGTGCCCTATCGTTGCTGCTCGAGAACTCTCCACTGTATCGTCTCCGGATTCAAAAAACACACAAAGCCCGAATAGAACTACCTCGCCGACTCCAACAACCTCTTATGTTAGACCCAATTATTAGTAAATTCCAGGCCAATCCTAGCTGCTTCCCATCCCCGTATCAATACGGGAAATTGGAATTTGCGCTTCATAACTCCATAAACCATAGAAAGCAATATTATAGTACAATACCATGGTATCTTCCGGTACTCCAGTCCTTACAATATGGTACAAATCCAAGTAGACCTCACGCCGCATCCTTATGGGAACGATTGAAACCCCTCCAATTCCAAAACCCATGATATGATATGAGAAACTTCGAAAAAGAAACTTCAAAAACCATGAACCGGTAGATCCTCGAAACGTTCTGTTTTTGTGCGCGGTGTAGCGGGGGAAAAATAGGTTCCAAACCTGAACGGGTGATAGGAAGGACAGAATGTAGGGTGGCAGGAGGAAGGAGAGGGACACCCATGAGCAGTTAATGATGAGTTATTCCGTTTGCACTGCACGAGGCGAAGGTGAAAAGTGGGAAGAGAAAGTGAAGAGAAAGTGAAGATAAAAAAAAAAAAGAACACTCTTGGTCTAAAAAGTATATGAATATATGGTGAACAGGCAGCGGATAGGCAAAAAAAAGAGCCAAAAGACCCGTAATAAAAGACCTAATGAGCAAGTAATGATGCCACGTGAAATTGGAGGTAGTAGCTAAGAGTGGATTAAGACTCAGGGTTCAAGAAGAATGAGAAGGCTTCACACTATGATACTTGTAATAGCCATCCAGGAAGCCAAAAACTAAAAAAATGAGAAATTTAGTCGGGAAAATTACCCCCCAAAAAAACAAACGCCCCACATACAAGTATAGGGTCCAATACAAGCGCCATGCATAACGAGAATGTTCCCGAGAATTTCGAAGAAAAGGTCCAGTACAATATAAATATAAAAACAAATAGAACTGGGGCAATGAGAAAGCAGGCTGAAACGACGGCGAGCAAATAAGGTTATCCCGGACGAAGGAGAAACATCCAACCTTTGTGCCTGGTGTTACCTTTCATCATTCCATCCATTCGGCGCAAACCCTAACCCTAACCAGGGTATTTAGGCTCCCCGAAAATCACAATGCCCTTTCAGTCGTTGTCTAAATATCTCCTCCAACCTTCCCGGATGCACTCGATACCCCCACCATTCTCGGCCTCCACAATCACGAACTTTTCCCACCTTGCCTCTCCAGTCTTTCCGCCGATCCCAACCGCAACCACAGAGTCCTCTCCGATCCATCCCAATGCACCCCGCCCACCACCTTCAAAGGGTGCATGTGCAGCACTCCACTCACTGGAAAAATACTTTGGGAGGAGAGGGAGTTTGCTCAGCATTGAATATCGCCGATTATCGCCGGATGGGGCATTCGAGGCTGTGCTGTGCGAAGATGATGGACGAGCAGGTGTCTGAGAAACAGAAGATAAGGAAGGTAGTTCGAACACATGGAGTGTGTTCTTGTCACTAGTCACAGCTAGCCGTGATGAGGAGGGGGATATTGCGAGTGAAAATATTGCAGCCTTATCGATCCCTCTGCGTAGTTCTCTGATCATCCGAGACGTAGCTGTTGAGTAAACATGAATCAACGTACCCTTGTTGTTATTAGTAAAGTTGGCTTCATATTAGGAAGAGTACTAAGAAATACCGTCTCTGATGCGGTGGCTAAAAGGTCATCCTGTGGCGAAATTGTGATTGCTGATAACGGGGTTGAATGTGCAGGTATGATACTAACGATCCCAGTTGCCAAATCAAAGATATTTACATGACCTGGTGTTCTACCAGGAAACGCCAGGAACTTTGATGAAAGTGCGACCAGCCCTAGTGGGTTGTCATGTGTTTCGAAGACATGCTCTCGAGCAGGGGGTGACGAGAAGGCATAGATATGAACCGTGCCAATTAAGACAACTATTATCCGCTGTCGTGACAGACGCACAGCATGAACTTCGGAGCGGAACTCAAGAGTTATCACGGCCTTTTGCTTGATATCATCCCATATTATGACTTTGTTTGGCGGGAATTTCGGAGAGCGACCCCCACCAACAAGAGCAAGGTAGTTAGCTCTGCCCAACATAGACGCCACCCCAATACCAGCACCAAGACCTGTGACAAGTAGGATACGTCAGTCTTGAGTAAAATTATATATTTGGCACTGGAGAGGAGAGCTGGGGGAACATACTTCGAGATATCTGAAGCTCGCATGGATCTGTATTGTAGACTAAATATTACGGCATGCAATAAGCGTCACGACCAGGCATGGGGGCTGGCAGGAAGAGTATACCGCAAAACCCGCTATCAAGACCAATAGAGAAGCAAGAGTTATCCTGATTGAAAGTAGCAGAGAGCGCTTGTGGTCGGCCGGTAGTCGCTATTTGTGGTCGGGTATTCATTGCGAAATAGGGAGCGAGTGTAAAGGTAGAGGGCAGGGAATGGGGGAGGGTAGCGTGGTAGAACAGCAGGGGACGAGCTTCAGACTATGAGTAATAACGGTAGTGTCGCGGAATATGAACAATATAGCAAAGTGAGGGAAGAGATGGAGGAGAGAGGTGGAGGCGAACGAGCAGTGGGTGGGAGAAGTCTAATACCGTAAATTCTACGGGAACTGCCGTATGAGTGCCTCTGTATGACGAGGGACGACTGACGATAAAGTCACTATCGCGCCCAGATATGTATGAGCTCAAGGCCCGGGAATAACAGTAGTGGTTGGGGTACGGGTGGGCTGTGCGGAAAACGCTGTGGAGCCGAACAAGCTCTGAAGGAAAGAAGTGGCACCAGTCGACACGAGCACTTGGTGATAAGGCTACTTGCTGGCTCTTGCGGGTGTGTCCAAGGTTCGTCACGCGTCGGAGTTGTGAGGAACAAATCGGGACCGAGTGGCTTTGCTGCCTATTTCCCTGCGTACGATAGCGCACGCATCTGCGTTCTATCTATCCCCGTACCACCAGCGCCCAGATTTCAGGGACCTTCACTTGGGGGCGGCGACGCGGGAAGGAGGATCGACAGAAATCTGCTGCATGCTACTTGCTTCTGCTTCTAATTTACCGCTGCTGCTGCTCTGCTCCGGCTTCTCCCCATCGCCTCCTGACCACGATTCGAATCCTGCAACTGCGTCTATCCGTCTTCATACCCTAACTACACCCCTCGAATTGAATCCGTCCCATCTCTTCCTTCATCCATCAGTGCACCCACCTACCTCCTCCGAAGTACATCTGCCCGAACAATACCTGCTACAACAGTTTCGTACCATTTCAGCAATCCCAACCGCCTCACAGTTTTAGACCCGGTTGAGCCACAAAATAATACAAGCAGGCTATTAGTCCCTAATAGCTTTCTAGGAAATTTTCGACGGCAAAATGGACCGCACCGGCGGCTTCTACGAGAGGCCTGGCTCGGCCATGTCCAATACATCATCAACCAAATCTGAGAAGGAAGACATGTGGTCGTCAATGTTGTCTTCTGTTGCTTCTTCTAAGAGACTGCCACATAAGTCCATCCTAGTCTTAGGTACATATCAGCTTTGTTCTCAACAATTCAGTGGATTGCAGCTCTGGAGTTGTAGGAGGCTAATGCATTGTTGGAAATTTCTCAGGTGGATCGGCGGAGGGCCAAAAGGAGTTTGTGGAGTCTTTGGGGGGAGGAGCAGGCAGCAGCACTCGTGGGGGGAACCGCAAAGGGGAGAAGAGGCCGCCGATAGCTAATGAGTTTGCCTTGGGCTATGCCTACCTTGACGTTTTGGATGCCGACCACGAAGGTTGCTCTTTTTTACCAAATCATTCCCTATACTCTCTAATCGTCCCATCTGTGTAGATGTTCTTGCTCGCCTAGGGGTGTATCTAATTTCCGAACCTACCCCGTCTTTCATACCGCTTCTCCAGCCTCTTTTTACCCCCACAACTCTCCCCGAGACGTTAGTTGTCATACTCCTCGATTGGTCAAAACCCTGGGACTGGATGAGATCTATTAAGACATGGGTTCGGTTGCTCCGGGGGATATTCACCAGCCTGGATGACGATTGCCGGAGAACGTTAGATGAGGTTACACATGCATGGGAAACTCGACGCAGTACATATACAGACGCTGGGGGTGGAGAAGTAACCATTCCACTAGGCCCGGGGGAATTCGATGAACCCCTTGGATTGCCTCTTTGTGTTGTCTGTTATAACGTATGACCTACTCCCGTTCTTCCTCCTATATATATTGCTCTTTGATTCTTATTTCTAGACATGATATAAAGGCGGACAAGATCGAAATGTTAGAGAGGGAGCGAGGTTGGAAGGAGGAGGCGTTTGATTTCGTTCTCCAATTTCTAAGGACGGTATTGCTGAAACGTAAGTGTCGCACATCTTGTTCTCATGAAAGGGAAACGAGGCTAACGTTTCAAAGACGGAGCTTCGTTAATTTACACGACTCCCTCTACGCCATCTCCAATAAGACAGTTAATATTATCCCTACTATCAATACAGTCATCCTCACGGGTACGCGACCACACCTCTGGCGAAGAACATCACTGACACCGGAGCGCAGCAGCAATCCCTAAAACACAATGTGATTGATCGTGATAAGGTCCTTGTGCCCCCTCATTGGGATTCCTGGGGGAAAATCCGCGTCTTACGTGAAGGCTTCGACGTTGAAGGGATAGGTTCCGGTTGGAGCATTGATATTTCTCCGGGTTCAACCGATCAGTCTGGTGTGGAGGATGGAGCTGTGGAGATTTATGAGGAAGTCATCAAGGATCCTAAACGTGGTGATCCCGAGGAACTCGATTTACTCAACAAAAGTGGAGGCAGTGGTGGGATTGAAGTGCCCGCTGTCGACACCCAGGTATTCCTTGCTGGCCAACTAGAATTACTAGAAGCCAGAGCTGCAGAAGAGATGGCTACAAGAGGTGGGAAAGAAGATAAGTATAATGCAGCGAGTGGAGAGGAGGTTATGGAACATGTAGGGCCGGTGCAGTTTAACGTTGGTGGAATTCAAGTCGATGCCGAGAATATGCTTGAAAGGCTAAAAGTAAGCACTTCAATCCGACGCTTTTTCATTCCCCGACGTCTATAAGAGATTTCAGCTCGAGTCCAGGACTGTTCCGTAGCTAATTCCTCTCAATAAAGGAACGAGAGCAAACCAGGGCTTCCGAACGGGAACCAATGCCACCGAATCCGACAGGTAGCGAAGGGAAGAGCCAAAATGAGGTATTATCTGCATTCTTCTCCTCATTGATGAAGAAGAAGGGGACAACAAAGGGAACTTCGCCTGGATCCTAGTTGGACGATTGTAGGCAAACCATAATATATCATCGGTTGTATCATTCTGTTTTTAACATTCCAATGTACCATTTTGGGTTCTTACTGTCCCGGTATTCCCTCAGGCTTCTACATAATATACTACTTAAGTACTTATTGGTTTCCCATTTGCCTTTTTCCCATTTTTATCCATTTTTTATCATACTGTTTTTCTTCTGTTTTTTCATCACCCTTGATCGGAGGAATCTCATCAAAATCCGGCCAGGGTTTAGGGAAAGGGTTATTTCAACAGATTAAATAGAGCGGAGCAGCAGAGGCATATTTGTGCCACCGAGCAAAAGTTCAACGTGAAGAAAGGAGAATGGGGAATATGGGGAGTGCATCACCCAGTGTCCCGAGGCAGCGTCAATTAGCAAACATTCGCTATTATACTAGTATAGTATACAATTAGTCAACCCGGGGATGGTGTAGCAGAGGGACATAACAACGCCAGTAGTAAACAAAGAACTGTGTCTAGCAGATATCCTTAAAGCACTCGCGCATGTGAAGCCACCACCAATGCTGTGGTTTAATAATGGCGTAGTATATCGGTATTATAAGTAGCGAGAGCTGTAACCTCCATTGGTAAAAAGGTCAAGAAAAAGAAACATTTAAGGCACATAATAGCTAGCGACGGATAGGAAAAACACGTAAACCACCTATCTATGTACGGCACTGGGCTTTTTTTAACTCTCATTTCACCCCGGGACCACTGAACTCCAGTTATAAACGAAATGATCAAAAGTGAAGTATCATAGAAGAAAATAATAATAGCAAAAAAAAGGTAAAATCAGGCAGCCCAAACCAACCAACCAACCGTATACTCAAACTTGAAATAAAGCCAATTTATTCCCCCATGAAAGACTTGACGCTGCCGCCAATGTTTTTGATGTCCAGCAGGAAACTATCATGACCGAAGAGGCTGACATCCTGGCCGAGTTCGACATGCTTGACATTGGTATTACCAGCCTTGCGGAGGGTATCGGCGACTTCACGCTGCTGCCAGGCGGGGAAGAGGATATCGCTCTCCACTCCGAGAACCAACGTTGGGATATCCCTCATTGGGGACAATCCCAGTACCAGATCGTCGGATACAACTGCGTCATCATCGCTAGATGCGGTCTGGGAGGAATCTCTGTTTAGCTGCTGCTCGGTGTACGGTGCCCTGGGCAAGGCCAAGGAGCAGCCCTCATTCTCACCGCCGCCGTGCTCACTGTCGCTGGAATAGCCCTCGAGGAGTTTGTGCTTGCTCTTCTGGCGCAACTCGCGGATGCTATCCTGGTTCGCGATGCCCAGGTCGAAGAGGTCCATTGCCTTCGACACGTAGAGAAGACTGTTGGCGTCATATTCTAGGCAGAACTTCTCACCAGCGTGGTCTAGGTAGGTTTCTATCAGGAAGTCGGGACATAAGGCGGGGGGGCGGGAGGGGTCTGCGCGCTGCCGGCCGAAGCGTTGTTCCCATTCGGGACCCGAGCGGTAGGTTACTGTGGCGATCTGCCGGGCTAGCTTCATGCCCAGGTGCGGTGGGACCTTGCCGTAGTAGAAGCCGCGGTTCCAGTTTGTGTCGGCCATCAGGACTTTATTTTTCAGATATTTTTTGGAATGGTGAGTATTCTGAGATGGGTGGAATGTTATAGGTTTGTCCACTACATACCTTGTCTCTGAGCATGTCTCAATGCAATGCTGTAGGGATGGCTTCGGGCACAACCACTTATGCTCACGATCCTGCCGATTCTATCGGGGTATAAGACCCCGGCGGCAAGACTCTGCATGCCGCCCATACTGGCTCCGACACTTGCCATGAGCTTGTCCACGCCGAGTGCGTCCAGCAAGCGAAACTGAGCCCTGACCATGTCACTCATAGTCAGGATGGGGAACCGCGTGGCGTACCGCTTCCCGTCCGCGGGATCGATGCTGGCCGGTCCTGTGGATCCGTAACAGCCCCCGAGCACGTTCGTGCATATCACATGAAAGTGGTTCGTATCGAGTGCCAAGCCAGGACCTATGAACTTCTCCCACCAGCCAGGGCGTGGGTTGTCCTCGTTGGACTTTGCATGGGAGGATGCGGAGAGACCAGTGTGGAGGAGCACTACGTTGGACCGGTCCGCATTCATATTGCCCCAGGTTTCATAGGCTATGGTGAACTCCTTCAGTCTCCCGCCATAGTCTAGCAAGAGCGGGTCCTTTGACGTGAACTTCTTGTGAACACCGGTCGTGTAAGAAGGCTCAGGACCATTAGTCATGGACCGGGACACAATCTCTTGGGTCCTTGACTCCACAGCGTCTAGGCATGGGAAGGACATTTGTGGATTCGACGCTGCGGACCCGGAAGGCCAGGAGGGGGAAGCGCTAAAGCCCCGGAGTGGTGGCCATGGGTCTGCTGATGGCGACGGGGTGCATTTCCGTAACCTCATTGCACCGGTAACGGAATTGATGTCTGTACGGCGAGGCTGCACCGCATGGCGAAGCAATTTTGAGAATTGAGATCGCATGTTTGTCTGTTAGGAATTACGAGGTCAACAGGGGTGCTCCCTCTTACAGTATCTGCGATATGGGAGTCTCAGGATGAGGATGGATCTTGTCTCGGGAATTATTATTATTATTATTTTTCCTTCGCTCTGTGTGTCCCTGGGAACACGATACGATTCGGTGGAGGTTGGGGTTGGTTCGGAGATGGGTAGGCAGGCGGGAATTGCGAGGGGCGAGGGCGGGGGTTGAAGGGAGGGGGAGCTCACGATGACGGGAGAAGTTCAGACCTAAGAGCGAACCCTCTGCCGTTGTTCCCATCCAATATTCTTTTGTATGATAGCCATAATTATGATACATATCATACTCGTACAAAAGAAAAAACTAAATGACGCTATCCCTCACAGTACAAGTACCGTAAGCACACATCCCCACTGCTAGCATTGATAATCCAATCCAAGAACAAGCGAGTTGCTCCATCACCGCCTCCAACATGTTTGAGACAGGCGACTCCCAAAGGGCATTGTCACATCTCACCACACACCCCCTGATCTGCGACGTGATCACTTTCCGGTCTTGTCATGGAACGTCTCTCATACCCGCTATCGACACCCGGTCCCAAGTCTCCGGATTACGAGAAGTATCCCGGATCCCGAGTGGCATTACGAAGAACCACCCTATAAGCTCTACTTGGTATGCTTAGTATAGTATAGTAAGACTAACTAACAGCCCTTACCATAGTCCCTCCCATACTCGAGTACGAGTACATTTCTATTTATACCAGATGAGTACTGTACTATCCCGCGGCGCTAGGACACTCCTAAAAGCACCAACGTACTGGTACGGTACTTGCACTACCGGCAGTATGATAAAGGCATTGCAATGCCACAGCCTAGTAATCGTGCTGAAGGAAAGGGCTGGCAGGTCAGGGCATGGGGAGTCGTATACTATACACAAGTATAGTACTCGTACACTGGAGTGTTCGCGCAACCCTGACCTGCGTGATATTCTGTGCTCTCAGAATTCTCGTATACACTTTCTTTCAGAATGGCACACAATTCAAGCGCAGCGTGCCGAGAATATAAGTGTAGACTACCGCGCACGAGTACTGTACTCGAGTAAAGTAGTACCAAACCGCAGCCCAACCCCGGTTCAAGACATCAGGTACTGTACTACTCGGGTAGAGCTCGTCGATTTGATAGAAAGAGGGAGAGGGGATGAACCACACACCAGTAGCCGGATATGAGCCACGTTTGAGTGGGGGAGCGGATGGCGAGCGGTTTCCCTATCCAGCGGCAGAAGCATGAATGCGAGACCCACGGTAGATACCGTACTATAATGCGCTTCCCCCCCCCGCCCCCCCGAGATGCAGACTTACACCTACCTAATATCATAATCGCCGGAAAGAGGTTTACTAGTAATGTCGTGCGACGATTGCAAAACAGACCACTATTACATAGAGCCAAAAATTGGCCAGAGCCTCAGAATTTTGGCGGTATGCAATAGCAGTCCGTTTTACAAATGTCACGACATTTCGAGTGGTCTATGCATCTGGCTTGCTACTAATCGGGCCATGATCGACTGCCCACTACGGTACTCGAGTACGGTACTCGAGTACTCGAGCACTGCTGTTCGTGACACTCCCCGCTTTTCGTTTCAAGATTACGGCGACCTATAGGCTTTCGGAAAGGGGTTAGGGCGGTTTGCACCACCCCAGCCACCCTTCCTAGGGACTCCCTCGTCCTCCTTCCACCATATCGCATCGCATCATATCCTACCCCGTACGATACAAGTACCTCAACCTCCATCAACCCGAGCACCCTTGGCGGACAGAGGCGGGGCAGAACGCTTTGTTGGGATGGTTGATACCCGCGCCAATGTCATTGCTGTCTGGAGCCGAATATCCTGTCTATACCATGGAGAACCTTGCCATTTCGTGGATATTTATGACGAACATCCGGTCCATCCGAAACCCATCTCTTTAAAAGTAAATCGCCTTGCGTCGGTGGTTTCGGGAGCGGGGATTTATTAAGTATCATAATATTATCATACTTAGTGCTGCGCATCTTGTGATAGCAATCATACCGTCAAGTGATTAAAAATACCAATTACTTATCTTTCACAGTCGTTCGATGGAGTGAAAAAGGGACCAATCGATAACTTAGCACGGTACTGATTAAAATACCGATGGCACTATGGAGCCATCTGACTTCCTGTGTTTTTTTTATATTATCATATATTTTTTTTTAACATGGCCTACCGCGTAGCGGGGCCACACACCCGAATATGATACTACTTGTAGTCACCACCATCACAGCCCTAACCAGGGTTCGGCCTATTGTATTTCTCAAAATTGCATACGACTCGCTATGCCGCGGAATGCGTTAACTTTTTTTTTCCCCCCCCCTCGAAGTTGGTTGGATGGATAGCACAGGTGGGAGTCTAAGGAGTTCCCAGGAGGGTACGAGCACATGGAAAGAAGAGATTGAAAAGGCAGTATGACAGCGGAGGACTGTGGGTTAGGCGGTCTATAGGCAGTGATGTGCCGTAGGCGGGATACCGGTTTTATTTTTATTATTATTATTATTATTACGGCATATCATATTTCCCCACAGTCGGTCTGCCGAAAAAAGTGGCAAGAGTGATGTCTATGGCAGCTATCGTACTTAGGCATGCGAAAAATTTGTGCCAATGGAAAAAAAATGGAGAGAAGCATGAGCTTGGACCCACGGTAAGTTATGGTTTCGTGTTGATGTCTTGTTGCAATGGCTATGATAATACGGTAATATAATATACAATACTCGTACAGTATTATGATACCATAACTCCAACCCAACAAAAGAAAAAAGAAAAAAGAAAAAAAACTCTTAATGTATTTGGCGCAGAAACGTATGAATAAGTACCGGTACTGTGGAAAGTATACCTGTATGTACGGTACTCAAACAATCATTCACAACAACTCTCAGCTCGATCAGAGAGCTATGATATTGTAAAGGCAGGGGGTTCGCAGTGGCGAATGGTACTTGTACGGGTACTGGTACTGTACCACATTTTGTTAGGGTGCACTGCCCAGATACTTGCACGGAAAAGAAAGAAATAAGCACCCTGCCTAAAAAGTATGGTGGAAGAGATCTAATGACTAATCATAGAAAAAAAGTATTAATATCCGGCCGTTTCGGTCCGAGACATATGATACCCCTTCGTCTTTTTCCATTGACACAAGTCTTTCTATGCCCTACCTCATGTGCGCGTGTGTGCGTCTCCCCGGAAACTATCATACATTCTGTGCGAGTGGATCTTTTGCGCACCTTTGACCATGAGATAATTCATTTCATTCTTGGTTATATATCAAGGGAGGGGTGCACCAGAGACAATTCCCCAACACGGCGTGGATATTTTTTCAACACTAAAGGAGTAAGTAGGTCTTTGTCCGGATAAGCTTCTTTTGGATCTCTTATCGAGATCTTCTTGGTTCATAATATTTTTTCAAATTAAAAAGAGAGCTTTTGGTGGGAGAGGCAAGCCGCGCAAGCTAAACCCAACTCGAACCCAGCATAAAGATCTAGGAAGTACAACCAGGTAGAAACAACCAATCTTACGTCGACGCCTCTCCCACAGCTTCCTTTTGAAACTTCGCGCTTTGTCTCTACGTATTTTTTTATTTTTTTTGGTCACTCTTCCCTTCCCTTCCCTTTCTCCCTCTCTCCCTCTCTTTCCTTCGTCTCTAACCCTCTCCCCCGCTTGTTCAACCCACCGTTTTTTTCCCTTTCCCTTCTCTTTTCCATTCGTTCATACATATTCGTTCTTGTTCCTGCTGATCCTCTCCCTGCTGTTTTTATTTTATTTTATTTTATTTTTTCGCTTTTACTCGAGCGTCCTCCCACACGAGCTGTCGGGGTTCTAGAAAGTCATACCTGTTTTCCCTTTTGTATTTCTTTTCATTTTTTTATCTCTTTGGCGCTTGGTGCACCCTACAAGTGCCGTGCTGGTACTTGTACCCATACGGGTAGACCTTAGCTGTGTACAGTAGTAGCTGTGTGCTCTTGCTTAGTTCAGCCCCGAAATAGGTCAGACAAGCCTCGTTACGCCTAACCCCCTTTGTGCACCCTAAAGAGCTTGACCTCCCGCAAACTCGACGCCTCCGGTCTCTCTCAGCCGCTCCGGCTCTTGTTCTCCAATTGTTCTTCCTGGTCTCTCTTCCACCGTCATTCTTTTCAATCAACAAGCCTCTCTTGTCGTTGCGGGGCTTCTGGCTTACCTCTTCTTCCAGCCTTCTTCACTTCTTCTCCCTATATACTGGCTGGCAATTAATACAGTACGAAGAGCACTCGTCTCCAGGGATCATTTTTTTCACCTCCATTATTTTCTTATTTTTTCATCCCATTATTCTATTTTGTTCTTACTTTAATTTCTCCTTTCTGCTCGGAATAGCCCCTTGAGGCTGTCGGATCGTCGAGGTTCGAGTCCTCGATTATCAGTGCTGAGATGTTGAGCTTTAGGAGGGCAATTGTGTTGTCTGTTTTCCTATTATTTTGTATCTTCTACTTGTACCCACGAAATCCTCGGTCTCCTCACGAACCGGAACCTACACCCGGACACCAGACTTCTGAGGGTAAAGGAGTAGGTCAAGTATCAAACGGGAGGAAACCGTCAAGACCACATATCCCCAAGGAAGCTAAGCAGCAACAGCAATTATCGTTGGCCGAGATCAGAAATCTCCCTCTGACCGAGCAACTTGCCTATCAGTTCCCCTACCAGGTGTCCTCAAAATTCCCCGCGTATATCTGGCAAACATGGAAGTTTACGCCCGCGAGTCCGGATTTTGAGGAGAGATTCCGTATTACAGAAGCAAGTTGGACTGAAAAGCACCCGACATTTGTCCACGAGGTGAGCGGCGTTGTCACAATAGTTTGGTGAGTTCTGCTAACCCATACATCCCGCAGGTTATCACCGACCTTGTTGCAAAGTATCTCATTGAGCACCTGTACTCTGCGGTCCCGGATGTCCTCGAGGCTTACCGAGCTCTCCCGCTTCCCATCCTCAAAGCTGATTTTTTCCGTTACCTAATTCTTCTTGCTCGTGGTGGGATCTATTCTGATATCGACACTCTGGCCTTGCAGCCTGCACCGGATTGGATCTCGTCGAATTTCAAACTCAATCAGATCGGACTTGTCATTGGGATCGAAGCTGATCCGGATAGACCCGACTGGGCGGATTGGTATTCCCGTAGGGTGCAGTTTTGCCAATGGACAATTCAGTCAAAGCCTGGACATCCAGTCTTGAGAGAGATTGTAGCCAACATCACCATGAAGACATTGAGGAGGAAAAAGGCTGGGGAGCTCCAGGGGAACCACAATAACGTTATAGAATGGACGGGGCCTGCGGTTTGGACTGACGTTATCTTTGAGTACTTCAATGACCCGAAATACTTTGATATGAGCTCGTCCAAGGGCGACATTTCGTGGCAGAATTTTACTGGAATGGAGGAACCTAAGAAAGTTGGGGATGTCGTCGTATTGCCGATTACGAGTTTCTCCCCGGGAATTGGCCATAGCGGAGCGAAAGATGAAGACCACCCTATGGCATTTGTTAAACATGAGTTTGAGGGTATTCTCCCGTAACGATCGCCCCTTGTGTAACTTCGGAGCTAATCCGACTGTCCCAGGTTCGTGGAAACCAGAATCCGAACGCGTGGTAGTTCCGGCAGAGGAAGCAGCAGGCCAACAGTGAATTACGGATTGTTTGCAACTCATCCGAAAAGCGATTGGAACAACCGGGGTTACGATTTCTACGAAAAATTTAGCGCAGGATTCGACCCTCTCTCTTATTTTCCCCGGAAGAGAGAGAGAGCAAAGTGGAGCCAACAGAAAAATAAAAAAAATTAGCATGGTAGCATATAGACGGTGGACGGAGGGTTGTTCCTTGTTTAATTTTCCTTTTACTATTTTTCATCATGCCCTTGAGCAGTCGACCAGCTGTCTTCCCGGCGAAGATTAACATCTTGCTTGATATACCCATTTGGAGTTGGTCTCTGTGTGCCGAGTACCAGTGCATTCATTTGCGGTTTTTGTTCGGGTCATCTGATGGGGTTGGGGAGAGAGAGAAAAAGGCATCAACAGATTAGCACTTATTTGTTTCAAAAGGCGTTGTGTTACTTGTTCACTTGTACAAACATTTTTTTCCTAACCTCTATCCCTTCCCCTTTCCAATTGTATACATATCTCGGGGGCTTGATGGATGACTTCTGTTTTTTCTAATAGTATGTTGGTTTTTTTTTTTTTTGCTGGATTATGATATTTCCATTGCTTTCCCCCACCTCAGCGTCTGGGTATAATAAACCTGGATTGGCGCAGAAATGCAATTGTAGCGGATGGCATTGGCGTACCCGTTGAGTCACCCGATTCTGTAACCCACAGCTTATCAGCGCTTGGTAAACCGAGTGATTACTAGTGAATATGGTTGGACGATGCCTGAAAAGTCGGCTATTGTAGCTTACAGTCTTCGTGATTTGACTGCATTAGGTCCGATACATCCATTCATCCGATTATTCAAGCCTTGTCCATCCCTGATGCTGGCCAAAACACATGCCATCCCCCATGTGAGTGCATCTATCATACATAGGAGTGTTGAGGGGACCGGCAGACGGTTCGTATCTCACTATCCCACTGCCAACCAATTGTTCGCCTATCCACCCCGCATCACCCAACTAACCGACAAACCAACTAAATGCCAATGGGGAAGAAAAGAAACGGTGCATATTATAGAAAAATCCCGAAGCAAAAAAAGGGTGGAAAAAACGAATCCCGAACCAATAGGCCAATCATTTATCCCTCTTCCGCCATCTTCAATTTCCTGGAGAGTAATTTATCAACCTCTAGTGTCCGCTCGTCCCACTCGGCGAAGCACTCGTTAACTCCCTCGATCCCGAGAAGGTACCACCTCTCCAGCAGGGCCGCACTGCGTCTCCTCAACTCGGCGATCTCCCGCGCCTGTGTCTGTTGCACCACCTCCGCGCGGTTGATGCGGGGGACGAGGGCGATCAGATCGGCGGATACGTTGGGGTCAGGGATCGGAGTGTCACGAATCGAGGTCAATTGTGAGGAAGTAGCGTGTATGAATGGAGCGGCAGTGAGGACTGTGGATAGCCTCTCAGAAGAGGTTAGGGTTGATGGTGAGGATGAGGAGGTTGCGTAGGGGTGGATTTGTGTAGTTTTGAAGATTTCGGGGTAGTTTTTGTCTACCGGCATAGTCTGTCAATTATGGGTCGGTGTGGGATGGGGAAGGGGAAGGGGGGAGCGAGTGACTGACATAGGTCGATCATTTCCTTCATGGTGGTCGACTTCCTGCATAACTTGACCAGGTCCTGTTCTAGTGCTGCCAGCCGGGCGTGTACAGAGTTCTCTCGTCCAGCGTTTCGTAGGGCGAAGAGGTCACTGATGGGGTCTTCGCTTGTGCCAGATAAGACAAACTCGATTCGGCACAAGCGAGTTTCTAGCGAGCGGACTGTTTCTTCTGCTACTTTGTCTAGGGAGTTGGCCATTCTTTCCTTTTTTCTCACCAACTCGGAGTTTGGTTTCTCTCTCTCTCTCTCTCTCTCTCTCGGGGGGTTTTTTTTTTCGTAGTTAAATTGTAGAGGAAATAGGTACGATACCGGTAGGTGGTAGTAATATCATAGTAGTAGTAGCAGCGTAATGGTAGTGGGGGAGGAGGGGAAGGGTAGGTGGGATGGATAGATAGATAGTTAGATAGACAGAACTTGTTTGTTGTTTTTTTTGCTTTCTCCCCCCTTTTTTCCTTTTCCCAAATGTGGGGTGGGGTGATGGTGGAGGAGGTTGATAGGGTATGTAGTGATAAAGCGGTTGCACCCTCAGCGAGATTCCTTACTAATAAACTGCTAATCGCTGTGAGAAAGTTGCCTCTAAAGGAAAGAATCTCGCTGAGGGTGCAATCTCTTTAATAATAATAAGGTCCTTTTGTGCTTCGGGTCGACCGGGGAAAATAGGAAGAAGGCAAGAGAACACACTGAGATGCAGGGACCTCCAGATTAAACCCAAAGGAACAGTGGGGCGGCTTGTATGAAATTGGAGATCATCCAGCAAAAAGGTTTGGTTTCCCAACAAGGGGCCACAGTAGTTAAGCAGTAGAGAGGCATGTCCTTTGGTGGTGATTGCTGCCCCAGGTACTGTAATTTATAATGCGGAACACCTTTCGGGGGGGGGTGGAGAGGGGGATTGAGGCGGGCTTGATTGATGCTATCATAGCAAGTATGCATATTGGGGGGATGGGGAATAAAAATAGAAAGGTTTTTTTCTTTCAATAATATTATTGCAAAGAAGGAAAAAAACACTGATGACCTGGAGGTGGGTTTCTTGTTTTGTAAAAGGTACCACCGAGTGCGGCAGTCCCTGAGTCAGTGACGCCGCCTCAATTCTGAGTTACTGCCGTTCATCCCAAATGATTTACACTGTGCCCCTGGATGGATTACTCGGCTTGGGAGGCTCAGGGTCCATCATAAGTTATGGAAGTTATGGGCAACGCTCCGCATGTTTTTCTTCCTCCTCCTGACCGTTTGGGAAGACTTCTTTGGCTGATTGTGCTGCTTGCTTGCTACGAATCCCTTTGCTGCTTCCTTCGGCCACTCTTTTTTTTCAATTCTGCCTGCTCGGAGGACTGCTGCTGAGAGGTCTCCCGCTGCAAGCACTCTCCACCCTCTTCAACACCACCACCACCGCCACCACCCCGTCCCTTGGCTGTCTTTCTTCTCTCTTGCTCCTCCTCGTCTCCTTCTCTTTTCCCTTTCTCTCTTTTCTTTCTTTTCCTTCGTTCCTTCCACCCCATCCATCTTCTCCTCCTTCACACCATTGATCCCTCCTATTCTAATCCCAACGAAACGAGAAGGGGTATCCATTGTCGCCAACACTCTACCCTCCTTTCACTAGAGTTCTTCCTGTGAAATATATCAGGAAGAGGATACTTGCCGGGTGCTCACAAGGACACCTTACAACCATTTAGTTAATTGGTCTATTGCTCGCTGCTACGCACTAATTGCTCGGCTCATTCATTCATTCCAGTCCTCCCCTCACCCATCGCCCTCTCCTCTTCCTATTCTTCCTCGCGGGCCTGCACAACAATCCCCAATTCTTGATCCCTTTTTAAGACATCACCACCAAACTACCAAACTCAAACACACAAGACAGCAAGGCCATTCGATGTATGCACCCCCGTCCGATGATGATCGACCCAGTGGTCGCCATCACTTATCCAAAGGTGCCAGTAGAGGCAGATCAGGAACGGATGCTAGCAAAAAGGGTGAAAAGGGATCTGCCCTCCGACGGAAGTCATCTGCTGCAGGTACCCGGGGACCGGTTTTGAAGCGAAGGAAGAGCTCCCCATCATGGGGTATTAAGAAAGATCTCAGCATGGTTGATCGCATTGCGGCATTTTTTGTTGAGAATCAAATAAGTATGACTATTTCCACGAAACGCATATATTTTTTTCTTCCCATTGATGCTCTGAGCAATTGCGGCCGAGAGTCGAGAAGCGAAGGGGGGAGAAGAATTCCTTTCGGGTTTGCTATACAGAATACTGATGGAACTGGCCACTCTAGGGTTTTCCGCAATTATCTTGGCCATTATGCACGGTTGCCATTATCTCGCCCCACAGCTTCGGCCTACAACCCGGAAGCTATTAGAAGTCTGCTACTACAACCCCGTCACAGGGAACTATGGGAAGGGCCCGGACGACGTATACCTGGTGTTCTATTGGATAGTGATGTTCACTTTTTTGCGTGCAACCGCCGTAGATTATATCTTCATGCCGTTCGCAAGACGTGGTGGGATATCAGCCAAGAAGGATCTTGTCAGATTTGCAGAGCAAGCTTGGCTTCTTGTCTATTACTCCATTTTCTGGACGCTAGGAATGGTATGTTATTTTGATGCCCCCAACATTAGAAGACTTGCCAGCTGGGGAATTGCGCCCGTTCAACCTGCTAATGTTGAGTAATCTTGTGCAGTACTTAATGTACAATAGTCCATATTGGATGGACCTTGCTCAGATGTGGGTTGACTGGCCTGTGCGCGAGCTTGGTGGTACCTTCAAGTGGTATTACCTGGTCCAGTATGCGTTCTGGCTGCAGCAAATTTTCGTCCTAAATATTGAGGAGCGGAGAAAGGACTACCATCAGATGTTTGCGCATCATATTGTGACTTGCATGCTGATCTTTGCGAGTTACACATACCACATGACCAGAGTTGGCAACGTTATCCTTTGTGTTATGGATGTAGTTGATATTCTACTTCCGGTGAGTTCTCCTTTACAGCTCCTGCGTGGTTTCGCTTGAATCTTGGCTAAACCTTTATACAGCTTGCCAAGATGCTTAAGTACTTGGGCTATAATGCTATTTGTGATTGTGCTTTTGGGGTCTTCCTCATCACCTGGTTCATCGGCAGACATGTCTGCTATATGCGTATTGTCCACTCTTCATGGGTAGATGCACTCACCCATATCCGTGAAGGATGGTACGCCCCCAATGTGACGGAACCCGTTCTATACTCGGAGAAACCACGCCCGGGCACAAGCTTCCTATTGGGCCAATTTCTAAAGCCTATGGGAACTGTGGTTTTCACTAAGGAGATTCTTGGAACATTTGTCATTCTTCTACTCGCGCTGCAAGTGCTCACGCTCATGTGGTTCTATATGATTCTACGTGTAGCTTGGAAGGTTATTAAGGGAGGAGGAGCAGATGATACTAGGAGTGATGATGAGGACGATGGGGAGGAGGAGGAGGAGGATATTGAATTTGAAGGTCCAAACCCTAAGGCTATGGAGGCTGTTCAGATGAATGGCGCATCTATGTCGACAGCCTCATTTCCATCCGTTATCATGAATGGGGGTTCTCACCGGCATCTTTCTTCACAGCCACTGGGTGGCGGATAAAATTGATAGGGAATATGAACAAAAATGATGGGAGTTTAGTCAAATTATTTGCTTTCTTGTTTTTTTTTTTTTCCTCTTCTTTTTCTTTGTCTTTAGGGATTGTCTTTGCGGTTTTGGAATGCGGATGTAAAAGTGCGAGTGAACTTGGGGAGTGAACGAGTTTAATTTTAACCCACTGTTATTTTAGTCTCGGGGGCGGACTTTCTTTGCTTTTTGTTATTATTATTATTCTTTTCTTCCCATTCTAAGTCTACATCATCGTCTCTTTCTCTCACTCGCCAGTTATCGTGTTTTATTCCTTCCTTCCCACGTTTTGTTTAATACCCGGCTTGCGTTTTTGCCTTTTTCTTCACTAGGGGGACTTGCACTACATCAATCCCACTTAACTTATCGGTGCTTGATTGCTTTCATGTTTATGGTCCTTTTTTTCTACGCTTGTCCGCTCATCCAAAAAAAAGTTTTCGCCTTAACTAAATGGGGTTTTTTTTTCACGGGAATAAATGTTTTTTTCTTCCTTTTGTTTTTCACATACTATATCGTTATTTTACACTTCGCTTTCCAAATCAACAAAAGGTGCCCCGGATTAACCTCCTTCCTTTTCTCCGCTACTCCCTTTTTTAGACTTGTTCCCTCTTATTCGCTTGCTTCCTCCTTTCTTTTCTGTTAATGCCTATTGCTTTCGTCCTTTGCTTTCGGTGGGTCTCCTTTTTGGTATTTTTGTCTTCCTTATTTGTGTTGGCAGTACTCTCCCCTTATTATACGAGTACTTAAATTAGCAAACCTAGCTTGGCATATAGTAGTCCATACAATACTCAATTCACGGATTATGGTAAGGTCCTTCTCGTCCATTCTTTTAGACGTGCTAGTGGTATATATTGTAGGAGATATTAATTCAACCAAGCCAGGACCGCACTTTATACACTAATAGTGCGGTGTGGTAAATACTACAAGCTAGACTAGACAATAGAGAAGTGGAAGAACAGGAGGAATACGGAAGCAGACATCGGACCCGCTCGAATTGTAAGCTCCGTAGTGCCAGCTGATTCAATCCAACTTGAGCTTTGCGTGAATGAGTTGGCGCAAACATGGTATGATAGTCTACCTCTCGTTTGTTGCAATGTGCGGAAGAGAGGGGGGAAAGAAGAGAACAGAAGTACTTCGTCAATCATGATGAATGGTGGCCATTAGAATTTTTATTTGTTTCTGTTTGGGGATGGGTATAGTAAGGTGGTAAGAGTAGAGGAAGGAAGCAGATGTACAAATCGAAGATTGAAGACTGGACTTGGTGAGTATGATGGATGATAAGAAAGAAGGAAAGAAAGAAGTAAATTGTAGAAATGGGAAGAGAGAAAAGAAAAGAAAAGATTGACGCCCAAGCTCCGTTTGCACTATTCATTTAGATATCCCTACATCCATCATACCACTTCGAGTTTCGGTTCCCCTCCCCCTTCGACCAGTGTATCTATCCACCAACCCCCCCGTCGCCAACCAACTGCATCCTAGCGATCTGGCACCCGTGATTATTATTCTGCTCCATGTTCGCTCACTGGTTCGTTCGCAGACCGGATTCCTGTCATGGTCCATCCAGCCATCTACCCGGAAAGGGAGCGGTCCAGATACTCTTGAAGAAACGGGCCATGATTAACGGTTGGTTGTGTTACGAGCCTAGTACCGCAGATCCCGGCGTGACATCGTGCGAACACAGCAGGGCACAGTAGGAAAACGGTCGGATATGTCGCCGGGTGAGTGTATCAGACTAAAACAAAAGCCGCAAAGTCCATCCCATCCCATCCGTCGTTTTGCTGATTGATTGGAGGAGGTCCAAGAGAGAGAAGAAATTGACAATAAACAAAAGAGCAAAACATATAAAAGGGCGTTTGAGAAGAAAAACTCTCCCCGCATTTAAGCAGCCCTGTATATCGAGCCTTGCGAAGAATACAGAAAACATAAAAAGATTCAGAGGAAGAAAGAAAGAAAAAAGGAGATAAGTGTTAAAAAGCGAAGGATTATTTTAAAAAAGAATTACCTCCAGAAGTCGATATAATGTTGGTCCCCTTGTTCTCTCTAATTGTGTTCCATCCGTCCTTTTCTTGCATTCCCATTCACAGCCCTTCCTCCCCTTTCAGAATTCGAGACAGAAATTCCGCTTTCCAATTGCATGTGCATGCATGTACCTCCATTGTACTAGTACCTCGCCAGCGCCGGAAAGCAAAACAAATAGAAAGAAGAAAACGTAACGGGTAGAATGTGACAAAAAAGGAAGAAAAAAAAAAGACCCCGCTCCTTTCATCTTTCCATTTTACAACAGAATCAAATAGTTTGATGGTGCGATACCCGTTTCACCGTTCTGTTTCCTTGCCTGCCACCATCGCCCTGAAACGTCAGACACCTCCAGTATCTCATGCTTTGCGAATGATATCTCATTCGCATCCTCTGGATTCGCGTCGTAGGAGTAGATGGCTTTTGCTCTGTATGGATATTCTGTGGGTGCCGAAACTTCTGAATCTGGTGGTCCGCCTTGACTTTGTGGCTGAGGTGTGGCAGATGGACCGGGTGTCAGAGTCGAAACCGAAGGAGATGCGTGCCTGTTTGCCGACTGCCTGTAATCTGGACCAGCTTGACCAGGTACTGGCGAGCTCGTTTCGAATCCGTTGAGTTGCGCACTGGTGTACATCTGAGGAGCATGGTGACTGCTGGTGCTAGTGTGGGGTCTATCTCCTCCATGGTAGGCGGGCGATAGGGGGCGCGTACTCTGCGAGCGCTTTTGATCTTTGTGAAGAGCGAACGAGTCCACATACGCATGAGATGAAGCGTCAGGAGTGGATCCGAAATAGAATATCCAGATAATCTATATTCCTAAAGTAAGTGTCAAGCACAAGCAGCGCAACCAGATATACGGACCTGAACAATGGACAAAATTATATGCCCAGCACCCGCCGCCTGCATAGTACCTCTATCTGTGTAAACAAGAGTGTTCGCTGCTGAACATGTAAATACCATCCCAGCCGAAAGATAGCCCACAAGCTAAACCACCGAATAATCAGCAAAGATCCACCGTAGCTTTGAACCAAATGGCCTTACCGCAAGCTGATATTTGTGAACAGAGTCCATTAATATAACGATTATAACACCTATTATGCAGAAAAATACGTATACAATAGACCACCAGGCGAACTTAGGAAAATTGGGGATTGCTTTGTCGGCATCAGCAATTGCTTGAGACACAAATCCTACTAGCCATCCTATCTAAAAGAGCGTTAGCCACCATCGCCTCAAAAGCCAGTAAACACAGGTCCCCATTTTTCTCCTTTCCCTGAATATTGGATTCCGAGTCTGCAACCATCGTCCGAAGAAGTGACAAAGGTGACCAGGACAAGAGATAGTGATGCTTACTATAGCTATCGAGATGGTAGATAGAGCGAACGGATCACCGATAATGTTTCCAAAATCGAGCCTGGATGAAGAAGTGCCATAGGGCCTGCCCCGCGACATTGATGGATCCTGCCCTTGCATTTTTCCTACGGATGGCGAATGAAGGGAAGCGTAGGATTGCATGAAAATCCTACAAAGGAGAAAGGGAAAGGGGAGCGAGGGAGTCGGCGAGCCGGGGACGAAGGAGCGAGCCGGTTGTGACCGATAAAAGGAGGCGGAAGGAGAAAAGAAAAGGTGAGGGAAGAAGGGGGGGAAGCGTGGCCTGGAACGGCGGAAGGAGAATTGGAATAGACAGGGTAGATCGTGCTTGTTGAAGATGAGGCTTTGGGGTGTCGAATAGTGCTAAAACGACGATGGGGGTGGGTGCGTGGATAGAGGGTGTGTACAGTGCGCGGTATGTATTCAATAAAAGGCGGAACACAGGTGCGGCAGGGGGTAGTTTCAAACGATGAGAAGCGATTCACGCTTCTAGGATCACCGTAAGTGACCTCCGTCTCCTTCAGCCCGACACTTTTTGCGAAGTCGAGGTGTTGGTTACTGAAAGTTTCCGCTCACGGTCGACGGTCGACGGTTGGGGAAAGAGGTTGGGGAAAAGAGGTGTGGTTAATTTTTCCTGTGTGAGGTCGTATGTACGTACCGGGTGCTGAGTACCGTACTGTACGAGTAGAGTACTTGTACAAACTATGCAAACGGAGCGAGTGAAAGGAGGTTTTGGAGGGAGGGGGTGTGTGCGTGTGCAAAAGTGTGAGTGAGCGAATGGAGATGGTTGATCAACGGTAGAATGAAGAGCGTGCGGGCAATTCTTATGGGCAAATTACTGTTTGACAAAGGGAAAGAAAGAAAGAAGGTGGTGAAGACTGATGATGTGCCTTTCCCTACTATAAGGTGCAATGCAGTACCCGGTGTACTGATATTGTGATTCGTGGATTCTTTCCCTCCCCGCAAACTTATTAGACTGGCAGGCTGGAGATGAGGCGGTGGGTGACAGAACATGCACCGTAGTAAATAAATACCGTAACTTGTATGTATAAAATTGCAAAAGAGAGAGGGGTGGAGTTGGTAGATTACCGTAAACCCTCTTCCCTGTATGTACCTGAATCTTACTGCTTATTGCCTATGGCAATTATGGTTATTACCGAGAAAGATGATGGTGGTGGTGGTGGTGGTGGTGGTGGTGATGGATGATTTGCTATTGCGGTCTATCTCCCAGCTAACAAAGGAGCAGCACTTGTTGCTTGCGTGATTAATACTTGTGATATTTGT
Source organism: Tuber indicum (assembly GCA_006112555.1). Classification (NCBI taxonomy): domain Eukaryota; kingdom Fungi; phylum Ascomycota; class Pezizomycetes; order Pezizales; family Tuberaceae; genus Tuber; species Tuber indicum. Next base: position 94,956 of record VBSK01000023.1, read on the forward strand.
GTGGTAGCTGCCAGTCTATCCCTCCTTTTTGATCTTGTCGCAACGCCTTCTCCAGCCTCGGGGAGGGAGGATAAGATAGAGGAGAGCCCAGCAATGATTCAAGTCGAAAAGAAAAATAAAACAAATAAAAAGAATTCTGAAGCCAAATTTCTGAAGAGAGGAGCGATAGAAAGTGGGAAAGAAAGAAATAAAGAAAAGGAAAAAAAAAAAAAAAAAAGAGAAATGAGCCTGCTCTTGCGCGCCCGGACCAGCCGTTCTCGGACTTATGCTTCCCCAAATTCCAATTCCAATTCCCAGCAAGAGTGGATGGCAGTGCCGGCTACAGTTTGATACTTGTAGAAGGAGTGCTCCACCCCGGGATCCTATGGCCCAGAGCTTTAGTTGTCTTGCCCTAATACTATGCACACCCCAGACTGCGCCCTTCTTTTTGTATAGCCAAAAAAAGGAAAAGGAAAAGGAAAAGGAAAATTTGAAAGGAAGAAAGAAGCTCCCAAGGGCAAAAAGAATACCGGTAAAGGGGAAGAGTACGAGTAGTTGTGTACGAGTACAACTTATAAGTGCTGGTATAGTAGTGAGAAAAGAAAAGAAAGAAAAGAAAAAAACAAGCATTCGCTTATCTCTCAATAATAATAGCTTGGTGAAACGTGTAGGAAACGGGGAAAAAGGGAACGAAGTTTTGCTATGGGTAAGAATCGGATTCCCAGATTTTTGGAAGACTCTCGACCCCTAACTGAGATGTGTCGCTGTGGTTTCAACCAACCAGCGACGACAACACAGAAAAGTAGTTACTCCTCGCTCTTTTTATATTCAGGGGAAAGAAAAAACTTTTTTGTACCTGCGTCAAGGCCACAAATATCCGAGCATATACCGGTATGATACTAGCCCAACTCGCAAGGTAAGTAAAAAAGTATTCATCTACGCGACGAGCCAAAAAGGAGTTACGATGTTCTTTTCTTGTCCAATCAATTTGCCGTTTCTGTAGTTTTTCCGTTGATGGCTGATACCCGCCGCCAGGGGGAAGTGGTGGTTGATAAATATAGTACTCGTACCGCACCGTGCCTGGGGGTTGACAAAAGAGTCGGGGCCACTTCCGAAAGGAGATGAAACATTTATGTAGGCTAAACTAGGTTCGGAATATTCGAGTGATAATATGTGAGTATTCGGGAGGGGGGACAGCAAAAAGTTGGTGCCGCTCAGAAGTGGAACTTGCTTGAGCAACACGCTGGACGAGGACTTGTGTTACAGGGCCCCAAATACCCTTACGAGTACGTCCGAGTGCTAGTGCCGGCACATGTTGTGGACGAGAGAGCATCGAACACCCAACTTGGTGCAATGATCAGGGTGAGTTGCTGCATCTCCCCATATGTTCTACTAACCTCCCTTATCCGAGGGCCTCTACTGCCGGCAGCTCTAGATGAACCAGTATAGAGTGTGAGCGTTACAATGTAGATAGCAACCCAGTTACTCTTTCTATCCTTCTGAAACGCTACTGATAATAATGCTAGAAATGCGAGACGCCGGCACTGCGTCCTGTCTTCGCTACACTTACAACCTTGCCACAGATCACCCAAGCGCACTGTTCATGTGTCCAGTATCTAGAGCTTCTTTTCGTCATACGGGAAGAATCCTCCGGCACCTCATGTCTCTGCGAATGCTGTGTCCGTGCCTGTCAATGTCGATTTGGGGGAACAAACTTGTGTTTGTGCATTCGAGACTGAGAAGACCCGATAACAGACACACAAAAGATTCCATATGCAATCCAAAGTAAACCATGGTATTGATAATAATTACAAGGAGCATATACTGAATTTCAAAACAAGAATGGGTGACATTATTTGTCACCAGCGGGAAGGAATGTCTCGGAACGTGACACAGCGAAAGGAATCTATATGGTTCTGACAACACCGCGGAACGCCTAAAGCAAAAAAACAAATGAAAGAAAATGGCATTATTAGCCATAGTGATTTATAACACAGCCGTCTGTTTTCGCAAGCCCAATAATTAGGAGAGAATAACAATGAAAAAAAATCAGACGATAAAGTGCCACTGGTCCTCCCATGGTAGGAATGTTGGCAGGGCCAATCAATGTGCAACCACATAGAAAGTATTGAGTGTCAAGCAAGTGATCATAACAACGAATCCATATATGGCGAGCCCCATGGCTCCCCTTCGGAGCAGCCTGCTTTTCCAGGTGTCTGCTCTATGATCACCCTCTTCTTCATCGCTATCTTCATCTTCTTTTAGGAGGCGGTGATTATCTGATTCTGGGTTCGATATTTTCCAGTAAAAAAGGCCCGGAAGAATGCTAATCAAGCTGTCAGAAGGTTCCAGTGTATCAGGCTAATTAGGGCAGAAAACACACAAACTAATGCTCGTTGAGCCAGTGCTTCCAACATAAGCTAACACTCTCTCCAAACTGTTGACAGTCATGGCCACAAGGTATGTCCCAACGATAATTGCCGTCGTGATTAATGCAAACCTCCAGTCGCTCATCTCATGAGCCCTGCCGGGGGATGGGGGTCTGGAACCAACCCTTCTTTGAAAGGGCTTCCACTTGAGTATATTGTCAATGCTAGCCCTGCAAGGGTGTGCCTGCAAAGGGTAACTAAACATGACAAGTATGACGATAGCTACACGGCCTATCGTAGATGTCCAAGATGAGGGATACATGGCAATAATATTCCCGCCGATATTATCGCCGTATGATAGGTACCCTGTGATAGCAACAAGGACATAAATAGAGCTTGCAGATCCAATTGACCCTAACACGACATTGAGGGTCGATTTATGGGACGCATCCTTTATTTCGTTCAATATCGAGAACATCTAAGTATTTCTGTTTAGTTGTGCCGTATTCTCAAATGGAAGGCCCGACAAGGACATAGAAGACTTTACGTTCTGGTGGCAAGTATAGGCGAAAACTATGACGGGAAAGCTACTAAGTGCTTCTATAGGCCCGGCCCAAGTTATCAAGCGAACATCACCCCTATCACCCAAGGTGTCGCCCTTCAAAAAGTGGGCGAGCACAATGATGATAAGGTATCCGATAGAAATTAATGCAACAAACGAAGTGTATTTCAAAGAGTCCAGCCGCCTGAGAAAAGAAAGTGGAATAATCACAAGCCTAGGGTCAAGTCAGTTAATTGCAATAACTTACCGAAACTGTGATCGTGAGGGGCTTACATGTAACCTGTTATCCAGAAATGTCTATCGATGAGATAGTCAATGTCGCCAGCATTTTGATTAAAACCCAGGATGACCTGCGGCATAAGGTCGCCAATGATAATAAGATAAGAAATCGCCACACCTATATGGTATGAGCATGGGTAAGTAAACTAGAATGACAACAATTTCCTCTTGAGCAAGCAAACAAAGTTTCTACAGACCAAAACATTTGATGGCAATAGCGAAATCAAACACAACAGCCGCGTTGGGAAAAGTCAGCTGGCTCAAAGTGAAAAAGCTGGCTGTCCCTCTATCAATATACTTGGCGCATCGAGTTTGGAGGTAGAGACCAAAGCCAGACATGAAACCGGAAAACAGAATAACGAAGACACCCAAAGTTATTCCGAACTGGGACATTGCGTGGGGCATTGCTAACACACCAGCGCCGACAACTGCCCTGGAGTAAGCCATAATTGAGGAAACAAGGACAATCAACACTGACTGGTATTCAAGAGATTGACAACACTACTACCCCATGATGCTTCACCTGCCGGGTGAGCTATCCTACCGTGACGTCGATGTCTATATCACTCCGAGTATGGGGTTAGCAGCCACAAAAGGAGCTGTAGGATAATAATGCCGACAGCATACCGTCTTCCTTCAGGAGAGCTAGTTGCCTCATCTCTATCCTCCTGTGTTATAGATTCATAGTTTGCGGACGACATATCGGCGATATTCCCTCTTATAGTAGGAGGGATGCCGATAGATGAGGGTCGTAGAAAATATGTTTAGACGCCAGCTTGAAATGAGAACTGTAAGAGTTTGATCTGTGTAGAGAAAAATGTTGCCGAAAGTTGATGGAATCGGATGACGAGCCAACGGGTCCTGGGGACTGAGACTCGGAAGCGAGAGGCTGGCGTTGTGTAGCAGTTAAGGGGAAAGGTTGCATGGTGTCGAGAATGGCTAAGGTGATCCTTGCGGGCAAAGGGGGCGGTGTGTGTATTTCTGGGAACGGGGGGTCGCAGGCCGGAAGGGTCGCTTTCCGAAAAAAAGAAAAGAAAAGCTTTCACATAGGCAAAAGCGGCTGATCCCCAGAGTTGGATCTCAGCAGATGTGCATCTTGGACAAGATCCAAACAGCTAGTAAATGCTTGGCAACAGCGCTAAACTTGGCTATTCATAAGGAGTAAAGTGTTCGGACTCTTGGCGCCAAAATCGGCGCTATTACAGCAAAAACTAAGGAAATTAGTCATGTCCGTCACAGGATCTCTTGGCTCCAAGTTAATCGGAGTGAGGTTTGGTGGTGAGATGCGATTGCCTGAAGTAGAGAGAAGTACTTGTACGGTTTTTATAGGTACTCTAAGTACCGGCAGTTCGTAGTAGCGACTATTAGAGGTGTGTTTCCAGTATGATACCCGATCATTCATAAAGTATTCGGATGCCTTGGCGTCAAAATTCCATATTTAGATATCATACTCTTACAGGCCGATACCTTGGCGCCAAGGCATCCGAATACTTCACGAATGCTCAAGTATTACTAGTCACCATAGTGAAGAAAAAGTTACCTTCACAGCGCGGCAGCGAAGTGGAGAGAAAGGATGGAAACAGTGATCGACTAGCTGAGCGCTTGGTTGGCTGTATTCCAGTCCATCAGAAAAGGATAGAGGGGGGATGGCTATCGTAGTACTATACCCATGGTATTCTTAATAATATAGTACTGTACAAGTACCAGGTCAAAACATTTCATCCGATCCAGGTTTTACACCAAAATTAGACATTTTCAAACAGACAATCCTGCCTGCTACCTTTCTAAAAACTCCTGAAATGGTTCTACTAGCTTGACAATTGCTACCTATTTAAATCACTAGAAGCAGAAGTGCAAGGAATCAAAACTGTGTGCATTATTTACAATTATGTTGACAGGTGTAAAAGTAACCTAAATTTTTGTATGATATAGGGCTCCATACAAAATAGTACATGGCAGCCAATACCTCACACTGCGCTGGATTGACATTTTTTCTACCCCTTTATAATTTTTAGGAATTCTGTGAAATTGTCTATATTGTCTGCAGGCTTGTTGATGCTTTGCAGAATTTTGGCCAACTCTCATACCGGTAGTCATTTGTGCTGTGCAAGAGTGGTGAAAGTGGCAATTTTTGGTGTAAAAAGGGCATCGGACGAAACGATTTGACCTAGTACTGTACTATACATACATTTTCATGGGGGAGGAAAATAGCGGGGACGGAGCATGTGGTGGGAGAGAGGTCGCAACTTCCTATTTATACTTGGTGATAGTAATAATATTATGATACTGAACATTATTTGGCAGACCTGTCTTACTATTTGACTGTATGATATTTCAAACTTTTTCTCACAACCCAGTCCTTGTTTTTCTTTCCCCGGAAAACCGATTCCGTTTCGACCAGGGTGGGGGGTCCGATAAAACATAGAAATATTATGACAAAACAAACGTGTTCCTTCTATGATACTAAGTTACCTTAAGTTCTACTGGCATACTGTTTTCGCAAAGAATGAAATTGCCCCTCTTCTCTGGGTGAGAGGTTCAGAGGCCACACACTGATTTCGCTGTTGTACTAGTACATGGAACAGCACTCGAGCCCGGTGTGCCCAGAAGACTCACTGTACCCTAACCCCGTGCCACGTTGTTTCCCAGTGCACACTACCGTACCCCACCGTTCCTCCCAGCTTGGAATCTGTTCCACCCGCTCAATGTCGGGTTTCCTGGCCAGGCCTCCACAACATGGTTTACGCAAACCTCAATCTCCATAACTTCAATCTTACTCTACATTCCCACCGGGCACAGCTAGCCTACACTGCCCTAGTTTCCGGTGCGATTGTAGCTTCTACAATTTTTGCCTTCCAGAGGGTCAAGCAGATCTCAAGATTAAAGAGATTAAAGAGCCTTAAAGATTCGATTCCTCCTCCGTCGGAGGTGAATGTTGTATGTATACCCGTTTAGTTACCCAGTGGTGCATCATTGTCCGCAAAACTCTCTGTTTCTAACATTGTCCCTGAAAAAGCTCACGAATTTCGGCGTAGCGTCCGCCCGGTCCAGGCTCCAAGACGAATCAGATGCAGTTCTAGCAGCGAACGCTCGGCGGGGAGACTGGGACGAAGGTACGCTACTTGTATATACCTTACTCTCGGCTTCTAATCATGCCAACCTCCCCCCCTTAGATATCATCCTCGAGCAATTAGCCCGCAACAGAATATTCCTTGGTGAAGAGGGTCTGAAAAAGGTTCGCAATTCCTTTGTGATAATCGTCGGATGCGGTGGGGTTGGATCGTGGGTTGCAACAATGCTCCTTCGCTCGGGAGTGGGCAAGATTCGATTGGTTGACTTCGACCAAGTTACCCTATCGTCCCTGAACCGACACGCAGTAGCCACTCTTGCAGACGTAGGGACACCAAAGGTCCAAGCTTTGAGGAAACGATTGGAGCAGGTGGCACCCTGGGTGGAGATTGATGCACGAAACGAGTTATGGGAAATGGAGGACGGAGCTGCTCTATTAGCGGGAGAGCCAACATTTGTCGTGGATGCAATTGACAATATCCAGACGAAGGTTGACCTCCTATTCTACTGCAAAACTCACAACATTCCAGTAGTCTCCAGTATGGGCGCCGGATGCAAGTGCGACCCCACAAGGGTAGATAATCCCAAATTTAATATGCACTCTCGTGTTTACCAATCACTCACACACTCGCGTTAGATTTGCATTGGTGACATTTCAGAATCAACCGAAGATCCACTATCCCGAAGCACTCGCCGGCGTCTCCGACAGAAAGGTGTCTCCACCGGAGTCCCGGTAGTGTACTCTACTGAGAAGCCAGGTCCGGGGAAAGCTTCCTTACTACCGCTTTCAGAGGATGAATTCGAAAAAGGAAAGGTTGACGAGCTAAGCGTGCTTCCAGACTTTCGGGTCAGAATTCTCCCGGTGTTGGGCACAATGCCGTCGATATTTGGTCTCTGCATTGCGAGCCACATTTTGACCACCATTGCGGGATATCCGACAGAGTATTCCAAGGGAAAGGATCGGTCAAAGCTATATGAAGATATGATTGCTCAATTAGCTGGTCAGGAAAGCCGGTTGAGAGGAAATGCTCCTGGAATTAGAATCCCACTAAACGAGAGGGATGCTGGATACGTTGCAGATGAGGTGTTCAAAGGAAAGAGTGTTGTATCTGGATTCTTCACGAGGTTAGTCCTTACACGCTGGGAACCATTACCTCCAAGGGGTGAAGGCTTCTGGGGAGAAAACGACCATACAATAACCACCAACGATGTGGTGCTGATGACGAAGGACGAAGCCAAAAAGCACGAAAAGGAGGTTTTGAAAGCAGGCAAGTCACCGGAGGACGTTTGGGGCCCTCATGTCGTTGGGGCGGTCGAGGAAAGGAGGAAAGAGGAAGACTTTTACTCAAAATTTAGATGAACTTCGCTTTTTAGTCTAGTGTACGAGTAAAGAGCAAATGCTATCACCCTGACCTAAAATCCACGGTGCCACAAGTGATATAACCAATTCAGGAGAAGTAATACGGGGTGTCAGGAGCGGGATTTGCGAGAAAATGGGGGGGGGGTATTTTAAAGAAACAAACTAAAGTCTGTTGAGTAAAACACAAGCTTATCAATATCAAGTTCAGATTGATAAAAAAACATATTTTAAAAAGTAGAAAATGCCGGTAGAAATATCATGACATTTTGAGAGAAAAAAGTATCTTGAAGTATAATTCAAAGCAACCCAATTGTTTTTTGTTTTTTCTTACTTTTCTTCAAAACACCGCGTCTATCATGTCAGTACAAGCTGTAGCGGAAGGCCAACTTTATGAGACTTTTAACGCGTTAAGGTTGGCCATTCAAGACTGGTCTATTACAGACAAATTTTCGTTGGAAAATACCATGGATTGCAGAGGTATATGTTCAATATCCCATGGCATACCATCGGTAGGGGTGGTGGAAAGAAAGGACGTCCCCGTGCCCGGAACTTACAAGTAGGCCCCCCCATCGAGCGTGTTGATGTTTTGTGTCCAAGAGATGTCTTAGAAGACGCCCCACAGGTGCCAGACCGCATACTTGTACTCTACTGGAAAAAGGGGCTTAAAACTGCAATTTTTGTGATTTTTCTTGATTGAATTGTGATTGTATAAAGCAGAGCGGCGTTCTTTTAAAGTATGTCCAAAATTCCCAAATGGGGGTCAGAGTTTCGGACACATGACCGTCTTTATTTCCTCCACCCCTACTGATGATATTCTATATTAAACATCTACCTCCGTACTCCTGTACCGTAATCCATTATTTTGAATCCTTTCTCAACCGAGGCATCTTCAAGCACAGGGTTCACTTGGACTGGAGTCACCAGATTAATTGTCTCACCTCACCGTCTAAGCCTCGGTACTCGGTATGATACCATTATTAAGGTATGCGGCTCAAAAAATTGAAGGGGGTTGTATGATATGATATCGCACCCGGGAAGGAGCACGGTGCTTCTTCACCATTACTACCACCGGGGCTCTTTCAAACCTCACCGCACCAAAACGCGACTGCAGCCCCCTCGCTCGGAGCCTTCGATACCTTGCACTACGAACTGAAATGTCTGCCGCGATCAAGAAACACATGTCCCCGATATGGGCGCCAGGGATCTTCGGTATGTCAAGACACCATACACTGCGCTTTCCCGTTCTCTTCACCGAAACCTGACTTACCAACTCAACTCAAACAGAAGGCAAAGTGGTCCTCTGCACCGGTGGAGCCGTAACTCTCTCCCCCTTTATATTCCTTTCTCATTTTCTAAAAAAACCCACAGGGCTCAATTTGCTCTACGCAAGTAGCAGCACTAATCCTACTCGGCGCGAACGCCAGCATCATCGGACGGAGGAAGGACGTGACGGAAGCCAAAGCCGCAGAACTCCAAACACTCCGAAGCGGTAGCAAAGTCCTCGGTATATCCACCGACGTGCGGGACTACTCGGCACTCGTCACGGCGGTGAAGCGGACGGTTGAGGAATTGGGGAGGCTGGACTATGTCATGTACGATTGTTCCCCATGGCACTTTCCTTGTCCGAAGAAGGAAACAGCAGACAGTTAACGGGGCGAATGGGATAATAGCTGTGGAGCAGCCGGCAATTTCCTGGCAACGGTTGACAACCTATCCGCCAACGCGTTCAAGTCTGTTATCGACATCGACGTTCTGGGTTCGTACAATACGGTGAAGGCATCACTAGAGGAACTCAAGAAGACCCGCGGCAAGATCATATTCGTCTCGGCCACGCTGCATTATACCGGTTCGCCGTTCCAGGCTCATGTTTCTGCGGCGAAGGCCGCCATAGACGCACTCTCGCGCGTGCTGTGCGTGGAGTTGGGACCTTATGGGATTACTAGCAATGTTTGTCCCCTTCCCCCCCACCTCGCATTGCCTTGCGGGGGGGGGAATCATTGAATTAATTAATGAGAATCTGGGGGAAATGCAGTGCATAGCTCCAGGCCCCATAGCCGGCACGGAAGGCATGGCCAGACTGTCTCGTCCAGAAGTCGCTAGTGGGGCGGAAAGGGCAATTCCTATCCAGCGGTTGGGCCATGTTCACGAGATTGCCGATGCCACGATCTACCTATTGTCGCCGGCGGGAGACTACATTAGTGGCGATGTAATTGTTGTTGACGGCGGGGCGTGGCATAGGCAGGGCGCCTCCGCATTCCCGTACCCGGAGTCTGTCACGAGGAAGGGCGTTGTGGAAGGCGTTAAGGGGGCGAAGAAGGCGAAGGATAGCAAATTGTAGTTCCGAAAGGTGCCGGGTTGTAATGTTTCTTCCACTTTCTGGCGCCCTGCTCCCCTTTTCTTTCTTTGCTTTACCCCCCTATTTTTACACGTGACACTATGATACTTCTATCCTAAGCTTGCTGTGTACTCGTACAAGCTACTGATACCAACCTCTCACAGCACAACCCCTATCGGCATTGTGAGCAATGTGTTAAACATTTCGCGCACTTTTTTTTTTCCTTCTCGAAAGGCACCTGTTAACATCCACACCCCTGTCCACATAAAACTTTCACGAGGGAAAAAAATGAAAGAAGTTGTCGTTACAAAATTGTCATTGTCGAACGATTAAAATTTTTTCTTTAATACCAACTCCTGTGAATCCAATATGAGCCACCTTCACCTTTCCCGAAACTCTTGGGAGGCCAATGATTTGAGAAAAGATAAGGAAGCAAACAAAACCAGACCATATTCGCTGGCAAGCAAAGAAATTTGTCACCTCAACTCATTTCAGTCCCACCATCGTCGTCAAACCGAGAACCATAGCATTGAAGGAGTGAGAAAACCCCCACAAACTCATTTCCCACTCCTCTAATTTTTCATTTTTCATAGCACGTCATATAAGATAGAACCTAAAACAGAAATGTATCCCAACCTCTCCCATAAGCAACGTAATAATACGCAAAGATTTTTGTTGCTCATGAATGAAATCAAAAGTTCGGTTTCCGTACCCAGCTCTACCCATCATCGTTAATCCATTAAATGGCATTAGTAGCCTGAGCTTCAGGTTGCTCCAAGTTGATGCCATTAGTCTCGCCGGCTTCCTCCTTTTTCTCCTCCTGAACGTGTTCGCCCTCCTCCTCTCCCTCAACCTTGGGGTTATCGATGGCAACTTTGACAGCGATCTCTCTGCCATCGACGATCTTTCCGTTCATCTCCTCAACGGCCTTCTTCTGCATCTCCTCGGAGGCCAAGGTAACAAAACCAAAACCACGTCCCTTACGAGGCTCGCCACGTGCTTGAAGCTTGCGAACCATGAAGCGGGGGATTGGACGGAGAGCAATTTTAGCAGATTCGGGATCATAAGGAGCAAACAATTCCTTGAGCTATAAGTGGGATAGGTGTTAGTGAATAATAGGCTAGAATGGGTCTAGTCAAGAAGGGGCTACCTTTTCCTCAGTAAGTTCATAGGGGAGGTTAGCCACCATGACCTTGGTGGAGCTTGGGACACCATTCTCTGGGGGGCCTCTCTTCTTTTTTGGCCTATACCCGCTAGTGGCGTTACCCTCACCCTCGGCAGCCGGGCCAGTGGGAACACTAGCTACAGCATTTTCAGAAGTATCAGGAGCATCCGAGTAGAGGGGAGCCTCAGTGAGAGGAAGAACTTGTCCGGGAGCATTGGTAAGTGCGGGCTTTTCTTCTTCACTGGCGGTGCCATTCTCACGGTTCGGGCGGAACTTTCACTAATGTCAGGTTCGGTCTAAGGTTATAAAAGGAGGGAGAAAAACTAACCCGTGGACCCCGGAATTTTCCCCTTCCACGGTGCCTGGGACTGCCCCTAGGCTTTCTTGCCCCTTCATGAGGTGCCTGCTGTTGCCCTTCCGCAGGTGCACCGTTTTCACCCTCCTTTTTGGAGGAGCCAGATGTGCCAGGCTTTCTGGCTAGTTGGACACTAACTTTGCGCTCCAAAACCTCTTTTCCACTGAGCTCCGCAATTGCACGTTCTGCCTCTTCCTTAGTGGTGACATCAACGAAGGCATAGCCAACAGCACGAGAGGTACGAGGGTTAGTGGGGATGGAAATGGATTCACTAGATGATAGTCAGCCTTGTTCAAATACATCAATCAAGCTCAACGCTACGACGAAAGAGCTAAAAGCAGCGTTCGTCATGGGTGCATCGCAGAGGAGGAGATATGGATACTCACATAGAAAACCCTTCGAAAAATTCTTTTAGCTGCGCCTCAGTAGTAGCGTAGGCAAGGTTCCCGATGTAAAGTCTCCTGCCTTCAGCAGCAGAAGCAGCATGAGCAGCATCTGCCTCGCTAATTTCGGTCATAGGAGCAAGAGTAGCATCATTGAGAGCATCGGTAACAGTCTCAACAGTATCAGGAGCAGCAGCAGCGACGGTCTCAGTGGCGTTGGTGGACATGTTTTTCTTTTGTGGGTGCTTGACGGTTTGAATTTTGCCTGACGATTAGATGGAGGAAAGCAAAAAGCCTCGTTTGGTAAAAAGAAAAAGATGGTGCTGTGTCCTTGAAAAAAGAGGAGTTCTGCCCGAGAAACGAAGCTTTGCGTTTGACTGTCGAAGGGGTTTGATTGCTGGCTGGAGGGCTTGGGGCTGGTTTGACTTGATAATTGCTGATGGGGAAAATTGACGGAGGACAGAAGACAAGGACACGCTGCCCGGTGGAATGTAAGATCAATTTTAAGGGGCAAAAGGCCCAGGCACACGTGATCTTGCAGACGAGTCTTGGCTTGGCAATAATCCCAGAAAACGTTGCCGGGGGTGTTGACAGCAGCCATAAATTATGTTTCCGATAACGGCGTGAAAAAAAAAGGACCCAAATTTTTTTCACGCCTCTAATCATCAGCCTGTTTCAACCCACCATTCCATCTCAAAACTTTCATATCATAGTCTGCCGGCACCGTAGTTGAGTAACCGTGCAATGCTCCATCACCTACGCTACTACCCAATAATGGTAGTCTCTTGGTAAGTATGATACCTGCCGGCAATAAACCTTTTGCCGCTGCACATCTTGTCTTCAAAGACACAAAGAGAAACTGACAGAGCCCCGAGCTCAGACTCAACTGTGACTGTGCGCGGATAGATTGTTTCTACCTTCTCCTATACACCACCTCCTAGAAATTATAATAACCTATCTCAGGGATGATGATAGCACGGCGCTTGTCTGAAGCCCACTGACGGCCCTACCTTTTTTTTCTTCCCCCTTTCCTCTTTCTTATTGGTGCCATATAAGGCCTTTTTTTTTTTCAGTGACTTTCATCTCTGCGTCAAACTGAGCCTGCCAATCAGCCCGTTTCTGCATGCAGTTTATTGCTCAAAACAGAGATGGAAGTCCGTGGTTAAAATCATATTTAAGTACGGACATGGCACAGTTGTCCTCCCTTTCTTTTTCTTTTCTTAGTTGCCTCTTTGCTTTTTGGGTAGTTGCTTGCGTTCTTTCCACCTTATCGCTGCGAACGGCTACTCGAGTACCTTGTTCTTGCGACAATGCTTGGTCTCGATCTCGCCGGCCTTGCTTGGTCCTCCATCTGAGTAATTGCGATGGATAGGCTCACGCCTGAGAAGCAATAATTTGCTCGCACGGGTTATTTAGGCGTGCGATGAGAATAACCTACTACGAGCAAACTCCGTTGGGTTCAATATGTGGTTCGATCGGATGGGCTCTGTGAGCCTGGTATGATATTCCTTGAAAGTTTGAGAATCGGATGCCCGAAACCCGGAGACCTGAACCCTAACCCAGGCCACGAATTGCCAACTCAGATTTGGAAAGAAAGTTGTTAGAGAATCAGCGAAATTCCAGTCTCCTCCCAGGCAATTTATTGGATTTCATAACATACCGGTATGGTAGGCCAATAGTGTCTAACAATATTTTACACGGCGATATCCGCATCATTCTCTCTCACTCGGTCGTTCTAATTCACTCGCAGCTCTCTGAACCCAGTTCAAAAAAAAAACATTCGAAGAATGCCAGAGGCCCTGCCGAAACTCTGATCATCAATTTAATGTGTAGTCGGCATCCGTTCTGAGAAAGAAGTACGAACAAATTATATTGCACCGTTACTTTCGAGTATGCAGCCCCATGCTTAGCTTTCGTTAATAGGAGCGTGCAATTTGACCCCCCAAGAATACAACCACTACCCTTGCCGGGCCGTGCCTTCCTGCAATCCTTATGGTCACCACACTCGTATCTCCCGCAATGGTAATCCCTGCGCCCGTGATCTCCGTACCGATGCCGCTCCAACGGGCCAGGAGGGCCATGGCCGTTGGGGTTGTACGAGTACAGCACTTGTCGACATCGCCATCCATAGTGCTCGTCGTACATCCGCTCAGCATTCCGCCTAGCCGCATGCTTGGTCCATTTGTCCTCATGCATGCTTAAACCCTTCTTCTTGATAACCTTCTCTGCCTTCCGCGGCAGCCAGACTGATAAGCGTTTCCTTTGCCGTGCCGTGGGATACTTGCTCCCCTATCTTTTGTTGTTCCCATCCGCTGTCAGATGTGCGCCCCCTGGAGAAATACTACGTCATGCGGTGAAGAGATAAATGCACCTTCGCGACGTTGGCAGTTCTCGAAGAGTTTGAAACCTTCGAATGAGGCGGCCCCAGAAATCATTTCGTGACATAGGTTGTCCTGTTCATTCGTCTTTAGATGAACATCCATAGGGGTGAATCGAATATAGATGAAAAAAAATAAAAAATAAAAATACCTCTCGGCTCCCCTAACCATCCCGATAAAGTTGTATCCAAGCGCCATGTGGATCCCCTATTGGAGGCTCATATGTCGGCGCTTGCGATCCAAAAATCCAATAGATACCGGTAGGTTAACTGCGGGAAAGCAAAGTTTGTATCATATATAACACTACCCCAGCCAAACACCACGAACCGAGATCTTAATTTTTGGATGGGCACAGTACAAGTACAGATTTGCTGTGCGACTTTTTGGAAGAAAGTAATATCATTCCCGCCAGCTCAATGGCACCCCCAGACAATTTGTACCAAAATTCCGCAGCGGCGTAAACATGTGATACCCCCAGGGAGCCAAGTACAGATTGCATGTATCGTAAATGACGATTCGCTCCATCATTTTGTCTAGCACCGAGACACGATCGACCTGTTGCAAACCTTTACCACATTCCCGGGACCCGAGTCTGGGTGAGGGAGGGGGGAACCTTGCTGAGAAAGCTTGTGCTCATGGTCCCTAACCGAGATCACGCGAGGAGAGCTAGACTGCGCGGGTGGTGGTGGGGCTTTTCTGGATTGTCTGTATTCACTCTGGGCCTCCATAAACCCTCCAGCATCAATACCACGGGGGGGGGGGGTAGTTTCATGCTCTGCCGGTAGTGTGAAGCCCGGGATGCAGCAGAGGCGATAGGCGCCAGATTTTGCGGTAGGACGGTGAGATGCAGGAACCCGAAACTCACAAGGGTTTCCCGGATGGAAGTGCCATAAAGGAAATATTGGAATGAAAAGGTGCTATAATAGCAATTTTGGGCATAAATATTTACATGAGTCTTCAGGAACATCAATTTGGGATATCCTGAAAAATAACTTCGAATCGCCTTGCCCGATATAAATCATATCAAATCACTCGATCAGCACGATTCAGCAGTACCGTTTGAACGGTGAGGTACTGTACGGCACGGTACAATATTCCTTCATGGGATGTTTTTGCCTCTGGCCAGGAGAGCCCAGGCCTGATCTGAGATGGTGGATTTAAGAGTACAGTTTTGCAGGTGAAGAGATCAATACTCGAGTACTCGAGTACCGGAAGATGATTTCCTCATAAAAAGACACTCTCCAGGTTCCTGATGAGCAATGGAAGGCTTGTGTTTTCGGATGAGCCTGTTGCCGCATACAGTACCACTTGTTTCGACCAACATCAACGCCAACACCCATGCTCCGACAAGTACTACTAGTACAGTACTACTTTTCTGTGCCCGACCCTTGACTTGTACCTAACATCAAAATTTAAGGTGGAAATGCAGTTTTCCGGTATTTTATCTCCCTCGTCATCTAATTTACCGGTACTATAACGTACCGTATTATTCGAACACTGATTGGTGGGCCAATAAGCTTAACCGTCTCGGCCGAGAGAGATTCCGGGGGGGTTGTTTCCCGTTGTGCCGGGGCATCCGTTGCTGGACCTTGAAGAAGGTGGTGGCTCCGTAGGAACTATGATACCATATTGTGCGATTCCTAGAACACTTGAGCGACCGAACGAGCTCGCAGAAAAAAAACCAAAAACTTGAGTGCCCCAGACAGTTCGAGCCATCGTGAAGAGAAAACGGAAGCTAACAAGAGTCTTTTTTGCTTGATTTATTGACGATCGAAACGCTTCGTGAAGCAGCACGAGAGTGATTTGGGAGCTCTCTGAGACACTCGAGCTTTTTTTTTTATCGTAGTTCTTTTCTTTCGAGTTCGTTCAGTTTCTCAAGTGTTCCGGAAATCCCAGTAGTAATCATTGGAAATCTGGTTCTCTATTGAAAGTAATCGGGAAGCGGTATGGCTATAGGATCGGTGTTGGTATCCATCCGAGTCCAGGCGCTGTAGGGGTTTACAATGGGGGCAGTGAGCTGAAAGTGTCCAAGGGCTAGGGTACCAGAGCCTCTGCGCTGTAAAGTGCGACATGACAGGGTATGATATGTGAGTTTGCTTCATAAAGCTCCTATCATACAGTAGCACGCGTGGTTCAAGATTCCCCGGTCAAGAGTGTGTTGTAATACGGTTTGATGCGGTGGTCTAATCAGAGCTAGAAGCGTTCTCATCGCAGGTATTCGAGGTTTACTGTACTAGTACCGTACAGTGGGAATATTTGGATCTATCGATCTGCTGCACTCTAGTAGTGTCCTATTTGTAGATGGTTCGCCCCACTGTACCAACATTCTGTGCGGGCGAACGGCCCCCACCGGTATCCCTGGTATTGCACCATGACTACTCGAGTACTCGTAGGTGCCTGACCCTTGTACAATACTTGTACCATACTGTACTCGAGTACTCGTACAGGTACACTGGCAAGTAACTTGTAATATGAGCACCTGCAAGATCTCACCCGGTTCGCTATCTCCCGCATGTCTTTGATCTCCTAATTTAAAGACAAAAAGCTCTTGGGAAGAATTACAGTAGTGTTTTCCTGAAACGGGAACATGAGCCCTCTGGATATGTTAGACCTCATTAACTGGGATTCGCAATCCTGTTAACCCGTCAAACTAAACTTATCATGGGCTGATGTGGCAGTTTTCCGCTAACAATCTGATAGCGAATTCCATGTGATCTTGCGGTAATAGCTGATACTTGGTAGAGCAGATTTACGGGAGTTTTGGCCACGCCCATTTTGGTATTCACACTTTTCTACTCGTACACACACTGGCCATAGGAATGCGGCAAGCTAAGGATCTCATGTCTCGGGGATCCATGGTAATGCCCGCATCGATCAGGGCATTTAGGTGGCCCTTATCTTGTTCCATATGGCTCCCCCCATCTTGTTTATCATGCACCGTACGGCGACTATATATATACCCCCCCAATGTGGGAGCGAAGGCCGTGAGACTTATACCTGAGATTCCTTGCATCCCATCTATTTCTAAGAGCACTGATTCCCGCCTCCTTATTTGGCAGGTTCTGGCTCGTGATTTTTGGTTTTCAATCACCACTCGACACCAGTTCAATAAGGACAGGTTTTCGGCTCAGAGCAGAGCGCGCGCATTTTGTTTATTTTATCACAACCTCTTCAGTCCTGGAGTTCTACCTTGCGAGAACTGGAGATTTGCCTGTGCAATCTTTGCCCTTTCGTGCCACTATTTTCGTGGACTTATGGACTCGTCGATTCAGGATCCCTTGGTCGGATCCGAAGCCGAGGCACAAGAAATACTGGGCGGAAACGGAATTTCCGAGCCACCTTTGATTGGTGGAAGCCTGAGTGCGGGGGGGGCACTTCATCCTCAGGGTCTTCAGCATGAGGGAGCGGAAGCAGGCGAAACATCGCCGTTGACAGACGAAAACCGAAATGGTGCGCCCCCAAGGGCTGATGAAATTGACGATTGGGAGGGAGTTCCATGGTACCGCAAACCGTCTGTGAGATAAATCCTGACCTCTCCGAAGCACGCATCGGGAGCATGAGGTTGAATGGTCATTAGGTTTTTTGGCTGCTGCCACCGTTTTGCTTGTTCACTATGGCATTTGGCGGGTGAGAGCTCCCGTCTAATATTGCCATAGAAGAAAGTTGCTATAAGTACTAATATCTCTACCGCAGTGCTGGTGTACCACGGCTGAACGTTATCCTAGCTCTTATATGCCAGCAATATTATACAGATACTGGATATACGGGAAATCCCATCCTACCTGTTCTAATGGGAGGTGACAATGACAAACATTGCAAAGAACCCGAGGTTATTATGTGCCGTCACGCATCGTGTATTCATGAGCTCTATTCTAAGTTTACGTTAAAATTAGGTGCAAGCTCTTGTCTCGAAGTTCACGTTATATATGAGCCTTGTTGCAGGCATTTTTAGTAGGTTTCTTCCTATCTTAACAAATGAATTTGTAATTGATCTATTGGCACAGGTGCGCTTACTTCCCCAAGGCTTGGGTCTCTATCGGACCGCCACGGAAGAAGACTTGCCATGGCATTTTCTTCTTTTGGTATGCTTGCGAGTGAAATCACTACTATCTTGGCAGTGAAATATCCAGACCTCTTCAGCGTGAATATTCTGCTTTTGGGGTCACTGGTTGATGGCCTCTGTGGCAGCTTCATGCTAGGGATGGCATTATCGTACTCATATGGGGCAGACTGCACATCCCCTGCTCGGCGCGCTGTGGCCTTTGGATATTTTCAAGGATGTCTTTTCCTCGGAATAGCCATCGGGCCAGTGCTTGGGGGTTTATTAATCGAAAGGACGAATAACATACTATCCGTGTTTTATTCCGCATTGGTTAGTCTTATTGTTTAATACCTAGAGTTTTGACAATATTGACATCTTTACACTAGGGGGCACATGCTGTTTTTATAGCCTATGTCACGTTTTTCATGCCAGAATCATTATCTGAGCGCCGGATGGTACTTGCGAGGGAAAATCATGAACGCGAGCGGATGGAACGGCAAGAGGGAGCCCCTAAACATTGGTGGAACTCTCTTAATCCAATAAACTTCCTGCGACCTCTCACAGTCCTATTCCCAACCGGGCGGGGTTCAAGTGCAAGGCTGCGATTGAATTTGATGCTTTTGGCTGCTACTGATTGCGTCCTCTTTGGGGTCGGAATTGGAAGTATTACTGTGATTCTGATATACGCAGAAGCAAAGTTTGATTGGGGAAATTTCGAGGTACTTTCCTGAGGTACCTACAGGAATTAAGTTGTGCTAACTTGATCGGTTTCCCAAGTCATCCATATATGTTTCGATTGTAAACTGCTTTAGGGTCACGATGTTGTTTGTACTGCTTCCCCTGGTGGTCACCTTCTTTCGTCGTGGATCGACGACACAAAACCCACTCAGGGGATGCGATACCCTTGATATTAAGTATGGCTGATCTTATGTCACATTTCTACTCACCCGAGACTCTTAATCTGATGTGAAGCATAGCTTGATCCGGTTCTCTATTGCTGTTGAGACTGCGGGATATCTTTGTTACGCGCTCGCACAGAGCGGGGGCCAGTTTACAACTGCTGGCGTATTAACGGCTCTTGGAGGAGTTGGCTCACCAACTTTGCAATCGTCTCTTACAAAACATATACCCACGGACAAAATTGGGAGTCTCCTTGGTGCCACAGCCCTTCTCCACTCTTTAGCAAGAGTCGTAGCTCCAACGTATGTCTCAAGTATTCCCTGTTTTGCGGCCGAAGTACTAGGGAATGATCTAACGAGATGATAAAGTGTCTTCAACCTGATATACGCATCGACGGTAGCAACATATCCGCAAACTGTGTTTGTCTGCTTGTCCTCCACATTTGGGATTGCTGCTATTTGCTCTCTGTTCCTCACGCCTGGAGTATTTTGGAATGATGCAAGTGAGGGTGATGGAGAAGAGGAGACTCAGGAGGAACATGCTCCCCTCCTATCATCAGAGTAGATATTGGGTCTTATGGATGCCACAGATGCCGAGGGTTTGGCGGATTGGTTCTCGTGTCTGTTCGTTCGGTATATTATGGTGTTACTGTACTATCTGCTAGTGTAGTTGCATTGGGACAGCTATTTAGATGGGATTTTGGGTGATACATTTCAGGATAATAATATAATATACTTTTAAATCAAGACCATTCCCTAAAGTCTAATATAAGTGTTGTTGTGCAAGTGCGGTAGCTCGCACTAATAACTCTTTCGAAGTAATAATTATTGACTATAAAAGATCGTCATAAAGAAAATGTATGATAGTGTCCCGGGCATACCGGTGGTTGATGTTGAGCGGGTGTTTGTGAGCCACTAGGTTATATAGGGTTAGGTTTGAGAAAATATCAAACAATTTCTAGACGCAAGAAACCAGTGGATTTTCCTCGGGCAAAAGAACTTCAGAAAACCCCCCCGCTTCCTCCTGCAGAATGCTTGAGGGCGCTTCTCCACGTCCGCCAGAATTCCCTAAAGGAGTATGATGATACCTCATACTCATGCCGTAGCCCCTTCGAAGAACGCTCTTCATTACCTGCGCCAAATCCTCTTCCATTGGCCCTGCGAATCATTTCATCGCGGGCCCACCGCCAACTGCATTAGACTCGATGTCCGGCGGAAAAGCAGCAATTGCTCCCAGCAGGCGAAGGTCCGCTCCCCAGAGGTACCTAACAAGCAGCGGAACCCAATTTGTCTAGAGGCCCCGCCATCATCGCCTAATGTTTCGCTCACGAAGCCGGCGCCGAAGTCCGTCTCCCGGCGCCATCTGTTAATCTCACAGAGAGCGTCCGCTCAGGGGGCTACTACTACTACTGCTGCTACGACCAATACCACTACCGCTACCTCAATTGCAATTCCTATCCAGGATAAAATCAAAAGTGCTTCGTCAAGGATTTGGGTACTGAAGTGCTGTCGGTCCATTCTGGAGGGGAAGCCATCGGAGGCTAGGGAGGGATTTCTGGCGGGGCTCCGGCGGGGTGAAGATGGCGAGCAGGTCAAGATCGTGGGAAAGGCAGTGATGAAGGCATTGAGAAAGCGGGGGCGGCATTCCGAGATCCCCGACATATTTCACCGGATGCACATCGCCGGTCAGAAGCATGTCGACACCTACGCGCTGAATATATGTCTAGAGGCGTACATTGAAATGGGTATGTACTCCAAAGTTATCTCGACATATCGGTACCACAGGCCCAGGGTGCGCCCGGATATACAAACCATGAGGCATCGGTTGCGGAATCTCATCGCTATGCGGAAATTGCACCAGGCGGAGAAACTGCTGCGGAGGCTTCTGAGGGAGGAGGGGCCACCGTGGATGGCAGATTCCACGATGTTTGCGCTGCTGCTTGGTGGGGTGAAGATTATCAGTGGATCATTTCATAGGATGGAGAGGATATTCAAGTGGATGGCTGAATCAAGGGTAAAACTTCACGTCGGTGTGTTTAACATATTGATTGAGGCGGCGATCGATATTGGTAGGCTAGATATAGCGAAAGGATATGCGCAGGTGAAGCTGGAATTTGGTATCAAGCATAACGCGGAGACCTACGCAATTTTTCTGGCGGCGTACGCTCGGAAGCAGAACTGGCAAGGTACGGCAAATGTCCTAAAGGAGATGGGGGTGAGGAAGGTACAGCTCACGGCACCCATGTTTAACACGCTCTTAAAGACCTACTCTACCATGATTGGACTACAAGATCTGGAAAGGTTTTTTGACGAGATGGAAAAACGAGGTATATTGCCGGATTCATACTCTTACAATATTATGATCCACTCATGTGTACGGCAGTGGGATGAGCCCAGTATAGAGCATTGGGTTCGCCGGTTGGTGAGTTCTGGGATTGAACCGGATGCTGCAACTCTGAATACACTGCTTCAAACCATCCGCCACACTGGCGATGCGGTCCCTTCTCTATTACGGAGGATTTACGCCATTATCCGGGAAAGCAACGACTCCTTAATCAACCAGCGGACAAAGGACATGCTCGTGCACTCAACATATCGAGGGTTGCAGCGAGTTCGGATTCGACCCTCACAAGAACATGTGGACCAAAGTAGAGAGGAGGTAGCGATGGATCGCGCACTCCAACAAGGCCAATTCATCACAGCAATCGACATATTCCAAAAGCACCTCTCGAGAGGCATAAAACCCTCTATCCCAATCGTAACCTCTGCCGTCCGTGCCACCCTCTCCCTGCCCAGGCCTAACCTCCCAGAAGCATATAGACTCCTCCGGATCTGCGAAGACCGCGGGATCAAAATCAGCAAAACCCCCACCCTCCGATCCTTCGAAGTCCTCCTCCCGCCACGGAACACCGACCCAGCAGAAGCCTACATCGCCGTCTCCAGCCAGGTCCGCGAAGCATACACATTCCTCGAATCCGCTGAGCTGCCAATAACCCACGACATAAGCGTGCACACAGCATGGCGTCTCATCCAAGAAATGAACCCCCGCGCCGCGGTCCTCCTCCTGCACAAGGTCTCGAAAACCCGCTGGGGCACGGATTTCCCGTGGGAGAAGAAGAGCCTGACGGTGCTCATGAAGGCGTACATCGACATCGGGCATATTTCTGGCTTGGGCTGGATAGTGGATCAGCTGATCGACGGCGGGGAGGTGCCGGATGGCGTGGTGTTCAAGTACCTGAAGAGGGCGGTGGATGCTGCGACGACCGACCAAGAGAAGACTTTTGTGCAGTGGTTAGGAGCAAGGTGCTTCAAGCATAAGTCTTCCATGAGAGAAGAGGCCAAGAGGCGCATGCACTTCCTGTGGTATTTGGCAAAGAATTGGAAGAAGACTTGATTTTATTGGACCTATCTCTGTGTTTATCGGATGGGAGAGGCGTTGTTTTCCAGTGTGTATGTGCATATATGTGCGCTTAGATTTCTCATCTTTTTGTGATTCCCCGGTACCGTATAGATGGGTTAAGTGAAACAGGTGCATTATATAGGCGGGGTGGGGGTTCATTTACCACATCATATTTCTTTCGTCCATTCATTGGCCATCAGTCGCTCTCTCTCCTTTTGTGCCTTAACTTATTTGTACTGTGTTTGCAACATGGCCCGCACAAAAGCTGTAGAGTACATAATTCTATATGGCTCTCTGCTTTGGATGTACGAGTAGATGGTCGCTTGTCACGAAATATCATGTAAAATTTGGGTTGGGGGGGTCTGGAGCACCGGGGTACTACTCGTACTGGTATATCATACTCTACAGTACGACTACTTGCAACCGATATGGTATTTTTTTTTTCTTGTTTAACGGCCTGTTTGGCATGTCGATTTTATGCCATAATATTATGAACTACAATACATAAACTCCAGCTGCACTGATCGCTGCATTTCTCCCCCCACCCCATCCACGACTTCCCGAGGCACCCCCTGTGATCTATCTGTTTTATTAAGCCTTTGAGAGGGTGCAGGACTTCCTTACTGTTTGTTTAGGTTCCCTAGGCTGTATTTTTAGGATACTTTTTTGTCGGGGTTTTTCCTGTATTTACGAATAAATCCAAGGACTTATGATAACAATAAAAATAAAATAAAAAACCCACACTAAACGCGGAATGTAGAGAAAGGACGAACAAATGTGCATCGTCAAACTTGAGCACTAAACGTCACAAGAGCCCATCCAATTAATTGCTCTCCGTCATCATCGCCTCCGCCTCCTCTTTCTTCCTCCTCTCCTCCTCCCTAACTACCTTCCTCTCCAATTTCTTCCTCAATTCCTTCGCCATACTAAAAGCACCATCTGTGCGCTTCCCGCAAATTTCACAATTCGGCGTCTTCTTATACCTAGCGATCGCACATGTCTCGCAAAAGTAATGCTTGCACTTGGTGACAATAGGACTCTTATAATCGTCCTTGCAAATAACGCACTTGAAGGGTATATCTTTCAATTCTTTCTCCTCCTCGTCCTCCCCTTTACTATCGTCCCCTTTCTTATTTTTAGCTTTACCAGTCTTTTGGTCAATCTCCCAGTCGCGATCCAACTTCCAACCCTGCGCATAGTCCTCGCGCGCATGTAGGAACTTGCATGTATCGCCGAAGCCGCAGAAGCCGGTTTGCTTGTAGTCCTTGCAGACGTCAGGTGCGTAGTCCGTGATCGTGATTGTGCGGATGTTGCTAGGCGCTTTCATGGGACCGACGGATCGGGCAGGGGCATTTTCGGACTTTTTGATGAAGGAAGTGTAGGATGATGTGCCTCTGTACGCCCCGCCCACAATCGGTTCTTCCTCCCCTTCTGCTGTGTTCTTCTTCGAAGATAAAGATGACGTTTCGTTGTCACCGTGGTTGTGCCAGTTCGTCTTTGTCGCGTCGTTTGCGTTTGTTAACTCGCTGCTCACGTCTGTATATCTTCGCTTCACGTCCTCCGAGTTTCCGAGCGTGGCGGAACTGGGTTTGCTGGTGGTTTCGGTCGTCACAACGCTTTTGTTTTTTCGACGTTTCTTGACGCATCGAGTGCCAGTTGCTTTTTCGTCTGAGGAGGAGTAGGCATCTGAGGAGTCAGAGGTGGTGGCGGGGGGTGGTGTGGCGGGGCGCTTTCGGATTGAAGAGCGGTTTTTCGTGGAGCGTTTGAAGAAGGTTACTGTCGGGGCTGGCGCTGTGGTTGCTGGGGCGTCGGATTGGGGAACTGGTTCTGTCATTTTGGCAGAGGAATCGGGGTGTTGTGGTGGTCGAGACGGCGATAGTTGTGGAGTTGGGATCGTATCATACTAGTAGCTCCTGTCTGCGGCAAAAGAGATCGGCTCGCAACGGTTGCTCATTGTTGCTATTATTGTTTACTAAGCCGGGGTATCGTAGCCACCAGTCGGGTAAGGTGGAACTTGGGATGCCACCACGTTGCCCACAAGGGCTTTTTGCAATCAATCACCCTTCTCCTTCTTCAAAGGACACCAAAATAGGGGGAGGGTGCATCTAGGGTACCAGTACCGGTATTCCATCACATGGCATACCGGTATTGGAACCCCCACCTCCCTGTCATACTCTACAATCTATCAATCTATCTATCATACTCATCACTCTTTTTCTACATGTTTGGTTGACAAAAGTGCTGTTACATACCGGTACCCATACAACAGGGCTTCGAATCCAAAGACAGCGGGAAAATCTGAAATCTGACGATCCAAAAAAGCCACAAGATCGGTGATGGCGTTATGTGGCTAAGGATCTGATTTGGTAAACGACTGAAACAACATTGCGGAGCTTTCGAGTTGACCCAGGCGCTCTCCGCCGTACTACCCGCACTCGAGTACAGTACTAGTACAGTACCGTACTCTACGAGTACAAGTACTCGTACAACTGTAGACACATTCGGAGAAAGCAAGGGGAAAAAAAAAAAAAAAAAAAAGAGCGGAGAGCTACGGTAGGGAAGGCAACATGCAAATCTATGGTACTGTACGTCAGTGGATTGTTGTAAGGATGTTGACATAAAATAATCTATCTGGAGCATGTGGTGCAATATTTCCTATTTGACCTGGGCTGACGAGAATGCGTCATACGAAATCACTTCGCCATACTCGTACAGTAAAGTGTTATATATGGAGAGGATAGCGCACCGGTAAGTTAGGGGAGTGGATGCTAACTTGGGAGCTTATCAGAAGAAGGATTGGCCCTTCCTTCCCTTCCAGAAAACTCAAGTCAACAAACGGAGGTCAAAGAACTCGGGTGATGGAGGATCTAGGGGTGGTTGCTGAATTGCGGAATGTTTCAACTGCAGGCACCATCACGCTCGGCCTAAGGCGTGATGGGTAGAGCGCAGTGCTTGCCAGTGCAGGATTCTACTCGTACTCGTACAGTACCTCTTACTCGTGCGGGTAAAACTGTACGAGTGCGAGTACTGTAAGGCACGATATCGTGCTTGTGCGTGCTTGAGCACCCACCGGCAGCTGGGTTACAAAGGGGGGCCCTCAGGAATTGGTCGAAAGATCTCCTTCGTTTTGAAAAGAAGGGGAAAAAGAAGAGCGGACCTGGCTCGAGAAGAACAAAACATGGGAAAAGAGGGGAACAAAAAAGAGACAAGGGCTACTGCGGCAACAATTTCATTCTGTATCCTAATTTGTATGATATCATACAAATACCGGTATTTTACTGAAGAAAGAAGAGAGGTAGAGAAAGATATCTTGTTTCCTGGTTTTCCTTTCCTCTCCCTTTTGCTCTCCCCCCCCCCCTCTCTCGTCTGTGGATCCTCATTCCCAATCCTCACATCCCCGCCAATTCTTCTTCTATTCTGTCCTGTCCTCACACATGGCACACATGGTGTCTATTTCATTCCTTTTATATATCTATCTATTTGTTTATTTATTTACTTTTATTTACTTTTATTTCTCCCCCCCATCGTCATAGACTTCCCTTCTTGAATTCTCGCTTCCCTTTACTGTAAAATTTAGTGTATAATATATAATAATATTATTATATAATATTATATATATATATATATATATTTACAGTAATACCGGTACTTTCGGTACAGTACCTTACAGTATTGAAAAATTTAATTATCAGACTTTTTTTATTTTTATTTTTATTCCTATATTTTTCACAACGGCTTCCCCCCCCTCTCTTCCTCCGTTTACGCTCTTGTCAAATCGAGTCACCTGCTCAGCAAATATCGTAGTAATAAGTTTTTCTGCACTCTCATTACGGCCATCTACCTTCTCTCGCTCTCCGCGTCTGTCAATTGCATTCATAAGGTAAGTTTGATGATGCTGCATTGGGTTCTAGCGAATCCATCCCTCTCCCCCGTATCCTCCTCCACATAACACCCTCCCTCCCCCACATGTATACCGAGCGGCCCACTATTACCACACCCGCAGCCTGTTACCCACAAGATCAGAGATTGTTATTGCCAACGTGTGTGCTGGTATTTTCAGGTGCCCAGAAACAACAACAGCCCCCAATTCCTCACATATCATACCTTAACCGTTAACTTAATCCCTTCCTTCCCTTCCCCTCCCCTCCTGCCTTCATCCCCTCTTTCCCTTCTCTTGCTGGAGGAGGGTGGTGGATGGCTACGCAACCCGGGGTACTCCGTCGTGTTGATTGGTCTGTTGACGATCGAGTTTAGCATTGAGCGCGGTTGTCTGCAATTCGCCAGCACGCGTCGGCACCACGTCTCCAAGGAAAAAAGGTTGTCTCTTCCTTGTGCATTTGCAGCTCTTTCCCTCCCTCTGATCGAGCCACCTGGAGCAGAAAGAGCAGAGCAGCGCAGAGGCCCCGAAACCCAATTGTAACCAGTCAACCCCCCCCCCCCCCAACAACAAACCGCCTCTCCCTCAACCCCACTTGGATAGGGTGCCTCACATTGGATCCAATCAGGCACCGCCAGCTCTCCGTCCATTGGCTTCAAGGACAATTCTATCCTTTCCCCTAGGCTTAGTGCCGGCATCGGCGGTAGCCATCAGTCCATCCACCCTCTTGCCCACGCCGACCAGTCAGTCAGTCCGACTCAGTCAGTCAGAGGCGTTCAGACAACTCTCCTCTTGCCTGGTGCCCTTCCCCTCCTTGGTCGCATCTTACAAACCCTCCTTCAAGAGTACTTCATCTTTTGTACCCGTTTTTTTTCATTTTTATTCCACCATTCCTTTGGTCGTCTTTTTTCCATCATCATCATTTGCGTTGCTTTTTTCCGGCTTTTTCTTGCGTTAATTCCTTTGTAATTTCACTCCTTCGTCAGTTACTATTTTGCCCTGTTGCTTTTTGTTATTGTTTGGCGCGTTTCCTGCTCCACCTTATCCAGAGCCTGCTGCTGTGCGTCTATTCCTACCACCACCACGCCGCGCCTTCCGCTAGCTCGTTTCCTCGAAATACAAACTTGTTCTTGAATCACCAGCCTAACCTACCGTACATATCTGACCCTGATCCACTCATTTTATAACCTTGGATTCTCGCTGTTGGTAGCCTAACAAGGTGGACTACTTGTTCACCAGGTTGTCTGAACTCCTTACCCAAAATCGGTATCATGTCCGCCAAAATGGAGGACCCATTTACCGACCTATCAACCACGACTCCAAAGCCATCTGGGTCCTCTCGTTTCTCAAGCATGGATCCTCCACCTCATCTCTCGTTACCTACATCTTCGCCCTCTCAGGTGAAGCGTACGCTGGAAGCTCACCTGCAGGAGGTCAATAAGCGGATTGAAACCGCTGCAGCACTGGGCCGGACATTACTTGGGCAACAACAACAGATCGAGGAGAGAATAAAAGAAGTACAGGAGGGGGGAGAGCAGATAGATCCCGAGCTTAAGAAGAAATTAGTGGAGCTAGAGAAGGAGTACAATGAGGTTGGACGGGAAAGTGCCAGGGCTGTTCTGACAAACAAGATTATGGCAGGCAATGGTGGGAATAGTGGAAACACTTCGCCTTACGGAGCTGGGAATGTGAGTTCAATTTGTGGTCCATAATATTTGTGTTACTAGGTTTTTCTTGCTAGGAATTTTTAGGCCCTGGAGCTGACACTTTTCTTGACTTGGTTTCGCAGCTTAGTGGTTCACCGTCTTCAACCCTGCAAACGCAGGGAACTAGTTCGCCTAGCAAGCTCTCTGTTCCTCCCCCTCGTCGTCAGCGGAATCAGCCTTCACGGCAAAATGACTTGGAATTTGCTGCTGAACTTGGGCAGGGGCTCCTTGTCGAGGTTCGCCGGCTACAAGGCTTGCTTTCGGAACGCGAAGAGAGCTTGAAGAACGTTTCGACAGAAAAGTTGAGGCTCGAGCAGCATGCGGAGAATTTAGAGTCCCGGTTGAAGTCACTTGATGAGAGTGAGCAGAAGTTCAAGGAGGAAAACTGGAATCTTGAACTCACCGTCCAGGATTTGAACAGTCAGGCTACCGCACAGAGGGATACGGAGACCAAATTGCATGCACAGATTTCACATATGGGACACGAGAAAAATATGGTGATCAAGGAGCTCGATGACTGGAAGCACCAAAATGAGAAGCTTTACGAGGATTTGGAGGCAGAGCACAAGCATCACGAGGTTGAACTTGCAGCTATGAGACGGAACCTGGCTACGAATGAGGGCGAACGCCATTCCCTGCAGAATAAGGTTGACGAGCTGAAGCAACAATTGGAAGAGAGCCAAAGGAATAGTCTTCGATTACGCCAGTTGGAGCAACGGTCAGATGGGGAGGATGCACTTAATAAACCCTTTGACCTAGAGCCTACGGAAACTACTCCGGAGAACTCACCCCCTCCTTCACCGACTAAACAGACACCTAGGCATACCATGCTTGAGGCTGAGACTGTGAGGTCAAGTCTTAATCATGCGCACAGGATGATTGCCACTCTCAAGAACAATGTGCACCGAGAAAAGACAGAGAAGGCAGAACTCAAACGCATGCTCCAGGAGGCTAGGGATGAATTGGAAACGACAAGGAACGGCTTGGGGAGTGGCCCATCAGTGAGTATTGGAAAACGGCGAAAGAATGACGGGTTCTTCAGGAAGCCCATTCTCCGCCCAAATGTGAACCCAGGTCTCCTTGGTGGGCCAAGAAAGAGCAGGGACGAA
The DNA here is from genome assembly GCA_006112555.1 of Tuber indicum. Lineage (NCBI taxonomy): Eukaryota > Fungi > Ascomycota > Pezizomycetes > Pezizales > Tuberaceae > Tuber > Tuber indicum. The sequence goes on from VBSK01000023.1 coordinate 124,223, forward strand.
GTGACAATGGTCGAACCACCTGTAGAAGAGGAGTGGGAAGAGACTGAGGATCCTGTGCCTGATCCTCCACAGACACCACGTGGGCAGCAAAATAAATCAGCTTTCGACCGAGGGAGCGATGACCGGGACGCAACCGATGCCTTTGAAACTGCTGACGAACGTGGTGCTAATGCTACCGAGACCGAGGCTTTCCAGACTGGCAATGAGAGCCCTATGGCTGATTATCCGACATCTGCCGACGAGCTTACCGAAACCGAAACCAGTCCTACACTCAAATCGAAGGCTTCACGTGGATCGGCGTTCGGCGTGCGATCCTTGAGGTTGAACAAGAACCGTTACCGTGATAGTGTTGCTTCTACTGGCTCCACTGAAGATGACGATGACCATGGATATCGTTATGGAAGTTTCGGGCCCAGCAATGATGATGGTATGGAGGGCTCATCTGAGATGATGATTGGCGGAAACCACCCAACCAACCCGCGCCTGAAATTGAGAATCAACAGAGCCCGAGGCAGGGGAGGGCCCAGGGTCTTATCGGGGAGTAGCTTGTTCAGCGATAGGCCGATGTCTGCGGATTCAAGTCCAGGGGGAGGGTCGCCGGCCGGTGTGCACCAGAAACTATCCACGCCCGGTGAGCGAAAGAGCTTATTCGCAGAGCTGGGCGATACTCCAATGTTGGGCGCTGATGGTGACGAAGATGAGGAAGAGGACGAGGATATGGAGGAACCCGATACACCAACAAAGAGGCTCCTCCCGTATGTCCAGATGGTTGATTGTGCTGTCATGACCGAGGAACCATACCTGAATCAACAGAACCAGCAGTCACGTGGCATCTTTGATGAGCATGAACGACCGCGGGCTGCCGTTGCTATTAAGGGGGCATCTCCGACCGTTTCAGTTGGAGTGCAGTCAGATCCCGAGCCGGAAGCCGTGAAGCCGAAGGTGGCCGATGCGGCGGTCCAGAGTCTGGAAGAGCCTAAACCCGCTGCTGGTGGGATCGGGGTCCAATTAAAAGCTGCCGAGACTGGAACTCAGTTTGGTGAAGAGTTGATGAGGGAGAATACCGTTGCGCCTCTGTCTCTGCCTGTTGCTGTGCCAGAAGCTCAGGGACCAGCTACGAAGGGCACAGAAACACAGTATGATCCAGAATTGAAGGCGATAAGTAAGGCTGATAAGAGTTTGCTGCCCCTGCCTGTGCCTCTTCCGCTTCTCGTTCCTGGTAAAGGCAGTTCCGTGCCCCCACCATTAGTAAAGAATGTGAGGAGTGTTGAAACACAGTTCGAACCTAAACTAGCGGCCATCGATACTAGAGGCACCTCCTCAACTGTTGGAAGTGGTACACAAACAGTTCCCGAGGAGGACCTGTCACCCGTGATCCGCGCTGGGACTAGCCAGAGTGAATTGGAAGAGGCGATTGAGAGAGCAATGATGACTCCGGCGAAAGAGAACGAGATCGTACCCATTCCACCTCTTGAGTTCTCCAAAATTAACACACAAGCCACCTCCCCCATTGATCCCCCTACTCCTGTCAAATCTCCACGCGCGGTTCTTCCCGTCCCTACTCCTGCTGGCGGCGTTGATGCATCTGGCTCGTCCGATGAGGAAACACCCAAGAAGGTTTCTGAGACTGTGGAGGATTCGCAGCGAGTGCCATCAACACCAAGCCCGTCAACCACCACTACACCCGAGAGGGCGGGGTTCTTTGGATCTGTGTTTGGCGGTTGGAGGAGGAGTGGGTCTACTGCGTCGAAACCGGAGACACCCATTCCTGTTGAAAATGATAAACCTCAAGCTGCGAGGAATCCCCTGAAGACCGACCTTGCAAAGACGCGGGTGGTACCTGAGGCACCTGAGGCACCTGGGGAGACGCAGAAGACGCAGGAGGCGCAGGAGGCGCAGGAGGTGCAGGAGGTGCAAGGGGCAGCGGAGGCAGCGGAGACACCAAGGCCAGAGGGCTCTATAGAGCCGCAAGAGCCGCAAGAGCCGCAAGCACCACCGCCGCCGCCACCGCAGGCCTCACATGAATCAATGGTGCCAGTACCGCAGGCCGCACAAGAATCAATGGTGCTGCAATTACCAAAGCCGGTTCCTATGTTGGACCAAATTGTCCAGACGGATATAACTTCGGAGTTTATTGACGAGTTATCCCAGAATGCAAAGAAGCTTGATAAGGGTAAACAGCCAGCATATATGGTCGGTGCTGGCGAAACCGGTGTCAACACGGAAAAAACTTCGACGCGGGGGGCAAGTCTCCGATCAGGAGCCTCACAGGAGAGTATCAGTCGTACCGGTGTTAGGGCCGTCGGAGCAGCTGCAATTGGTAGTGAGCCACCTCGGCCGAATCCCAACGCCGCACTTAGGCGTCCTGGGAGCTCGTCTAGCATGCGGGAGGGCCGCAATGCCCACCCTCCTCTACCCCAGGATCACAAGGAGGTTATCGCAGCGGCGCAGCAGAAGGTTTTTGCTTCACACGAGCCCGGATTAATGGGGCCGCCTCCAGTGCCCTCATCAAGTACAGGATATAAGGGAAGTGTGACCTTTAGGCCCCTCCCCCCTAGTCAAGATGGTCCATCACGGCCGCCGGAGACCCCAAGCTCCAGGGGCGGTACTACTCCTCGGCCGAGGTTCTCTACCACGAGAAGTGAGGTTTCATCGCCCACGTCTCGTCGATCATCGCTTTCTTCATTCGCATCTGAGCTAGACGAAAAGTTCAATATGCAAGCACAGAATACCAATGGCTCACCAAGCGGACCCGAGAATGCCACAGATCCCCGGATGATTCAAGCCATTACACAGACGATGATAGGAGAGTACCTCTGGAAGTACACAAGGGCTACAGGGCGCGGAACCCTATCCACGAGTAGGCACAAGAGATTCTTCTGGGTTCACCCTTACACACGAACCCTTTATTGGAGTGATCGGGATCCTACCACTGCCGGAAGAGCCGAACTAAGGGCGAAGAGTGTGGCTATCGAGGCTGTTCGGGTTGTTACCGATGATAACCCGATGCCACCTGGATTGCACAGAAAGAGCTTGATTATTGTTACGCCTGGAAGATCGTTGAAGTTTACAGCAGCTACGGGACAGAGGCATGAAACATGGTTTAATGTAAGAAATTCTTGGTTTACCTCATAGATTCACATGTGGATTCAGATCACTGACTAGATGATAGGCCCTTTCATATCTTTTGCTGAGAACTAGCGGTGGAGTTGATGATGAGAACGGTGTCACTGCCGAAGACGTCAATGACTTCAATCCAGGTTATCAAGGTGCGGGACGTGGGGCTGTCAGTGTGTCTTCTTTCAACTCTCGAACCACTCATGGCTCCTCACCACCACCGCGAAACCTTTCCTCGCTTTCTAATCGACGACCTGGGGAGAGTTCAATGCGTCAAGGCAGTATGTCTAGACTGAGCAATATCTTTAGGACTACTTCTGGGTTGGCAACGTTTAGCTCCCGAAGTAGCCGACACAACGCTAGCATATATGGCGCTAGTGAAGTGAATGATTCTGCCGAAGAGTTGAGGCTTCAAATTGAGCGAGAAGAGAGAGAGGCAGACCAATTAGAGAATGTTCGAGCCTGCTGTGATGGTACGCATATACCCCCCACGTCGCTTACAATCTATTCTAACCAATACACCCCCGAATAGGAAAACACGATGTGAGCACCCTCACTAAAAAGGGCCGAAGAAGCACCCAAAGCGCTAGAGGAAGGGATGAGCATAACCACAACCATAGCCACCAACCCCATGCCCACACCGTGAGCGGCCATGAGCGCAATCATTCACACAGCTGAGACATGGCCGACCGAGCAATCGGATCAATCAATCACCCTCTCATCTGTAGTATTTTTATTCATTCTCCCTCTTTCCCTCTTGCTTGTTGCTGTTTTTAAATCCGGGTTCTGCGTGCTTCCGTAGTTTTATCATTCTAGGGGAAATTGTCTTGCTCTTTTTTTTTTCCTCCTCCTTGAATCAGTCGATCATCCTCACCGAAAAACCTTGAGGTCTTCTCTCTTTTCTCCTTTTCTTTTCTCTTGAAACCTGTTCCCGTGCTCTTCACCATACCTACCATCCACATTCATCAAAAACCTAGAAAAAATCACCCCCTTTCTTTCTCTTTCTGTTCCTCCTATTTCTCTTCTATCAAAGCTCAATCGTAATTCTACCCTCTTTTCCGCGCGACCTTTTCCTTACATTTTTTACCCTTTCCCTCTTCAATTCATTCTATGATACCGCCATCGCATAAGTCTATTAGTTACCCATGAAGATTATCACCATCTTAAGAAGAGACAAAATTGCCGCCATAGCTCGCTCTTCTGAAGATAGCACCTATTTCATCTTTTCATCCCGTGTTTTGTTATTGCATTCTTTCACTTGCTCGCTTGCTTTGCTTGAAGGAAGGGTAGGAAGGAGCAGGGTTGCTAAATGAAGTGACCTGATACACCTTTCTCTTTCTCCTTCCCCTTCCCGTTTTGTTCTGTTTCGTTTTCACGGCTTCGTACCATCCGCGAATTTGATAAAAACACAGCATATTTCGAAGTACAACTTACATCACAGACTGTTCTCTTTCCTTTCTTTTTTGTGTTGATGGCCTACTCTTCGCTTTTTTTCTTTCTATGGTTTGCACGGCTGGCTTTTTACTCTCACGCTCTTGTTTTTGGTTTAGGCTTTGGGTTGGGATGGCTTGGGTTGGGATGGACTGGGTAGTGTGGGATGGTGGGAGTATTGCATCGTATACTGTCTGTAGCCCCTCGTAGGTAGGAGGGATAAAAAGGGGGGGGGGTTATGTGTTTATGAATTTATCGGGATTGCAAATTTGTAAAGTCTCTGCCTAAGAGTATTGATGAAACGGCCCTTTCACACCAAAAACCCGCCATGTCTGCCAACACCGCACGACCGGAATTATGTATCGTACTCCGAATAGTGCACCTGATCTACCTGACTACGGTAGTTTCGCATTTTTTCAATCTTTCACCAGAGACCGCCCACAAAGCCCATCCGCCCCCGGTGGTTAAATTATCATACCGGTCTTCAAAGTCGACAATAAGTTACCATTGTCATGGCAATTTTGTATGATAAAGGTAAAAATGGCACTTTTGGGCCGCGTCGAAACTTTGGAACCAACACAACACAATATTCCCCCCTTTTTGGGCCAAAGTGGAGCGGGATCTATATCAGGGTGTGGGGGGATTATAGCAACCAAAAGCCAGGCAGGCTAGATGAAAAAAGGTGTTGGGTTGGTCCGTAAACCGCAGGCAGTGAAATCGCTACCTCACCTGCACTTTGGGGGAGGGACTTTATAGACGGGAGTTTATTGTGATTGATTGGTTGGGGATGGGATGAGAGGGTGGCGAGTGATTGTGAGTGATTGATCGGGAGTATGATATTATGATAATATTATGGTAGTTGCTTGTAGTCAGTGTCAGTCTCGTTCTTGAGGGACGGGAGGGTAATTCTATAACCTGCATCGTCTATTGCAGTATCATACCATGATCGGCGTTCCCTCCCTCCCGAACGATGTGTCTTGAAGGCCCCGAGTGGACACCGGGCGCGAACAGTAATCTAACAAAGCGTTTCTATGATACAAGAGCAGCTTCTGCATCTCATTCCCTCTCCCTTCCATCCATCTCCCTAGCTCGCCTCCCCACTCTCCATACTGCTCCCCCTTCCACAGCCCCTTCCCCCCCCCCTAACCTTCCGGGCCCTCAAACACTTCATAACCAACCCCTTCCCGACCCCTACCCACCACAACCCGAAATAAACCGTATTGGCTCCAACCACCCACCCAAGTGTCTTCAAAAACCCACCCTGACCCCACCCCTCGCCGAGAAACCTCCAATCCAACTCCCGCCCCCCCTCAACCACAGCATTCCCCAGCCAAACCCAACAATCCACGTACACAACCGCCCAGAACGTGATCTCCAGCGCCCGCACCCTCGGAGAGAGCAGCGTAGTATTCGGCGTCACAGAGTTCAGTAGGAGGATCTCCGCTAGGACTATGGGTGTGTTGAGGGTGCTTATTAGGAGTTCTGGGATGCTTAGATGGAGAGCGGGGTGGGAGAGCATGTGCGGGAGGAGGGTGGTAAGATATAGTATTGTCACGCATACGGGGAATAGGGTTATGGTCGTGTAGAAGGAGTAAAAGGCACAAGTTTTGAAGGTGTAGTAGGGTGATGGGAAGGTTATGTCGAGGAAGCGTTGGAACGTTATTGGGATTAGTAATGATGATGGTGTAGGCGATTGGGATGTAGGGGTGAATGATGGCCAGGAGGCGTGATGTGCTGGGGTTGTGGTTTTGTAGGTCCAGTACTATCCCAACCCATTAGTCGATGATACTCCCCAGGAGGGTGGGAAGGGTGGAGAGGGCACTTACGGTCATCAGCCACATATACACCACCTGAGCAGTCCATGATATGTTCATTGCCTGGAAAGGGAATATCCCCAGCCTTTGAGCTAGGGTCTCAACGGTGAAATGCCATAGTAGCAGACTGCTCATGAGTAAGGATATGACTAATCGAGCGATGAACGCGGTGCGCTGTGAGATGGAGTCCCAGGGCGCTTCCACGACTTCTATGTAGATATTTGGGTCCGGGACGAGGAGCTCATCTCGGCCAGTCACTTGGCCGAGGAGTGGGGTCGAGTCCTCCTCTTCATCGGGGCGAGGAGAGGTAGCTGTAGTGGTGGTGGCCATTAGAGATAAGGATCTGGGGGGGGCTCCTTTAGGGGTTAGAAGTAGGTGTAACAAGATGTCACTGGGTACGATTTATTCCCAGCGCAACGAAGCGAGAACCAACTGACGAAGGAGACGTTAAACACTTATACGCCCCCCTCCGTAAGCAAAGCAGGCGGCGGCGGCGGGGAGCTTATATCATTCTTATAAGCTGGCGTTCGTAACCTCCCTCCCCAGGGCGCTTGGGAGTGATATGTGTCAAGAGCCTATTCTCACATTCCACAGCCTCACCCTCGTGACCCGTGACTCCGACAAAAGTTCCGACTACGAGTGAGATCCCATGACGGTAGCACCTTATCCCATTTTCCTGTGCTAAACCGTTTCGGGGTAACCATGATATGCCCCGCGTGAGAGATCGCGTCGCTTCGACCAGCTAATTTACTCGTATGGTACATTGAGGAAGCTTTGGCCCACAGAAGGCACTCAGTTACCGGTAAACTATGGACTGCCGTGCCTACACTAAAAACGAACGCACTGCCTGTCGACTCGGGCGTTACTGTATTTAACGAGGAGAAAGGGAATTGGGGGGGGGCCCTCTCGCCACAAACAAATTACTATCATACTATCGTTTGCCTCTGTTCGATCGGTATACTTTTCGCGCAGCATCGGATATCTAAAGCTTTCTCTTTTCCTCTTTCACAAATTTTGCTTTGTTTTGGTGTGGGGGAGGGAGAGCTTCTGATCGAGCTTAGCTTTTCAAAATTTTGCTCACACGAACGAGCTGTGTATTAGATAAGGTTACGCTATTATTCCACTGCCAACTATGGAACCGTTTACTTTCGCGAGCTCGGGGTCGCTGGAGAGGAATGTTGAAGTGAGGATGTGAGGGGATTTTTCCTGTGTTCCCGTGGCTAAGCTCTGGGGTGATTTTTCTGATACTGACGGTGATGATGACGATGGTTATAGTGATTCGCTTGAAGGGCAGCGGTCCTCCCTAGCTTATACGACGCTTATGGCGGACCCCAGTTTGAAGCATGTTGGATCGAATACCGCGTATGTCTTTCTTTCTTTCTTCCTCTCTGGGGGCCGTTCCTGAGGGGTGAGGGGGTGGGGGTGAGCTGATGGGATAAAGGCCCTATTCGGATATGTATGTCACTGCACAGCTGTTCGCTGATAGTAAACCGCTAGCGGTTCCAGTACAAACTTCTTATAAAGCATTTAAGAATCAGAGATTGTAAGTGCTGCCCTTTCCGCTTGGATGGAGTCCCTGAGTTGGGGTTAATATGTGGGAATGAGTATAGGTGGTCTGAATGGCTCACGGTGCCAGCGAAGTATTGCGATTTACCTCTATCGTCACAGCTCGCGATTACATTATGGGATTTGGCTGGCCCTGGGAGGCCGGTGCCGTTTGGAGGGACTACGGTGACTTTGTTTGAGAAGGATAAGTATGATACGTTCAGTGTCGATATTTTGGGGCTTTGCCTTTGACTGATATCGTTCAAATTATAGTAACCTCAAGAAAGGCCGACAGAAGTGTAAGGTCTGGCTTGGAGTCGAAGCTGATGGCTTGAGTGACACCACTACCCCGAGTACTGTTGAATCGCATAGTGAAATGGATCGTCTCGAGAGGGTAGGTCTTCCCATTGTTATTCGGGCGCAGCGCACAAGCACTAACTGCTAGGATAGCTCTTTAAGAAACATGAGCTTAAGGAGCTCCCCCGAATAGACTGGCTGGATAACCTAGCGTTTCGTCAAATAGAAAGAATCAACAAGGAAGCTACGACCGAGGATAAGAACGATCACTACCTCTTCATTGACTTTCCTAGGTTTGATTTTCCAATTGTTTTCGCCGACTTCGAATACTCAGATCATAACCATCGGGATCCATCGAATCTTTCACCCACAACTTTCACAGTCCATTCATCCTCGACACTACAGCGCCCGGTTCAGGCTGTCGGCCTAGGTAGCGGGAGTGGATCAAGCTCTAATAAGATGATAGTGCCGGTTTATGACCCTGAGAACCCTCGGGATAATCCGGCAGAGTCTAAGCATCGGAGGCTTGTCCGGTCCCACAGGAATGGCCCTCTCGATAGGGACTTGAAGCCGAATGCTAAAATCCGTGATGAGCTTAATGAGATACTGAATTATAGCCCGACGCATGACCTCGTTGGTGCGGAGAAGGACTTGTTGTGGAAGTTCAGATTCTACCTTACTAGAGATAAGAGGGGGCTCACCAAGTTTCTTAAGAGTGTGGCTTGGGGAGATCCGGCGGAGAGTAAGCAGGCTGTCCAATTGTTACCTAAATGGACCGAGATCGACGTTGATGATGCCCTTGAGCTTTTGGGTCCTGGGTTCGATAATCCCGCTGTTAGAGCGTACGCAGTGGATCGGTTGAGGAAGGCTGGTGATAACGTATGCTCCTGACACCCCCCACGCTCTTTTATTGTAGTCTCACACACATATTCTAGGATTTACAACTATATCTTCTGCAGCTGGTACAAGCTCTCAAATTTGAGAAGATCAGAACAGAGACAGGACCGGATGCAGCTGCAGACTCGAGTCTAGTGAACTTCCTTATTTCGAGAGCTTGCATGAACGAGACCTTGGGCAACTTTTTCTACTGGTATCTCATGGTTGAAACGGAAGATACCAATCAGAAATACAAGAGGCTGTTCAGCAAAGTTGCATACCAGTTCCAAGTTGCACTGACTAGGATGCCGGATGGCGACAAGAAGCGGGCGACCTTGAAACGACAGGCAGAATTTGTTTTCGGGATTGGTGAAATATCAAAGGAGATACAGAGCAACAAAGGCGACCGGCTCAAGAAGGTTGAGCATCTGAAGCGTGCGTTATCTGATCCCAAGAATGAGTTGGTCTCCTTCGAGCCGGTTCCTTTGCCTTTGGATCCTAGTGTTACGGTTGTTGGGTGCTTTCCAGGTATCATATTCACTTCTGCCTCCAAGCCTCGTGAACCCTTGCTAACGTTGCTGCCAAGAGTCTTCCAATGTTTTTAAATCGTCACTATTCCCACTGCTTATACATCTGAAGACGGATAAGGGCGAGAGGTATCCTATAATTTTCAAGAGCGGAGATGACCTTCGTCAGGACCAATTGGTCATCCAGATTGTAACCTTGATGGACAATCTCCTAAGGAAGGAAAACCTGGATCTAAAGCTCACGCCCTACCGCATCCTTGCCACCAGTGCATTCACTGGTGTTGTACAGTTCGTTGACTCCTTGAGTCTTGCAAGTATCGAGCGAGGTGACGGAATCCTACCATACCTAAAGTCGAACAATCCCGACCCCACGCAGGAATATGGGGTGAGGGCGGAAGTGATGGATACGTATGTCAAGAGCTGCGCTGGATATTGCGTAATTACGTATATCCTGGGTGTCGGAGATCGGCATTTAGATAATCTTCTATTGACACCTGATGGTATACAGCCCCCACCCCACACTTTATCCGCTGCTGTTGCTCACAGAGCGTTGCGCACATAATATGATAGGCCACTTCTTCCACGCTGACTTTGGCTTCATCCTCGGCCGAGACCCAAAACCCTTCGCGCCCGCCATGAAACTTTGCAAAGAAATGGTGGACGGGATGGGCGGTGCGAATTCCCGGCACTACATTGAATTTAAGAACTACTGCTACACGGCGTACACCACGCTGCGCAAGTCTTCGAATTTGATACTCAATCTGTTCGCACTGATGGTCGACGCCAACATTCCGGATATCCGGTTGGAGCCTGATAAGGCGGTGCTGAAAGTTAAGGATAGGTTTTGCCTGGAGATGACAGAGGAAGATGCCATCAAGCATTTTAGAATTTTGATCGATAATAGCATGAACAGTGTTTTGCCAGTGCTGATTGATAGGATACATGTTCTCGCGCAGATTTGGAGGACGTAATTTGGATGGGAGTTGGGGGTTTGTTAGGAGATCTTGCGAGTGTTGAGATACCTCCTTGTATGATATATATGATATAAATTCTCTCTCTCGGTCAAGGGATCCTAGCCTGCAGACAACTTGGAAGAAAGGGAAAAGAAAAGAAAATCCAACAATGTATCTGGTATCACAATCTAGGATTATGATGGCTGTGATAGACGACAGGGAAAGAGGGTTGTCGTCCGGCAGGTGGAATAAAGATATATAAAAAAGAAAAATTCCATAAAGAGAGCCCTCATCCTGTCCAAGCGCTTATCTATCCATCTACTACATTCAGTTCACGCTTGGACAGTAGCCTCCCCTGAAGCCTCCTTCTCAACAGCACTCTCCACCTCCCCCTCACTCTTGAACAAAAACGGATCCTCCACCATGTCCTCCACTCCGGCGGGGATATACTTCCTGACATACCTCTCCACCCACTCCTTCGGAATACCCACAGCATCCCTAAACCCATTATTGATCCTGTGAATATACTCCTCCTTAGGAGACCCATCTGTAGTTCTTGTCGTATCAATGTAAACCAACACATCCTCCAGCACCCTCTCCCCCTCCCCACCCCCTCCGTCTCCGGATGAGGGAAGGAGTTTAACCGGGTGTTTGACCCGCTGGTACCAATACGGCACTCCCTCACTCAGGTCCAATTGCGCCTCGTCGGATTCACTGAGCGTGTATACGACGCCGTATGTGTCGTGGTGGTGGTGGTTGTTGGTGGTGGTGGTCGGGACCAGGTTTGCGTAGCCACGGGTGTTGATGTGCCAGCGGTGGCGGGGGAGCAGTGCTGTGCCAATTAGCTTGTGCCCCGGACAGCGGCGGTGCATCTGTGACAGCCAGAGGTTTGAGCCGTAAGCGAAGTAGTAGGTTGGGGGTTTGGTGTCTGTGGTTGTCATTTTGGGGTTTTTTGGGTTGGGAAGTGGGAAGCTTTTTTGATGGCGGCGGTGGTGGCAGTAGCGAGGGATGGAAGGAGATGGATGGGAGAATGGGAAGGGAAGGGGAGGGGGAGGGGGGGAGGGTGATATATCACAGCAATCTTCCCGGCGGATGTGCAAGTTACCACATCCCTTCGCTCATCCTAGAATCCCACACAGCCTTTTGCGCTGCACAGTAGGAGTACCGGTACAGTACCGTACAAGCACATTCGAGTACTGAGTAAATTGTCCTTCCGAACCTAGGCCAATTAAAGCAAGGTACGACCAGGGTCACTTGGTTGGTGATTACGGTAGTCAATCTCCACCTTTTCCCTCCTTGGCCCTGAATGCGGTATCCCGGCGCTCGAGTACTGTACGAGTACAGTACAGTACGCATAAGTTACCGGTACGAAAGATGTCACGCCTTTCTGCAGTGGTTGGGCTATATTAGTACTCGTAGGGTCCCCTACTCGAGTACCCGTATGATACGATGCTCGAGTACCATCACACGAGCGCCAGCCCAATACGGCCAAAGCTCATGGAAATTCCCCCGAGGCTTCATGCATCATTATCCCTTGGCAGGGGTGTCGGGAACAAATTTAGCCTAAGGTCAATCAAGGAAGCAAGCGGCATCGAGGGGTGGGTGAGATGGGTGTTCATCAGATCCTTGTTTCTTGACTGGTGTGAAGCGGAGCAAGGTGACTCTACTCGCACTGTGTACCGTAAGTTACCGGTATTTGTGGGGCATCCGTAGACTATCAATTTGCTACTCTTGCCACGTTCAAATCTCAAATGGCTCCTCCTAGTCAGTCTACTCGTACACACTCGTACACACTCTACCGGTATCTCGAGTCCTAGCGACCTCCGGCTGAAAAATCCACAACTCACTTTCTTAACACCAAGTGCTCCTCCAACACTAGCTACTCATAAGTTCCAGTATCCCAATTCAGCTATAGCAAAGGGCGATATAGGGGATAATAGAATGCCTTCAGACATGAATTATAGCTCTCTTGTGTTTTTGATCATCGTCAACCATATCCCGCCGCCCAAAACCCGCAGGACAGGTTGGGAGCAGCAGGGCAGGTTGATGAAAAGTCATATTTGGCTTTTGAACATGTTTGTCATCATTAGGCGACACAACTCGACTATCCCATCCCGCGTAGTCCCAGGTCCCCCATCCTCCAGGAAAGCAGACCGGCAAGGGATTTCCGGTAGAACATTCAAACCTGTAGATCAAGGTTAGCAGACTAGTAGGCCGCAAGGTAGACTCGTCGTGTGAAGAAGCAACTTACCGCCTGCTCAGATTGAAAACTACATTAACTCCATCACCGACCTAGAACAAACTCCTTCCCCATCCTCGAACGATCATCCGCCCAAGCCCCATCTCTAAGGGGAATGCCGAACAAAGCCGGGTACAAGAGCAAGTACCGTTAGTCTCCGAAGTGCTGTGCAAGCATTCATTCATCACCGCATCCACATGTCCTGCCTTCAAACCCCCACCAGCCAACTCAATCCCATCCCCCTATCCCGCTTAAACCAAGAAGGCTACCACAGAACAGGTGGGAGAAAGGACGAGAAAGGACGGGAGAAAAAAAACCACCACAATAGAATAGCCAAAGCCATATCGAATCGAACGCCAGGAATCTCTACGATCTCTGTTCGCTTTCACCCATGTCGTGGATTCTGTTCAGGGAAAAAAACCAGCAAGCCCCCCTTCTTAAAAAGAAACAAAAAAGGGAAACCACCAGCTATCTCCCTAAAGTCCTCGGAGTAGTGTGCTCTCTTTTTATCATCACCGAGAATCCTGGGCTCTGTCCATGTCATGTTAGCATTGTGCGAAGATATAGATAGAGATAGGATTTGTTGACCCACCCTTGTTTGAGGAAGGAAGAGAAGAAAGGAAACAGAGGAGACTTGTTGATAAATAGCAGCAGACAGCAAACGCCAAGCGCGCTCATCTCGCGAATCCCTAACCCTAGCCACTGCATTTTCCAAGGGCACATCACTGCGGTGGTTAAGCCGCAAGTGTCCCTCCCCACCATAGGTCACTCCAGTCTCTTGTCCCACGACTCTGCCATCAACCCCGTTAATCTACTCTCCCGGAAATACACAAATTCCCAAGCATAATGTCAAAAATAATCTCTCAAGAACCGCTCATGATCCGCGATGCAAAGTGGGTCAGACTCGTCAAGTAAAAGCTATTCCAGGTTCTCCGCTCAACCTTTGACTTGGGTTAACACAATTTACTATTCAACAGAACTACCTACCTCGACCCCAACGGCGTTGAGAGAATCTGGGAATCCAGTGAGCGCTGTACTCGTCCGGCAGGCGTTGAATTTGATGGCGTGGGAATAATTGCAGTTCTGGAGAGGCCCGGAGCTCCCCCGGAATTGCTATTGCAGAAGCAGTACAGGCCTCCCATCGGAAAGGTAGGAGCTTCGTGGCTTCACCGTAAGCTTGGTATTGGGATGAGCCGGACTGACTACCATTCATTTGGATTGACAGACTTGTGTTGAGATTCCGGCTGGCTTGGTCGACGCTGAGGAGTCACCTGAGGAATGTGCTGTCCGCGAACTGTTTGAGGAGACGGGATACCACGGAGTTGTTGTGGCGGCTGAAGACGCTGGAGAGAAGAGCTGTTTAATGTTTAATGACCCTGGTTGGTACTTTATGATTCCTCGCTATTCTGACCTACATGTTGACCAGTGAAGGAATGTGCAATACCAATCTACATTTCGTGCATGTCAAGATTGACCTCACTGATCAACGCAACCAGAGTCCAAAACAGCAGTTAGAGGAGAACGAGTTCATTGAGGTGTTTACAGTGCCTCTGAAGGATCTCTATAAGGAGTGTAGGAAGTTGGAGAAAGAAGGTTATGGAATTGATGCTAGGGTTGGGTCTCTAGCTGAAGGATTTGAGGTTGCAAGGAAGTGGAAGTTCCTATAAGTTAATACAGCCACTTACAGAGGGATAGACATCGATATCAACTTCTTACATAAAAATCTCCCAGTTTGTTGTTACGGAAGTACAAAGGCATCGGTGGACAATTACCGGTATGCTAAAGCTCAACATCAACGATAGCTCAAATCCTACTCTCTCTTTTCAGTCCATCCCACAGCGCAATTGCGCTCAGAGCTTTGGCATCTCGTGTCTCCTTCCAGAGATCCTCAAGTCTGACCAACTTGAGTGTAATCTTCTCACCATGATCCCTCAATCCTGTCAACCTCCCCTGCCAGTCCTTCAGTGTTTCTCGTGGTATCTTACAAACATGTGCAAAAATCTTCATAAACTCATCACTGCCCCCGGGAGAAGGATAAATAGCTTCTTCAAGTCTTTCTTTCTCCGTGCTCGCAAAACCCTTCAACGCAAGTGATGTAAGATCAATAAGTTTGTCCTCCGGTATCCTGATCCCACACTCCTCCTCAATTTCGCTGGCCGCAGCACCTGCAAAGGTTCCAGCATCATCAATCATCCCAGCGGGTAATTCTACCATTTCCAACGAGCCTGCGGGAATCCGTGGTTGAACAGTTAATACAGCCCATAGTTCACCCTCGGTTCCCTCTGGCTCGAGGATAAGGAGAATGGCAACACTCCCGCCTCTGAGAAATACGGACCCGGGAATAGATTCCCCGTTAGCATTCCCGACAGAAGTCGAGAGTTTGATAAAGCCGACACGCTTCTTGTCCCCGGAGCCAAAGAAGTCGACCGATTGGATGGTAATGGACTTGAGAGAATATTCCTCTCCATGAAATGGATGATCAGGAGAGGACGATTGTAATGAAAGGGAGTGTTGCAGCTTAGATAACCAAGAGGAGAATGGATGAAATTTGAGAAGTTGTTCCCGGGTAAGATCGGGCGTGAGGTTGACTTGAACGGTGGATGAAGGGAGTGGAAAGGATGACATCTTCCGAAGATTGAGGTGGCCAGTGAGGGAGGGTAGACGAGTGATAGATGATTGGATCAATCTGATCATGGAAGAGGCGATGGGATTGGGGACGTCGTAGGGGGTGAAGGTCGGTACCGAGACGATAATGAGTGCGAGGAAAAGAAGGGTGGTGAGGTTGAAGTGTTTGGTTGTGGACATAATGACGTAAGAGGTGCGAGAAGAGAGAGTGGCGGAGAGTCACCTCAAGGTGTCGATTGATGTGTTACCAGTAATTTAGTTATTGGTACCACTTGCGGCTCTTTGAAGAGGTCACCTACCGTACCGTAGTCTACAAATAAGAATCTCGGCGTTAGCTTATGCATGGTAGGCTACTCGTATAGTACTCGAGCACCGGTGCTTCACCGACACTTTGTACCAGTATGATACTGGTATGATACTCGAGTATAATAGTATCATATGCTTAGAACCGTGATCCTCACGCCCACATTACCGTGACCTCTCTCCCAAGTGTCTGAGGTGGAATCGAGGGCAATGGGTTGTGACTATTTGGGCACACCGACGACACCGAATATGATATATATGATGCCACGGTGCTGTATGACCCACCCCGCCACAAACGCAACATCAGCACCAGCACCGTCGCCAGCTTCCTCCATCTTCCTGTCCAGTACTGTACAAAACACCATACAATAAATAACTTTGCAATGCCATACAAAAATGCTACGCAGTAGTCCAGAACCAGATCATCATAGCTGCGCTGGTAGGAGGGGCAGATAATGCGGTAAGCGAATTTGGGGAATACCGGTAACAAGCGCAACTCGCGCCTTTGGGAACCGCGACCCAGTCTACTTCGGACTAACTCTCCAAGTTTGAGAAGGTCCAGGGGCTTCTCAGTCCTCCCTCCCGCGCATAGAAGCTGCAAGTGGCTTGACCCTCCACTGAACATCCTCCCTCAACACACATCATCGATAAGCGAGTAGATCCCTCACCACTACCCACTTCCCCAACCCGACTCCTACAAACCTCGCCTTTCACCTCGCCTTTCAAAGACCCCCTCCAGACTCGGTCGTCCTCTCGTTTCATCCGTTCCACCTCTCTTCAAGGAACAACTACCACCACCACCACCTTACCTCCTCCTCAACCCCTTCACACACACCCTGATACCCCCTCCCTCTCTTCAACCTCACCTATATACTAAAGGATACCGCTGGTCTGAGCACGCATGGTCGCTCTCCCTTCTCGCTTCCCTTATAAGCCACCGCAGCAGTGATACTTCCACCTCCACCTCCACTCCCTCCCATCTTGGTTCCCTTCGACATCTGCCCCCCCCCCCCCCCCAGAAACTGGAACTCCATGATGTCGTCCGTTCCCAGAATGCCCGCGTGCACTCATAAAAGTCTCTCCCAATGCAACCTAATGGGTGAAAGGTGCTGCGCTTGTATAGATCCTACAGCTTTTGCTAACACTTTACGTGCTCGCGAAGCTGCTCCACATTCAAGGATATGGGCGTTAGTAGCGAATCTACAATCCCCGGGCCGTTTGGTAGCTGGGCTAACTCATGTTCTGATAGTGTCCCCTTCTGCGATCCATGTAAAGGTGGGTAGCCCCTCCTGACCATGGAGATGTTTACTAAGATTCTACCTTACCGAAATTCAGATCTGCTAATATCCCAGAAAAACAGATTATTGGAACTTGGACTCTGATCAAGCGTTAGGACATGCAGCCGCGGATAACAACCCATCTCCCCGGCTGCTTGCTCACATGCGAGAAAGCATCGTTAATAGGCACCCCCTCATTTCTGGCCCGCTAGCGGGCTTTCGTAGCAGCTTTTTTCCCCGTGAATCCTCCGATGATTTACTTAATGTAGGAGCTGATAATGACATTCATGACCGCTCTCTTGGCTCTCGCCACTCGGAACAACTGATGCCGGGAAACTTTCCCAATAATGGGCCCGAAATTAGAAACTATTTCACACATAACCATCCCACGCCAGGAGGCAGTGGTTCAGGACTAGACGATTCTGACGACTCCGATGATCTACGAAGCTTGGAGAACAATATACCTTCGTCCAGCAATGGATCAAATGAACGCCGCTCATCAAACCTTTGGTCACTGTCCAATAGCGCTCAGGGATCTGAAGCAGAGATGCCCGATTTCCCCTCAGGAGCTTTTACACGGTTTGTACTCAATGAACGTTTCGTCCCATTTTTACTCCTCACCATTTACTAAGGGCCGTCCTGTGTGAACAATTCTAGTCCTACCGGTGCTCAGACAGCTGCTCGGAGCGAAGTTGCTATCAACCATGTTACCGGTACGAATAGAATCGCAAATGAGAACCTGCGAAGACTCCGTAATATACGCGACTCTCGAGGTCCCCATGAAGCTGCTCTCTATGAACACCAATTCCGGGGTGTTGGGGAATACGGGGAGCCGGTGCATGACCGTCTGAGGTGGACTGATCATACTATGCCACGTAGCGGCTTAGATGATGATGACGACTCTGACTCTTCACCAGTAGCTCTGTAAGTATCCTCTCTCTCGACCTCCAATCGCTCAGGCTAATATCATTACAAAGATCCCAACGAAGTCTGACCGCATATAATCGTGCACAACGTCAGCGCCCAGATGTGTCTACTGTACGCAGTGCTCTAGAATCCTACCGAAACAGAGATCCTCACCACCGCCTTTCTGAAAATCGAGCCTCCTCTTCGCGCGGTAATCACGATGACGGGGCTCAAAGTTCTGACAGGGTTTCAGAGAGGGTTTTAAGGTTGAGTAGTGAAATTCTGGGGAGAAATCATAATCCCTTTGCTGACAGCTTCAGCCGCTGGAGGGGCCTCAGGCGTCCCCCTGGTGGCATACACCCTGATTATCCTCCACCAACCGAACCGAAGGGATTGGATGAGGACAGGACTCGCCCAGAGCCGCTTGAAATGGAAGCAATGAAGCTCGATTGCGAGTGCAAGATTTGCTTCGGGCAGATTGCGGATACTCTCTTGTTGCCCTGCAGCCATTTGGCTATCTGTACTGTATGATTTCATTTCCAGGTCAATTCGACCACATACTAATGATTCGCTAGTGGTGCGCCAATCAAATGGGGATTAAGCCAATTAGTGAGCTACACTTTGGGCCACCGATCCACTGTCCTGTGTGCAGGGTGGCTGTTTCGTCCAGGGTATATCTCGCACTCTTCCTCCTTACTCCCATATTGATACTGACTAAATCACGAAATAGATCAAGGTTTTTCGTGCATGATATATCCCCGTGTTTCCATTCAGTCTACCGGTACCCATGCATCAGTGATAAATAGTGGCGCATGTCTTTGAATAAAACCTTGTAATAAAATCCCTTTTACTTCTTCCATAGATACATGCAGACGTAATTAGAGTCTTCACCTTACTGCACTTGATATAAAACGATTACGTTCTGTAATCCCCTCTATCGCTTTGTGTCTGATTTCTTTCGGCTGGATCGTACGAGCTCTGGGCTCCTCCCTCCTGTAGTTTTTGGGCGCCCTGTCTGCCTGCCCCTTTCCCCCCCGCTGGCGCTTTTAGAAGTTTGCGCAAACGAGTTTCCACGCACCGCATCCACAGGTTTACAAATTATGACACAAATACCGCCGCCGGATGACAATATCAGCCCAAAAATAAACCCGAGCCCAGTATCCTTCTACGGGCGCCTCCTACGAGTGGGTTTCAGGATTAGGTCTCGACACTTTTGCGGATGAACCAATAGTTCTTGAGCAACGTATATATGATATGTTCCTAAGATCCAGTCCGCCAAACCCCACACAAGTTTTCGCCAAATACAAACACATTGCAAACCGCCGAATCCCAAGGGAGGAGGATAAGCTATCACTTGGTGGGTATTTTCAGAAACTGGACCTTCTTTTCTTTTCTTTTTTCCCTTTGAGATTACCTTGCTGGCACAAAACTCTGTAGCCCATCAACCACAATTCCAACCGAGTGATACCCGATGCAAAAATGAGTGTCTTGGCACACATCTCAGCCCCACCACACAAACTGTTCCGAGAATCTTTTTTTCTTTTCTTTTTCTAAAACCCACAATCACAATCACTCCCCCCACCACACCACTACCCCACCGCAAACGACCGCAATGGCATCATCCCTCTCCCGCACAATTTTCCACCTCCCCCACCTCGCCCGGCGGACAATGCCCACCGCCCGGCCATTCGCGAGGCACCTCACCTCGTCCCCTCACCCCTCGTACGACCAGCCAATCCTCATCTCCCAAACCCCTCCCCCCAAGCCGGCGGACAGGGACCCGAACGAGGTCGAGGAGAAGGACTGGGAGGGCGACGACTTTACCTCCAGCGGGCACTCGGAGCTCCTCCGCCACCGCGAAGCGCGGTCATACGCGCGCCTGGCGATGTACGAGATGCCGCTCCTGTCGAGGCTCTCGAAGCCCTTCCGCCCGCCGTCGCGCGCCGAGGTGCTGCGCTTCCGCTACACCACCTACTTTGGCGAGGCCCACCCGGCTGAGAGCAAGGTCGTTGTGGAGTTTGCGCCGAGGGACCTGGTCAGCCTGACGGCGGCGCAAAGGGGGAAGCTGGTCAAGATGGTCGGGGCCAGGTTCGATCCGGAGAGGGGGGTCGTCAAGATGTCTTGCGAGATGTTTGAGTTGCAGGCGCAGAATAAGCGGTATTTGAGCGATTTGGTGGATAGGTTGATCTTGGAGGCTAAGGTTTTACCCCCCCCCTCTCTCTTTCTTTTTTGGGAGGGGGGCTAATGCGGTGTTTTTTTTTTTCCGTGATAGGATGAGAGTGACGACTTTGGTGATATTCCGTTCGATTTCAGGCATTATACGGCCAAATTGAAGAGGCCCAAGGCGCGGTTTCCTAAAGCTTGGATAATGAATGAGGAGAGGATGGCTAGTATTAGGGAGGAGAGGGCGGCGTTTGCAAAGTTATTTGAGAGGGGAGGTGTTACTCTTTAACCCAAAGTTTCCCCTCCCACTCACTCGCTCACTCGCTCACTCGATGGGTTTTGGCTTGGGGGCATGGGCTTGTACCTGTAACATAGGCGCTTTCATGGTATAAATGGGTCTCTTTTCTTTCATTCTTTCGTTCTTTGATTCTTACATGCGACATCATGATCTTCTGGAAATTTCGGGGTTTGGCGCATATCTTTTAGATGGCACACAAGTGTGAATTAACGGGAATACGGGAAGAGTAGCGCATAGGTTGCAAAGATAAGATGGAATATGAGGTAGATGAGGTAGATGAGGTAGAGTGACGGAAACGCTAGGCGATCACTCTTATAATATTGTACACGGAAAACCAACCATCCACACAGTATACAGAACGCGCCAACAGAACTACCACTAAAAAGTCTAACGCTTGACCCAGGCCGGCATCTTCCTCGCCTTTACGTGACCCGGCTTCTTCCTCTCGACCTGTCTGTGATCTACAGTAACGCACCCAGCTATACCCCACGACGGAAAAAAAAAAGTCAGTAAATTTCCAAGGAGAAAAAAAACTACCCCTTGCCCCCCCCCAAAAAAAAAAAAAAAAAAGAAATACTCCTCACCTTCCCTAAGCGCATGTTTCAAAGCAGGCTCATGTATTCTCAACGCCCTAGCAATAGCCAAAGTGCACGCCTCAGCCTGCCCAGTCTTACCCCCACCCTTGACGACGGCGAAAACATTATACTTATCCACGCGGTTCGTAACGATCAACGGCCAAAGCACGCTCTCCCGATCGTGGACGCGCGAGAACTTCTTGATGATGGGCAACCCATTGACGAGCGTCTGCCCCTCCCCCTCCACCAAGAACACCCTAGCGACGGCGGTCTTCCTCCGACCGATGGCGTAGGCCCTGCCGAAGCCGTCCACGGTGCGCGCCGCCCTCTCCTTCAGCTCCGGGTTCTCGGGCCGCGTGTAGAGGGACAGCGCCGCCTTGGTCTCGGGAGGCATGATGGCCGGGTCGATGCGGTTCAGACGGTCGAGGATGCGTATCACCTTGTTGTAGCGCGACGGCTTCACCCGGTCGCCGATCATGAGGCGGTATTCATCCATCGTCTTCCACCGCACTTCCGGCGCTTCGTCGCCGTGGATGGTCGGCAGGGCTTGGTGGCTGCGGAGCAGGTCTTGCAGCGCTAGCAGGTTGTCGTAGTAGTCTGGGCTGCCCGTGTAGTAGGATGGCGAGAGTGGGGTCAGCCGGGTGCGCGGCGCGACGTCTGGGAGGGGTTGGGAGAAGCCGGTTAGGGCCGTACTGGCGGGGGCGGTGGTCAAGAAGCGGGGGCGGTGGTGGTGGTGGAATGGCTTTCTGGGTAGTTGACATGTCAATTGGGGTGTGAGTCGGGGAATCTCTGTCAGTGCACGGTAGCAGCGCTGCATGAAGGTACCTGCAGTAGCCATGGTGAGTGAGGGGAGATAAGGGGTTGATGTCTGTCGTCCGATATTTGGATGTTTGGTCCAGACCGTCAAAGATTTGAAGTTTAAAGGTCTTGGCGACGGCACGTGACCGGCCTGCCTTACTCGAGTGCCGTCCAGTATCACTCGTATTTATGAAACGGTGGGACAAACATCTCGGAATCTCACTAGTGTTTGAAACCATATTTCTAAACACTCCCTAAACCAACAAACAAATACACCCACGTCTTGCAAGGCCAGAAATAATTATTGTACCAGAAGCTACTATACGGTATATACAAAGAAATTCTCTTATTTGCATCGTGTCATCTATCAACATCAGTATTAATTACGCTGGCCATCTTGGGCCGTACCCTAACCACTATCGTCCACTTCCCCCCGAACCACCAAGACAAGAATAGGAAAAACCGAGCCCAGAATGCAACGCTGTATTGTAAGAAACCTTATTAAAGAAATACAAGACCCGAATACCGAGAATCAGGACTTGGCTTCAGAAAAGATATATGGGAATATGACGACACAAGCCTTGTAAAAGACTCCAAACGAACTGAAGAATGCGACCGGCCAGTTGGCGGGTGAGAGTGACGCAAACAGGATGTAGATAGAATAGAAGGCGACGGCAAAAAAGTGGAAGAATAGTACCATTGGCTGGCGGGTGATACTATGACAGTCAGTTAACAGTAAGGAGGCAAGGGAAACAAAGACCTACCCAGCTAATAGGCCAACGGGCCCATCTATGCATTGTCCTCCCCGTTGGAAATACTTAAAACACCCCCTTTGCAGTGTCCGTAATTTATTGTCTATGAAAAACACCATCAGCAACTATACAAAGTATAACATTGCGGCAGTGTTACCATTGGCAGCAAATAAAGCGTACAATGCTTGCGCCAATATGTTGATAACAGAAGTCAGCGATTTCCTCTCCCAATGAAATCTTGATAATTGCGCGAGAACCAAGTCAGTGTCAGCAAGATCCGGCATATTCTCTGGGCTCAGAAGATCGCTGATCAAGACCACGTCATTAAACGCAACAGTCATTCCTCCACCGGTTAGTGGGTGTCTCATGTTCATGGCGTCACCAAGCAGCATCATTCCGGGGGTGGTATTGGTAGAAGCTGGAAGGAACGAGTTGGGCATAGAAGGGAATCGGTCCGCCTTGAGAGCCTCTTTAAACGAAGGCTGAATACATTCCGGCAGGTCGGGCAGCACAACATTCATGAGGTGCCCTCTAATACCACCCGAAGCAGCCGAAGGAGCTCGAGGCACATCTATCAAAGCTCGAGTATCATGGGTGCCAATCTGATAGAGGAGGACCGGGGGGTTGTTTCCCATAACAACATGGCCATATCCAGGGGAAGGAAGCTTTGCGTCTTTCAATTCAAGGGCAAAGAAGTGGGACCTGACTTGAGGTTTCCGGTCGATACACCTTTTCCGGAAATTTGAGGCATATCCGTCGGCAGAAACTGTAAGTGAAGCGAAGTACTAGCCAACATTAGCCTTCTACCATTCAAGATCAAAGTTACCCTAAACCAATTCAGGGTCCTCCTACATAATCCAACTCATCGAAGCCCTTTTTCTTGCAAATAACCCCCAGTACCTGACCCGAGCTTTCATCCTTGACGATCTCCCGAGCAGTTGTTTCCACGATTGTGACACTGCCGATTACGTCGCGGATCAGTATAGAGCCCCCAAACCACTCATAAGTAGCCGTGACATACTTGGGTGCATTTCTTGCCGCTTCTCGCAACTTCATGATGAACTTCCCATGGTGAAACGACCGACCTTCTGGTGCCCTCCCATCTTGGCCTCGGGGGTAGGGTATGGTAACCCCCTCCCCATGGTAAATGCACTGATACCCATAAACCGGAATTGCATCGATACCCTCTAAGCAATCTAGACCGAAGGAAGCCAGGAGAAATCAATCAGCACGTCACGCACAGTACCCGAGTGGTGATAATGGGATTTCCACGCACCCCTTAACCCTAGTTTCTCAAGTGCCTGAACGCCGCCAGGTTGCAAGAGTTCTCCAACGATTCTGTCGGGCTCCGAGAGGTCCCTCTCAAGCAATAGCACCCTCCTTCCCTGCTCCCCGAGCGCGAACGCAAGAGAGCAACCGATTATTCCAGCCCCAACAATTGCAACGTCATAGCTGTTATCCCCCTTCTCCGGTTTCGCTTCTGCGTCGGTCATGTCTAAATGGCGAAAGTGATCAAAAGTGCGGTATCAGAAAAGGAGCGAGTAAGAAGAACGGAAGGTTGTGTGTGATTGCTCCGGGGAATTGCCGTTGGTGGACGCTCACGGGGCCGGGGAGGAAAAATAGAGAACGAGGGAAATGGTACCGATACCGGTAGACGCGTAGGTGTTGCAGCGGTTGTAAATTCCTACCCAATCCAGGGGTATTATACTGTACTAGTACTGTACGGGTAGACTATAGAATTCACGTGAGTGGAACAAGGAACAAGGGGTTTTCAAGAAAGAAGGGAAAAAGAAAAAAAAACGGTCGAGTCCTCGGAAGATCGAACCCACACACCCGTATCGGACCACAGCAGACCTGTACGAGTACAGTAAATTAGTCAGCAATAATAGAATTTATTGAACCACAACAGACGATCCCTGGGGACGACTTTTCCCCGGTAAGAGAGTACTCGTATCATACCGGTATCATACAGCATGGGCCGACTATTGCGACAACCACAAACCTAAACTCACCTGTACTGTACTGTGCTGTACGATACTGCGCATCGAATCCCGTTCCCTTCGAGTATTCTATTTGGTATCATACCGGTACCTTGAATACACCCGCCGTACGCTCATTTCTTTCACCGTCCAGAAACAGGGGTCAATATTTACACCACGTTGACTGGAACTCCTTTTCTTCCATGCGGGTGCATAAATTACCGGTATCATAGTATATTATGTACTGGTACAGTGCTCGAGTACTCGAGTACCGATGTCCTGCAGGCGATTGAAGGTTCGTTGGAGCTGGTCTGCGCTCCAAGCCTGATCTATGTCGTGCTCAAAAGCTCCCTCGCTTGCCAGTTTGGAATATCAGACGGATTGTGTGATGTGAGCCAGCTTTGCTCGCACGGTATCATACGGTGGGTGGAAATTTCACAAAATATTTATTTGCATGGTCCCTATTTCCCAGCTACGCGCGCCATTGTAGTAGACTACCATACAATACTCGAGTACAATTCTCTGCAACCCCCACCCCACTCTATGCTTTATACACAACCAATACCGGCCTCTGGTTCGAACCCCATACGGCATCCGACTAAAAATGCACAAAATTTATGACAACCCTTGAGAAAGAAAATACTCGAGCGCGAAACTTGCACTCATTGCCGACCAAGTTTGTCTTTCGTATCCCCAAGCAAACGCCTCCACCATCTGAAATACCGGTACGTCACCACCACCAAACGTGTTCCTCCTCCACCTTCCTCGAGAACAATAAAACAATGCGCAGGCTCCACATGAGAAATATGCAAGCAACAAAAAAGAAGAAAAGAAAAAAAGAGGTAACGACAGTAAAACAGAACGTGAATCCCTCTAACTTGGATAGAAAAAAGAGATGACAGGGGTATAGGACATCAAAACAAAGAACCGCCATGCTTTTCGCAAAATATACTCTCCGAAAACAAGGAAAAATGCAAAGCAAGGATTGACCTCAAACCATTTCTTGGGAACCCCAGACAAGACACCAGCAAAAACAAGGAAGCAATATTCTAGCAATACAAGAGGTCCCACAGAGGAAGGAAGGTGGGGAAAAATGGAAAAAAAAACTATACAAGGTCGTGTACCGTACAGTACTCAGCATCCCTGTAAGGCTCCAAGTATTGAAACTCAGGGTCTGGCGGGCGACGGCGATTTCGGATATCATTTGGCAGTGTTATTATTAGGTAGCAAATCAGTTTGCGCGGTGTGGTCTGCGTCTAAGAAGTCCCAAATCCCTCCCGCTTCTCCCTTCCATGTGATTGGCAATTCCGCTCGCAACCGTTGCATCGCTCCAATAGCAGATGTGAATGATTTCAAGGATGAAGTTCCACTCCCTATCCGGGTTTCGCTAGTGGTGGTAGTGTTCGATACGTGGTGTACTGTACTCGGGGTCGTGGGAGGAAAAAGGAAAAAGGAGAAAAAAAAAAAAAGTTGAAAATGATTAAGAATTAAAAGCCAGGAGGATATTCACAATGCTTTCCACCACATACGCTGCATTAGACATATTTCACCGCCGCTCCCATCCATCCCTATCGTTGCCGTGAAGCTGTGTAAAAAAGTTAGCTTGTGCACTCCAGACTGACCCGTAGGAATAGCTAGGGAAGGGTCTCACAAGGATGGTCAGGACCGTCGACCCTTATCGAAGGGTTATGTCCTTGATATGGGCGCTGGGAGGCGGATGGTGAGCCTGAACGATCGCCATAGTTAGTTGACTTTCCTTCACTTGGTGTAACGCTGTAGCTCGAACTTGATGGGGACAGCGGAGGTGTTCCATCACTTCCGTCCACTAGGGAAGCCGAGTCCGATGGGGCAGTCATGCCTCGGGAAGATCCCGTCACGACTCTTGTGGGAGCTTTTGCTTGCATTCTAGGGGAAACCGTACCATCCTGCCCAAACTGCATCCCGAGTCCACTTGAGGGAATTGCGACCCCCGAGATCGGTTTCAATGTAGGTGATGATTGTGTTGAGTATATTGATGGGGCTTTGGTGGAGTCGGGTGATCGAGGCATTCGAGGTGATTCTGGGATGTTCAAGTTCATGTCGACAGCTACATCTCCAGCCCTCGGGCTGGTTCGGCCATTTGAAACGGTAATGCCCTTAGGATTTCCAACTTCAATTGTCAGGGTCGAATTTGTTTCTGATCTTGAAGAGCCAGCGAAGGAGACCGCTGACTTCTGTCCGAAAGGAATATTGACGGCCGAGGGTACCAATGTGCTGGTGGATCTGTTGGCCGCAGTGTTTGGGGTTGTGGGTCTCGATTGTGCGACTCCTCCCGTGAATCCCCTTTCCAATGCCCTTATTCCAAACAGATCCCCTTCATCTTCCTCCCTCTGATTAAGAGCAATCTGCTCCGTTTTCCCCTCCTCGTTGGCGGCCTTAGCTTTGGCTTCCTATTAGAAATGTTAGTTAAGGGTTCATTCATGGTTGACATTACATCGAGTCTCATTTACCTCGTTGAACTTTTTGGCTCTGTACAACCGTCAGTTATCGATTTCATTGACCACCAACCAGAGAGATGAGTTGACTTACTGATGTCGGATGTAAAGCAACTTTAAGAATCCAGCAGTAAACACCAGGACCACCAAAGAGCCCAAGACGATGCTAGAGGAAAATCATGTCAGCGCTCAAATAGAGGGGATTATCCGTGCAGGGGAAGGATGATCAGGCAACTTACCCATACTTCGCACCAAGCTCCAAATCACCAAACGAGCCCATTGCGAGATAATAGTATCAACTCCTCAAAATAGAAAAGAAACTGGTGGAAGAGGGAGAAATAAAAACGTGAGGTGTGTAAAGTGTCAAGCAAATGCTACCCCTCAGAGCAGCGGCGGGAGGATCAACTTTCAACGAATGTGTTCGATACGACCGTAAAAGAGGAACAAAAAATAAGAAATGAGGGAAAAAGGAAGAAATAGAATGGAAGAGAGATAGTATGAGTTGTTCAGCAGGAATAAGAATAAGAATACTCGAGGCACGGAAAGACCTTTGTAATGGTAGAGGGGGTTTATTTTAGTTGGCCCGAGGTTTGTCTAGGCATGCAAGTATCCAGGCGTCTTGAAAGTTTTCTCGGAAAAGAACAACCCAATTTGAAACGAGCGTCGGTGATCCTATCAGCAGGACTTGGTGTAGTGAACGGCAGCGGGAAAAGACCCAAAAAAGAATGCGTTGATTGTTCCTGCTATTGGTGCATGTCTTGCATCCAGCGGAATCCGGCGGGTAGGCAAGCGGTTCAATCGGCAAGGTCTGTAAGGTTTGGGAGAAGAAGAAGCAGGAAAGCAAGAATGTCGAACACCCGGAGAAGAGGGAGGGGGGGGGGGTGAGCGAAGTCAAGTAGATCTCGAGAGAACGAATCCTAGGGATAAAGATAGGTTTTTTTTTAGTGTGATGTATGATTCACCTCTCCTATGTTGGAGAAGGGGAAGGAAAAGTCTACAAATACGAAACACAAGCTGGTATTGGACAAAACATGGAAATGGGGTATATCCAGCCACCTCCCCTCTCCGTATCAAAAGGATCATGGCTCTTAGGTCCATTGAGTTATAGCACTAAAATACGGGCGATTGTTGCATATGTTATGGCACAAAGATTTTATTTTGGCTTAGGCTTGGTTACCAGCAGAGTACAGTACAAGTGTGATACCGGTACTTGAGTAGGGTACCCAAGCGATCTCTGGGAGGTCTGCCATGACACTTCAACCCCAATTTCTTTGTATTCATTTGAGTTGAAAGGCAGTTTGCCGCGCACCATATGCCTTGGATGAGTTACAAGTGCCAGTGAGCAATGCGGTAGGTGCAACTGTCATTCATGAGCCTTGTTTGATTTGGACTCCCAGTCAAAGGTGAGTGAATGGCTCTCAATTGTCAGGCGCAAATGACGGATGTCTGGACCCATCCCCCCACCCACAGGCTCAACAGAACCAAAAATGCGAGAGAGCAGAAGCGAGCGACACACACCCTCCCCCCCTGTTCCGACTGCTTCCATCGGATCCCCTCTCCTTTGCTAGCGTCTCCAATACCCATCACAGTACCAGTACGAGTACTCGAGTACTGTACCGGTATTATAATAAAATACCAGTTGCCAAGTTAGGGTGATAGCGCTGGATTATATAATAAAGATTCCTGAGGGGCCGACCACTCCCTTGTTCTTGCTTCCTTAAGCGGGATTACCGCTCAAAACGGTAGCAATGTGGGGCTACCTGCTGTGTTCAGGTACCATATTGCACTCGTAAGTGCAGGTCCTCACCGTTTTCAGAGTAGTTGCAGCGATCTGAGCACGCTGACCCTTGCGTGCGGTCGCCAGATGGCGTTTCTACCCCGAATCAGGGCTACTGCAGGGGCAGAGGCACCCCTATTGGACAAAAACGAGAAACAAATCTGGTGGAATAAAAAAAAAAAAAAAAAACATGCCCTGCCGTATTCGGCATCGGACAGTACGAGTAGATCCAGCGCAGGCCACAGTTGCAGGCCATGCAGGCATCAGGAAAACCCAGGCACCAAAGCCCCCCATGTTTGCCACGGTCCATGATTTACAAGTGTTCATGACTCTGTGCTCACTCCCCCCCCCCGTACCTATATGTGGCTTCCTAGGAGCACAGGAATATCGCCCAGTTCATCATCCTGGTTGAGAGGAACTCAAAGACGTCACTCGATCTTTCATCCCGCCGACCGCCGTTCTGCGGGTAAGACGGTACTGTACGGTTATCGTGCTTGCTCATTCCAAGAGTATCCGGACTCTCCATGAGGAGCTAGGCACCGACTACTCGTATACAAGTACTCGTACAGTACTAGTACAGGCAGGCCTGAATTCAGCTCGAAATTTTTTGTCTCGGCCATGGGCGCGTGCGTGCTGGTTGCGACCACGACTGTGAGGCTTAAGATGGAGGGCGGACATCCCCCTCATTGCTAGCCTGGCAGTTATTAGCGAAATTCACGATGCCTACTAATATCGCTTTTTTAATCGATGGGAAGGTGCTAGTGGTAAAAAGGAGTGGAATCAAGGCCCATACAAAGTGTACAATACGAGCACTAGATTGTATGAGCATCACAGAAAGGGGGACACAGACCTTACCGTATTGTTCCGATCACAGGTCAAATTCAGGTGACACAAATAAGCACTACCGCACGAGTAGGCTTCTCTCTCAATAGCGGTACCGTACGGTATCATGCTTGGGCGAGTCCCGATAGGATGTCCACGCTGGGAGATCGCTTGGAGATGAAAGTTCTGAGAAAAGACCAATGCTGTCGCTTGCTTGAAACAGAAGGAATCCCCCTATTCCCCGCAACGAGCCTACCACTATTACTAAATCGACATCACAACACCAACAGGTTTCAACAGCAACCTCCACGCCTTCTTTATTTAGCACGCCAACTCTGCTTTGAATACGACGTTACAGATGTGAACAGTCAGCCTTCTCAGGAACCGCTTGCAATTTTCCGTCCTCCACGGTAAAGAAAAAAAAAAAAAAAAAAAAAAAAAAAAAAAAAAAAAAAAAATCCACGCCTCGCTGTCACGGTGTTGCCCATCCACCGACCCCATTGACCCCAATACCGGCAGAACTAATACAAAAAGTCCTTGAAACAAAGTATGTACTCAAGTACCTAATGCTGTAGAAATGCACAGAAAAGCACTCACCCACGCCAACGGGGCTCAAAACTCTCATTACCCTCCCTCGTGTACCCTCCGGTGCAGTGTTGAACCTCCCGGGAGATAACGTGGCAATACCGGTATCGTAGCTTTCGCTCTGCGAACCAGAGCTGGAGCGAGTCCATCCGTCCAGAAAGACCTCGGCTTCGAGAAGGTTTAAAACACAAATGACCGGAGGGACGTATGTTTAACATACAAGTACCATCGCATACCAGACCATCGGTACGAATTTGGGGAATGAGTAAGGGATCCGGTGCTGTCACAACCAATGGCTCTGCGGATGCCTAATTTTGTGGAAGTAGCCGCAACCCACTCCTTCAGTCAGGTAACTCGGGTTCCGATTGCTTTGAAAATTGCCGAGCAGTGTCGACGATACCCAAGTTTGTGTCGGTGGTATAGTAATTATGCAATGAATTGTATTGCTGTAAACGTAACTCAACATAACCTACTCGAGTATGATACTTCACTATGGATCGATGGTATTCTGAACCCTTTCTACCTCCGGTTCCAAACGCCCTCAGAAGCCAAGCGTTGCCGGTACTGTACCCTGCAGAGCAGGACAAAGTAAATTGCGAAAGCAAATAAAAGAGAGAGAGAAAGAAAGGAAGAAGAAGAAGAAGAACAAAAAAAAACAAATCCCACGCAGAATGATTGCTTGAGTTACTCGAGCAAGCCTCCATGAACAGTATTGCGGAATACTGGCAATGAACCTCGCTTAGTGTAAAAAAGCAAGCATCAACCTATACTCGTACCGGTATTATAGGTACTCGAGTACTCGAGTACGGTACCCCGATCGAGTCTTTGCTGGTTCAAAAAGCCGGAACCAAGAAACTACAGTAGCCTTCAGCTGCGTCATTGCTTTTTTCATTCCATCTACGGTATTTTTCACCAGGGCCCTCCCTCATTGGCATCGGGAGATGAATGGGACGCCCCCATTGTCTAAGATTTCAAGCCATGTTTCTCCTCCGGTGTGGTCAGTTCTAGAGTCGACAGTTTATCGGTAGGAGGAGGTTTAGAAAGCCATAGCGCAACTGTATCTCCTTATCCGCCCACTTGCTATCGTGCCTACCGGTATTGCACTTGCACTTCGATGATGCTTCAACGACAGAGGTGCTTTAAGGCGGTTATCGGATCCGAGGGGCAATTTTTTTCTCCTTCCAGGAATCTGCTTAATATAGTGAACTATGGATACTGTGTGTGAACCAATGGTATTCGTGCTTCGCTCTTTGCTCAAGGTGTTCAATACCAACACCCGCGGACAGCAAAATTAAAACTGAAAACAAAAAAAAGCAAAGAATTATAGTGAGATTTCACTTGAACTTGAAGCCTCAGGCAAGAGCGCAAAAAGTGGCAAACTCCATGTAGCAGGAGAAGGGGAGAGAGGAAAGGAGAAGGAGAGAAAGAAGAAAAAAAATTCTCGCGAGGGCGGGGGCGCAGGCAAAACCTTGATAGGCAAAATACCACACACGTTGGGGGTAGGCATAACTTCTGTAATTTCGACCTGTCACTTATGGTACAGGAGCTGTCTGGATATCCCGTCTTGTACCTTGGGGGGAGGGGGGCTAGGAACGAAAAACATCTTTGACTTTAGTTTGCTGATGCCCTTTCTGTACTAGTACAGTGTGTCCCTTTTTCTTGCATCTCTTAGCGGTATTCGTTTTTTTCTTCTTTTTTCTCTCTCTGTGCTCTTCTCGGCGAGACACTATGAAACGGAAATACAAGTACGAGTACAGTACGGTATCGTATATGCAGGTACGAGTACTCGAGTACCATATCCTCTCTCATAAGAAAGGGAGGAAACGGGCGGCATTGACGAAAGTTTGAGTGCTCGAATTGGGCGTTGTATCAGGACTTGATGAATGGTGCGTGAGTATAAATATCTGGTGATGACTTTGTCATGGGTTTTGGGTACAGTACGTGTAGAAGGGAAGAAGAGGAGCGGAAACGAAACACCGGTATAGCATTCAGTACTGGTCAATTTTTATCATTTCGTGGTATGTTAACTTTACTTTCATTCGTATCTTCCTTTCCCTTTCTTTGCTTCTCCCTTTTCCTCGGGCGGGCTGTCGAACTGAGTGACTCGTGGGCCATGAAATGGCACCTGCCGTCTACATAACATCCTTCTTCCTCCCCTTACTGTACGAGTACAAGTACTTCATTCCGAGATCTCACCGCAATCCCTCGCGGGCGGAGCGACCCCAGGATCGCCTACCTTATGCTCCAAGATGGCCTCAACACACCGCAAAGCACTTACCTTACAGGACACGAGAGTACCATAGACATGCTGTATGGAAAAATTATAATAACTCGACACAACCCCGCCGCCCGTCGATTCGCCAGCTCCTGAAGAACCGAGAGCCGAGCCGAGCCGAGGGAGCAAAACCAACCAAATACTCTCCCAGAAGCCCGTGTCGCATCAACAAGCGTACATACATTACAGTCACAAATACCGCATGAACCACGCACTCTCGCACCCCTGGTTCCCGCATAATAATATCATGGTGTACAATAATATAAACGCTTCCAAGCACACACTTGCTAACTGTTCCTTCCAATCTAGATCAG
Organism: Tuber indicum; assembly: GCA_006112555.1. Classification (NCBI taxonomy): domain Eukaryota; kingdom Fungi; phylum Ascomycota; class Pezizomycetes; order Pezizales; family Tuberaceae; genus Tuber; species Tuber indicum. Next base: position 156,945 of record VBSK01000023.1, read on the forward strand.
ATGGTTGGCCCGGGCGAGGCAGACAACCTGCCCAACCATTGTCATCACCACCCATCACTCGCTGGTTATACCCAGTACCGTCGCACGTTCTATATAGTAGCAAGGAGGAACGGGCCAAAACGCGCCAAAAATGGGAGTTTTCGAGCGACCATTAATTATTCCACAGATTCTGCCATAGCGAGCTTCGGAGGGGCGGGTTTTGGGGGATAGCCGAGTTTCTGAGATGCACCGCACAATTCTCGCCGACTTCCATCCGCTCCATGCACGAGCAGGGGGCATTCGAAGGGCAAGTGATTGACGGCGGGCGCAGCATACCGGTACTGTACCGTACTACCGTATTCGAGTGTTTCTTGCACACAAACCCCCATCCGGACTGTACCACCATGCTGGCGGGAAAGCTCTACCACAACTCCATCCCCAGTTCGGCAGAAAAGTCCAGAAAAAATTACATCCATCCCAGGAGACCATGGTAAACCCAAATTTTGCCGGGTGGAAGAACTCCAATCCTGGTATGCTCCCGCCCCTGTCTCCACCTCGCTGAACAGTCCGTACTGTGCCGTGCACACGAGTTTACCCAGTAGGGGGGTTCTGCCGACGGATGGCAGGCTCGAGACCGCTGCATCGCCGGATGGCCGGCCGGCCGGCCGGAACTTCAGCCCTACAATTTCTTGCTAGTAACACTACTCGCACATCATAGCTGAAATGAGCCCTCCAAGTATTTTTTTTTCAATTTTTTTTTTTCAATAAGATGTCTGACCTGCGGGTACGCTGGGTGAAGTGAACTTTAGTGCGGGACGAGAGCGCGGATAAACCCTGACAGCTTCTCCGTCCGTCTCCCGCGCCGGAGAAATGGAAAAGGTTTGGAGAGAGGGAGTTTCCTTAATGGTACCTGGATCATAATATTATGCATCTGGTTCTGCGGTTGCAAAATTTTCCTGGTTGTTGTTTTATTTTTAGTTAGGTATTGTCATCCCACCTTCCACATCCAACCTAGTGCTCCTGAGCCTTGGAACATCAGCCCCGATCATCCTAGGCATATGATATGAGATCTCTAAAACGTGTAAATTTACCAGTACCGTAGGCATTACAAAATGCAATGCCTTACATAATTTCAAGATGGAGGTATTTTGTGAAGCAATTTAAGTTCTTTAGATCTCAAGTTCAATTTCCGTCCATAATTCTTCATTTTCGTGAATCATTTTATTTTCGTAATCCAGAATTACAAATTACGAAGATTTCAAATCTGTTTACATATTATTATGATATAATAAAACGTATCCTCTACTTTTCTCTTCCATTTCCCTTGAGACGATTATGATAGTCTTGATTTTTTCCTATCTCCAATCCCAAAATCCGAAAACCTTATATAATTAAATCAAATTTTTGTATCCACAACACAAGTGGCTTAGTGAATTCTTCAACACTCTACTCGCGTGCAATCATAGAGAGAAAGAAGAAGAGCTGGAAATGCTGAAGTAGACTACTTTGGTTTTTAGATTAAATATTCGATTGTGCGAAGCGAGAGCTAATTTGCAGAATTTTAAAGGAAGGAAACCTGCTAGCGAAAACTCCTACAGGAGATGCCCTATGCATGTGTAAATATTGCAGATAACATGCTGCATTAAAAGTTTTGTTAGTATCGAAGCATTTAGTCAACTCAAGTATCCGAAGATGGCGATACCCAAAATGCTGGAATTGGGCCTTCACATATCCTCGCCAATTCAATATCTAAGGTAGACTCCAACGCGAAACATGCCTCAACCAGCATAGTACTAATGGAAGGACGTAATTCTAAACGAGAATGGCAGGGCATCATCTATCATACTAGTACAATTTTCGACATAGTATGGTCTAGCATTCCGGCCCAAGACCCGCTATCGAAGTTTTGCTATTATAGGCACAGGGGTAGACACCTTTTGCTCATCCGGCAATTCATTGAACCTCCTGCTACTGAATATTGGATTGGGGTCCAGTTGCGTCATTTCCCTATGATACAAGAGGAGACAGTGCTTGTATAAGAGCATGCTCTCGTAGTAGACGGGTTGGCCTCAGGGCACAATTCCCTCGCTACTCCTTATAACTCGCTACCGCCCGACCCCTCTACTCCTGAGAAACTGCGGGGTCAAACGAGTATTCTGGGTGGGCGGCTGTGGGTGGGGGGTTCCGCCGACCCTTGGGGATCTGGTGGGGGATGTGCAGTAGTTTGCGAAACGCATGCAAGTTGTTTTAGCATCTACGGTTTGCTGGCCAGTTTCGAGATTCTGGATGGCCTTATAGCGGTTTTTCAGGCTGGAGGGATCTGAGTGATAGCCACTATTTCAATTGGCGTAGGGGCTTCTGTACAGAGGGTTATTGGTGGGGAACGAACCAGAACTCAAGATGCGACACCAAGCACTACCCCGTCGCAGTGGTAAGATCACGGTGGTGCTTATTGATAAACTTTAGTCCTGAATCCCAAGTTCGCTCGGTACCTACCTACCCATACTGGCACCTCCACCCCCTGTGGGGATATCGCTACTAGTACATACCCTGCTTACTTTAAATAAATGTGAAATTCAGTTCAGGTCTCCTATCAAAAGCCTATCCACGGTACTGCCAGAGCGTTCAGTTTATGATACACTGAAGCCGTACTCGAATTTACTCCTGCGGACACCTCCTCCTCACCTTCGCTCAACCTACTCTCCGCGAAGGGGCTCTTTCCCGCCGACCTGAACAGACTTCCCAACCTAGTGGATCTAACCCCAGGCTGCATCCCCCCGGGCAGTGAATCAAACATATCGACCCCCAAAACCCTATGCCTAAATCCTGCCGCTCCTTCCGCAACAACACCACCTCTTCTGCCTGAATCCCCCCATGAAACGTCAAAGGAATATCACATCCGTGCCCGGGTTCCCGAATTGTGCAAGCCACTTCAGAAACCTTTCCACCACTAACGGAAATGTTGTGCCTAGTCTTAAACTTTGGATATATCTTTAAGTAGACACCCCAGCCCAAGTCTTCCAAAGTGACTGATAACGTAACAGGGTGTGCAGGCGAGTGGGAAAGTTCTAGATGCTGGTTTGGCTGCACATAAAGCCATGGGTATCGATTAAGAGAAGCTCCAGCTTCCCACTCGGGATAGAGCCAAAACGGGTTAGGGTGTTGTGAAGGCCTGTATCGCCGAATTGCGATCTCCCTCTGGGAAGGAGTAGGGGCACGAATTCTTGGTTGATGGAGAGAGTAGGTTGGTGGTGGGGTGGTGGAATAATCAGTTCCCATAATGGGAGCGGAGGCACCACACCTCACCTGTGCAATTCTACGATGGGGTTATATCTCTGCCGCACGTTCGTCCGTTGGTTTGTTTCTTCTCACACTTTTCTTGAGAAGTCAAGTTAAGCTGACATTCTCGGCAGACGCCAAGCTCGCGGCATGGCTGATTAATCGTATCATATTCTATCACTTGCTTGGTTGAAGTTGGTTGGTTCAAGCTTAGACCAGTCCCGTTTGCCGGAAATCAAGCGGTAACTACTAGAGGTATTCAAAGTTAATAGCCGTGACTCTACTCGAGTACCCTGACAGTTTTCACTACGACAACATGCTGCACTAAGAATAAATTGGCTGATAGAATTAATCAATGGAAACTGTCTGTAGAAATACCTCCGAGGACACCATATGCGGACAGGATAACGTTGTGGTAATTAATGGCTCTATATCTCATGCTCCATCTGAGTTCTGTGCAGCTTGGTAGCCTGAGGATCTTCGAGCTTATGGACGATTCAGTCAATTTCTGATCTGGACCAATGACTACTCCATTACATTAGTACCGGTACGAGTATTACGCGGCAACGAACGGTCAATGGTTGACCCAAGCAGTTTTCACACGTACGACCGTTACGAAGTTGGCAACGAACGCTTCTCCAGGCAAAACCGTTGAACGGTCGACTTGCCTTCCGTTCCTGCCAAACAGGAAGTTTACTCTCTCATTCCACGCTCTCACGCACACCTAACTAAATGGCGAAAACAAGAGTATAAATAAACGACGAAGCTGTTCCACCTATTCTTCCAAAACCCACTACACATCTCTACTCTCTTCCGCAAAAGTATCCATACCCTATGCTCACTCCCGCGCTAACAAAAGAGATTCGACCTTCCACAAAGACACCCGCACCCGTAGTCCCTCTGTTCGCTCCTGTAGATGCGAGAAGACGAACTAACGAACGAACGAACGGCGACTAATGGCAGTTGGCGATCCAACGGCGAACAACCGCTGTGGGTGTGTGCAGAGTGGAGTGTGTTCTGTGCCATATTTGTTTACTTGGGGTGAGTGATTGGAGCTGAACTTTTTGGACGGAAATGGAAATATAAATTTAAGTTAAAACTATCCGCTAAGGTACAGCTCCATCTCAATTACAACCACAGTCAAAGAAAAAAATTTGTCTAGTTTTTCACCAAGACCTTTTCTCATAATCGAGTCATGTGTGAAATCCTGAGCTACCTGTCACATCAGTGACATTGACTTTTCTTTTTAAAAGTAATCTTTCCAACCCCTTAAGTATTTGGATAGAAAGTTGACAATGCCTATAGATATCTATCCTTTCTCTTTGGACATTCTGGCAATACAGCAAACCTTACCAATTTCATATTAGGATAACAGGATTGTAGAAGGCATAACTCACATTTCTGAGTTCAAGTTATGTTAGGAGTACCAAAACCCGACAACTTAGGAATACTCTAGGTAGGGTAACCTTACCTGAAATTGGAATTCTTGGTCTCCAACATCCCCCTCCAGACCCCTTATGGGACCTGCGTGTCATCATACATAACAACTTTAGTTGCATGCTGTGACTATATTGCCACAGATTTGAAGTTGTCAGAATAATACAGTAAACGTCACTGCCATCCATCCCACCAGATCCTGTTCATAGGATATGTACGAGGAGACCTCTGGTAAGACCAGGAAAGTAGAACGAAATCAATCCATGAACTGCTCAGAAAGTTACTAGTCTTCAAAGATTGAATATTTTTGGCAAAAGCCGTAAGTAATAGGATGTTTTTGCACAGAGTGCCGATGTTGAATGTTATGTTAGGCGGAGACAACCGGTATAGACTTACGGTTGTCTAGGCCAATCGGGATTCTTTTCGTGTAAATGGAGATTTGTCTAGGAAGGCTCGGAAGCAACTCGTTTCGTTTATGACTACTAAGAGTGCAAGAAAGTAGGATAGAATCGTAAGAATAATATTATATTGTTAAGGTCTCTTCTCCGTTGCTTGATGATGTCTAAAGCTTGGGAGGCACTTCGATATTTATATTCCGCGTCTGAGTGTTCGCGGGCTACATCTATCTAGTATACAAAATATGTACCTCTTCAAATCTAATGCGCAACGTCGAGTTCTCTATAATGGTGCGAACACCGAGAGACCCTGAAAACCATCACACCATCTTCGGTAATTACTATTTCCTGCCTGGGAGACATACTTGTCACCAGTAGTAATTTTCCGATCCTCAGAGTCTATAGACCTGTAGCCGAGTTCTCAAGTCGAACTCTGTTGGCTCCAATAGTTCTTTTCGTTACCAAGAGGATCAGTCTTGATACGAGACTGCATCTGCAGATATGCCGAAGCCGATGACTTCTAGTTGTGATAACTCAACAACTAACCGATAGAATTCATTCTGATGACTCTCTTCTCGTAGAGGAGAGGCCATTCTATTGAATAGTCTCATAATTCCTCGGTCGGCAACTCCTGATTGTTCTATGTAGAGGGGGTGGACCTTCGTGTTGTGTTGGTTGTAAATCCCGCAACTGCGGTACACCTCTTATCATAGTTGCAACACTTCTTGAAACTTGCTGGCTTCTTTGGTAGTGTTTCCAGGAGCTCTAGACTCTTTCTAATCGTTGAAGGGTGGATGTGAATGCATTGGTTCGTTATCCCGAACCTCCTAACATTCATCTCATGACCTTGTGCAAAAACGTCCCGTTACTTACGGCCCGTATCAAAGATGTCGCATCTTTGAAGCCTAGTAACTCCCTGAGTAGTTGACGGATTGACTTCGTTCCACTTCTCAGGTCTTGCCAGAGGTCCCCTCTTATATATCCTGCGAACAGCTTTCGGTCGGACGGACGGCAGCGACGTATACGGTGTTATTCTGACACCTTTAATTCTGTGACCATATAGTCACAGGACGCAACTAAGGTTGATGTGTATGATGACGCGCGGGCCCCGTAAAGGGGCCGGAGGGGGGTGTTGGAGACTGAGATTCTCGAATTCGGGTAAGGTTACCCTACCTAAGGTACTCCTAGGCTATCGGAATCGGGTACTCCTAACATGTTAGGAGATTTGATACGTAGAACTGACATATTCACATTCACTATTGAATAATTAGAAGAGTCTAGAGCTCTAAGAAGATACTACCAATGAAGTCAGCAAGCTGCGAGGAGTGCCACATCCATGATAGTGATAACATCACAGTTGCAGGAATTATCACCAATACCATACTAGTACAATAAACAATCCCCATTACATAAGATAACTAGAAGTTGCGAACTGAGGGATTTTGAGCCTGTTTGATAGAGGAACTTTTCCTCTACCGGGGAAAAGTCATCTGGACAAATTCCACTGATATTGGTTAGTTGTTGAGTAGTCACAACTAGAAGTCTGTTAGGTGGAAATAACCTGTATACACTTAGAGTTGTTTAGGCTAATTGAGATTCGTTTATAGAAGGAGATTTATCTAAGAAGGCCCAGAAGTGACTCATTTCGTTTATAACTACTAAGAGTGCAAGAAAGTAGAATAGAATTGTAAGAACAATATTATATTATTAAGGTCTCTTCTCTATTACTTGATGATGTCTAAAAACTTGGGAGATACTTTGATATTTATATTTCACATCTGAGTGTTTGTTGACTACATCTATCTATCATACAAAATATGTATCTCTCAAAATATAACTCGCAATATTGGGTATTCCTGAAAGTTCAAACACCTGAAGACTATGAAAATGTTAGGCGGAAGCCGACTGTAACGGGGGCTCCCTCTGGGAAGATGGATCCCGAGGTTGCGACCGCACCGAAGTATTCTTTCAGAAGTAAGATAAAGATAATCAACAGTAGAGTTGAAAAAATAAACGGTAAAACTTAATATCGTTAAGCCACAGCTTTACTCAATTAAGTCCTGATCTCGAGAGGTAGTTGATTGCCAGAGTAGAGGAGAACTCGCATATACTTAAGTAGGTTTGGTATGCTGCCAGTTACTCCCCATCACTACTCTGCGTTCGCGAGCACCCAACTCCCGTGGGCTGTCTAGCCAACCTCTACGGGTCGGACCAACGATCCTCCGTAGCGAACTAGACCACTCGGTGGTGTTCTAACATCTGCCCGATAGAAGTGTTTTAGCCGCTGCATCTCCAATGCAACCGCAGGAGTAAAAAACTCTTCATATCGTGGTCATGCCAGTGGCGAGCTGTCATGCCCGTGCGGATACTATACCAACTATGGAACTCTCTACCCATGTACACTTAGTCTTCTGCAAGCATTCGCGGCTCCTGAACATCTATCCGGTTCTACTCGTTTCCATATCATTCCGGAAGATAGCCACGTAGCTCCCCCGATAGACCACTCCGGAGGTTGACTACCAATAGGCGCTACCCACAGTCAACCCTCCTAGAAGTAGGTCATGTCGTGGCCTCAGACTAGTGTCTTAGAGTCCTTAACGATTCTCCAATACTATTACTCTTTCGGGGCAACGGACTTCGGTTACCTCGCCTACTGGCCTCCGGTAACCTCACATACTACCCTTGACTTCAAAGCAGTATTACTCCGTCAGTTTTGGTCCGTTTTACACGAAACCACCTGGAGGCTATTCTCCAGGTTCTCCTCTTCCCCCTCATATATCCTGCGGACAGCTTCCGGTCGGACGGACGGCGTGAGCGCATACGGAGTTACGGCAACATCTCCACTTGGAGACTTTTGCTAGACTTACAGCAACTCTTCAGGCTGTAGCCCATGACGCTAGGGACTTATAACGGGGCCGGAGGGGGGTGTTAGCAACCACACCTCCAAGTTACAGCTTGTTCGGAGCTCAACTGGTTGTGCGGGAGTGATCCGCACAACCTGAGAATCGAACACCCTATGTAGTTTCGCGTGACAAACAATCTAGTAACTTCCCCCGAAGTCCTGCGTAACAAGTTACTTTCAAGGTAGGGTAACTTGACTCCATAGCAGGGTAACCCGTGGCCCAAGGCAGGGTAACCCTAGTCCGAAGGTAGGGTAACTGTACCCCGAGTTACCCTACAGAGTAGGGTAACTTTACCTGGACTCTCCGTCGAGTAATTCAGGGTAACTCCCAAATTGACTACTTGGGTTACCCTACAGAGTAGGGTAACCCCCAACCATTACTAGGACCTATGTACCTTTGGTATGGCCTAGCATGCCCGACTGAGGTACCTAACCACCGGTACCTCCACCCGGTAGACCTAAGTCTACCGCCAGCCCTACCGCGGTAGTCTCTTGACTCCGGTATGGGTGTAGGTTTGGCTACTTGTAATAGTACTCAGTGGAGTCTCGTTACACCGACTCTGAATAATTGTCGAGAAGACTTAGGCCTGAATCTTTCGTAATTGACGGAGATTTGTCTAGGAAGGCTCGGAATTGTTCTTTTCGTTTATGACTACTAAGAACTCGCTTAATCGATAAGGGAAATATTTTATAAAGATTCGTAGGTAAAACAATGTTATATTGTTAAGGTCTCTTCTCCGTTGCTTGATGATGTCTAAAAGCTTGGGAGGCACTTCGATATTTATATCCCGCGTCTGAGTGTTCGCGGACTACCTCTAATCCTCCTATAACTAAGTATCTATCCAAGATTGTACGCTAACGTCTCATAGTCTTAACAAGTGCGAACACTGTTTGACCCTGAACTTTCACACACCATCTTCGTTCTCATAAAATTCTTTTCCGTCTAATTGTAGGATGCGTTATTATCCTCGAATGACCGGTCTTCGATTTATAGAGACGAGTAGACTCCTGTTTGAAACTTCAGTCGTCTTGACTATCATCCCAGTGGTCTCTTCCGATTTCACATAGTGGCCAGCATATGCGTCGGGTACCTATGCAAAATGCAGGCTGCGTAGACGGTGTGTCAACACTCTTAAGTCTACCGCCTATTAGGTCTTCTGAGTCTGAGCAGCTTCCCCTCGGTCCGCCTCGCCTCAAAGAGAATCACCTCTCGAGGGATCCTGTCTCCAGGACCAACCAACATACAGCGGCCTTCAGATAGGTATTGGTGTCATATCTATCCCCTATGGCCTCTGGGGCTCTGTAGGAGTAGTTGCGGATTCTCGAACCGAAAACGTCCCGTTACTTTCGGCCCATAGTTAGGATGCCTAACTTTGAAGCCTAGTAACTCAATGCGCCTCCGACGGATTTCCTCCGTTCCACTTCTCAGAGGTACCCAGAGGTGCCCTCTTATATATCCTGCGAACAGCTTCCGGTCGGACGGACGGCAGCGACGTATATGGTGTTATGAAGTGGGCTTCATTGAGATGACATTATAGTCATGGGACGCAACTCTTCGAAATCTCGCTAAGGACGTGCAGGCCCCAGAACGGGGCCGGAAGGGGGTGTTAGGCTCCGATAAATGAGGGTCTGTGCGCAGTTACCCTACCGAGAGGTCTGTGCATTTTCTTTATGCCTAACAGAAAACTATCACATCCTCTTTGGTTATTATTTTTTCCTTTCTGGAGAACTTCATTACCTTCAGTAGTAACTATCCAATTTTCAGAGTCTTTAGACCTACAGCCAAGTTCTTGAGTTGAACTATGTTGGCTCCAATGGTCTTCTCTGTTTACAGGAGGATCAGTCTCATCACAGAGTTGCATCAGTAGATATGCTGAAAGTAAAGACTTCTAGTTGTGATAACTTGACAACTAACCAACAGGATTTATCTGGATAACTTTCTCCTGCTGGAGGAGAAGCTCTTCTATCGAACATGCTGGTAATCTCATGGTCAGAAACTCCTAGTTGTCCTATGTATTAGGGGTCAGTTATTATATGGTATTGCTGATAATTCCAGCAACTACAACACTACCCTAACATAGAAGTGATACTCCTCAAAGTCCGCTGGCTTCTTGGTAGTATCTTCTCAGAGTTCTAGACTCTTCTACTTAATCAAGGGTAGATGTGAATGTATTGGTTCCTTGCTTTAGAGCCTCTAATATTCAACATCAGGACTTTGTACAAAAATGTCCTGTTACTTACGGCCTATACCCAAGATGTCTTCTCTTTGAAGCCTAGTAACTCTCTGAGTAGTTAACAGATCAATTTTATTCCACTTCCTGGGTCTTGCCAGTCTTCAACACCCCCCTCCTGCCCCCTTACCGGCCCACGCATTATTATACACATTAATCTTAGTTGCGTCCTGTGACTATATGGTCACCAAATTAAAGCTGTAAGAATAACACTGTATATGTTACTGCCGTCTGTCCAACTGGAAGCTGTTGGCAGGATATATAAGAGGGGACCTCTGACAAGACTTGGAAAGTGGAACGAAGTCATTTTGTCAACTACCTGAGGAGTTACTAGGCTTCAAAGATATGATATCTTTGGCATAAGCAGTGAGTAACAGGACGTTTTCACACAAGGTTATGATGTCAAATGTCAGGAGATTTGTCACGGATGTAACAAGTAGCTCAGGATTTCACACATGACTCGATTATGAGTCATACGTTTTGTGCGTATGACTCGATTATGAGTCATACGTTTTGTGCGTATGACTCATTCGAGTCATATGATTTGTTTATGATATGATTTGTTATGTTTCGCACATGACTCGATTATGAGTCATGGGTCTTGCACGTATGACTCATTCGAGTCATATGACTTGTTTATGTTATGATTTGTTATGTTTCGCACATGACTCAATTATGAGTCATGGGTCTTGTGCGTATGACTCATTCGAGTCATATGACTTGTTTATGTTATAATCAGATGACTTGGAGTTATGAGTCATCAGGTTTAGGGTTTGTGAGGAGAGGTCTATATAAGGAGGCCGGTATGGCTGAGGAAGATAGTTGCTCGGGCCCTTGGCCTCGTTCACCCTAACCAATGTGGTTCGCTATCTGGCATGGGCACTTTTGACTCCCTTGCTGTTAGGCATAAAGAAAATGCACAGACCTCTCGGTAGGGTAACTGCGCACAGACCCTCATTTATCGAGAGTCTAACACCCCCCTCCGGCCCCGTTCTGGGGCCCGCACGTCCTTAGCGAGATTTCGAAGAGTTGCGTCCCATGACTATAATGTCACTTCAATGAAGCCCACTTCATAACACCATATACATCGCTGCCGTCCGTCCGACCGGAAGCTGTTCACAGGATATATAAGAGGGCACCTCTGGGTACCTCTGAGAAGTGGAACGGAGGAATTCTGTCGGAGGCGCATTGAGTTACTAGGCTTCAAAGTTAGGCATCCTAACTACGGGCCGAAAGTGACGGGACGTTTTCGGTTCGAGAATCCGCAACTACTCCTACAGAGCCCCAGAGGCCATAGGAGATAGATATGACACCAATACCTATCTGAAGGCCGCTGTATGTTGGTTGGTCCTGGAAACAGGATCCCTCGAGAGGTGATTCTCTTTGAGGCGAGACGGACCGAGGGGAAGCTGCTCAGACTCAGAAGACCTAATAGGCGGTAGACTTATAAGTGTTGGCACACTGTCTACACAGCCTGCATTATGCATAGGTATCCGATGCATACGCTGGCCACTATGTGAAATCGGAAGAGACTACTGGAACGATAGTCAAGACGACTGCGGTTTCAGACAAGAGTCTACTCGTCTCTATAAATCGAAGATCGGTCATTCGAGGATAATCACGCATCCTACGATTAGACGGAAAAGAATTTATGAGAATGAAGATGGTGTGTGAGAGTTCAGGGTCAAACAGTGTTCGCACTTGTTAAAGACCACGAGACGTTAGCGTACAATCTTGGGAAAGATACTTAGTTATAGGAGGATTAGAAGTAGTCCGCGAACACTCAGACGAGGGATATAAATATCGAAGTGCCTCCCAAGCTTTTAGACATCATCAAGCAACGGAGAAGAGACCTTAACAATATAACATTGTTTTACCTACGAATCTTTATAAAATATTTCCCTTATCAATCTACGCGAGTTCTTAGTAGTCATAAACGAAAAGAACGACCCCGAGCCTTCCTAGACAAATCTCCGTCTATTACGAAAGATTCAGGCCTAAGTCTTCTCGACAATTATTCAGAGTCGGCTTCCGCCTAACACTTGCTACCCTCTCACATGAGGTCAGGCTTTCGCACGGCATGGGCCTCTGTTCCTCCACACTCTTCCTTGACGTCAAGGGGGGCTTTGATAACGTCGACTCGGCTGCCCTGTGTGGCAAGCTTCGGGAAAAGGGCGTTCAACCCTACCTTGTTTCGTGGGTCTGATCCTTCCTGCATGGCCTGCATTGCCGCCTCCTATACCAAGGTTCTCCTAAAGTCCTCTCGCCAGTCCAGGTCGGCACCCCCCAGGGATCACCTGTCTCTCCTCTTCTTTTCCTAATTTATGTTTCCGCCCTCCACTTCCCAGTCCCCAACAGCATTATCCTCTCTTACGTCGACGACTTCGCTATAACTGTAGCCTCGCCTTCCTACAGGCACAACGTCCAGAAACTGCAAGCAGTCACGTCATCTCTCACGTCGAAAGGACGACGCATCGGTGTCGCCTTCTCCCTCCCCAAAACAGAACTAATGCACTGGAGGACGCCCCAGCAGTGGGGGCCTCCATCTCGCCTCCCCGTCTCAGTTGACTCCATCGCCTACAAACCGGCCCAAGTTCTTCGGTGGCTGGGTTACTGGCTGGAGCCAGCGACTCCTGCGCTGGACCGAGCCACCTCCTCACATTTTACCAGGCGCCTCGCCCTGGCTGAGGCTGCCCTCTCTACAATAGACCGCCTCTCCCATCCAGGCAAAGGGCTCGCCCCACACCTATGTCACCGACTCGCCTCCTCCCTTGTCCGCCCCATTCTCCTCTACGGTAGCGACCTGCTCTCCCCCAACGCTAAAATGCTCGACAAGATGAGAGCGTTCTGGCACCGGGTGTAGAGGTGGGTTACAAACTGCTTCACTTCCACCAACACGGCTATTCTCCCCTGTGAGGCCTCTCTCCCTCCGATTGACCTCCTGATCAAGCACCTCAGCGGCTAGCGGCAGTCCGCCTCGTCTGCCAGCCACCAGAAATCAACCCGGCTTCTGCCCGCCTGGACCACTCCGTCCCGACTACGTCCCCCTTCCGGGCACCCAACTCCCTCCGCCTCCCTGGTTCCATCCGAGGCCGCCACCCTTGGGCCGGCCCCAACTACACCCCCCTTAGATCGTTCGCCAAACCGCCCTCCCCACCCAACCGACGTCACCTTCCTGTCGATGCAGTCGCCCATCGCGTCCACTTCATTATCGGTGGTCGTAGTGACCCCCTCCCTCCGGCAAACCCTCTCCTCTTGCCCCCCCTACAGGTTGCCCCGCTTGGGGCCCCAGCCCTCTACGCTTCGCTCTAGGCCCGGTGCCGCGAGGAGCTCCTAGCCTCCTGGCGCCTCCTCTCGCCTCCCCCGCCCTACTACCTCTTCGGCCCTACCCTGCGCCCGCACCCCTTTATGGGCCTGGGGTGTTTCCTTTCAGGCCGGCTCCATCAGATACACACCGGCAAAAGCTACTTCGCTGCCCATCCCTCATGGCATGACACCGACCCCTCTCCCCTCTGCCCTTGGTGCGAGGAGGGGGACGAGACGTTCGAGCATGCCCTCCTGTCTTGTTCTACCAAGTCTGCCGCCCATGATCGCCACCTCCAGGGGATAACAGCTGTTGGACCTGACTCTTCTCTATGGACCTCAATCCCGTTGCTTTTGGGCCTCGGTCGATACCTTACCGCTACCAGGACTGGTTTCCCCCCCGACATGTATGCACAATATGCCCCCCGCCAGCCTACCCTCTCTCCCTCCCCTTCCCTGCCCGCCTCGCCTCGGTTGTCGTTGGCTGGGTCGCCAAATGGTCTAAGTAGTGGAAGGTCTCCTGTTTGATTTCATTACTTGTTGTTATTATGCGTTTTTGATTTGTTTCCGTTACGATACTAGTTAGTTAGTAGTTTTCCTTTATGAGTCCTGTGTAGGCACTGCGTCGGTTATTGGACGCCATCGGAGGAACCGGTTTTGATTATTTCATTTGTTAGTTGTTTGATTTTTGGGTTTTGTTTCTGCCATAGCTAGCGCTGCACGCATGTTCTTGTACCTTAACCAAACAATGAATACATGATATAAAAATAAAAAAAAATAAAAATAAAAACGGCTGAGGAAGATAGGCTACCAGGACTGGTTTCCCCCCCAACATGTATGCACAATATACCCCCCGCCAGCCCTTCCTTTCCCCCTCCACTTCCCTTCCTGCCTCGCCTCGGTTGTCGTTGGCTGAGTCGCTAAATGGTCTAAGTGGTGGAAGGTCTCCTGTTTGATTTCATCGCTTGCTATTATGAGTTTTGATTTGTTTCTGTAACGATACTACTTAGTTAGTAGTTTTCCTTTATAAGTCCTGTGTAGGCAATGCGTCGGTTATTGGACGCCATCGGAGGAACTGATTTTGTTTTTCTTTTGATAGTTGTTTGATTTTGGGTTTTGTTTCTGCCATAGCTAGCGCTGCACGCACGTTCTTGTACCTTAACCAAACAATGAATACATGATATAAAAAAAAAGAAAAAGAAAAAACGGCTGAGGAAGATAGTACGCTCCGCGTCCTCTATTTTCCTGACCATAACTTTCTTACGCATTCTCAACACCATCGCGTCTGGTGTGACTCCTCACTTTTGCACGCCTACTTCCCTCGCACTTAGGCTTCAAGTCTCCGCTTCGCGCTCCAATGTCGGACATTGGTTCTGCCTACCCCTTTAGGGCGAGCTCAGCTCAGCCTCCTCCACCTCGCGGTCTTCGCCATCCCGGCCCTCCTACAGTCCTTACAGCCTGTTCTTGGAGATGCTTTCTCCTCCGTCCCCCCTCTCATCTCGTCAGACCTTCGCGACCTCAGTGAAGGCGAGGCCGTCCTCATCCCCCTCCTACTTGCTACCCTCAATGGACTTGCCACCACCAATGAACGAATCGACCTCCTCGCTGCTAGAGTTCAGGGGCTGTCTAACGGTGTTTCTGCCGCTCAGGCCCCCTCGCTTTCATCCCTAGCCCCTATTGAGTCAGCTCTGCGTAACCTGTCACAAAGGCTTTCCCAACCACCGCCCCCACGTCAGCCAGCTCTGGCGCCTCCGGCTCCGCCCCCTACCCGTAAAGGGAAAGAAGTTCCTCCCTCAGCCCCACCCCCCCAGGCCAACACGGCACAACTTCCTGCCATCCCACACCCCTAACAGGCCCCCTCCCGCACACCCCTTTATCAGGTTGGAGCGATTGTGGACAGGTATGACCTTGACACCCCCCGCTATGACACCATTACGGGTAAGAACTACGGTAACCCCGAAGTCTACGCGGTCAAATACCCCAACTCGTGGGAGGCCCGGACCTTCCGTGATGGCAAATACCCTCTCCTCTCTGAGTGGACCCCTGGTAACTGTTTGGTGGTTGCCGGCATCAGACTTATCAGTCGGACTAGGGCCTGAATCTTTAACCGGAGATTGTCTAGGAAGACTCGTAAAGTAGTAAAGAATAAAAGAATAAAGATTCGTAGTTGTAAACTTATTATATTGTTAAGGTCTCTTCTCCGTTACTTGATTTCTCTAACTAACCCGGAGACCTTAAACCTATTTATACTAATCTACCGGTACTTAGTATTCCTATACTAACTTGTACCGAGGAGCTTTTAACTTTAGTTTCTACTAAGTGCAAACACCGTTTGATCCTGAAAGTTCGTACACCACTTCAACCTTAATTGAAAGGAGATATTTATCTTGAGCGAATAGCGTCCTATCTCCCAATGATCTTTTTCCGATCTTTAGGCTTGAATGGACTAAATATGTAAATGTAGTCCGAATTGCTATCATTCCAATCGTCCCTTCTGATCAAGAACTAGCTAAGTTCGTTGTCAGAAACCGGTGCATAATTAATATATGCGTGCATGAGTCTCGACACGCCAGTATCATAGAAAGGCTTCATGCATCCCCAGTCTTCCAATTCAAGTATGGTTCCCCTCGGACCTCCTGCCTCTAAGAGGGACCCCTATTGGAGCCGTCCGACATACACCTAATCTTGAATGGGTATCGGTAACTTCTGGTGTAATCTGATAGCGCTAGAGGTCTTGTATCTAATTGATAGAAAATCCCTCAGTCGGCTATTCACTTATAGTGAGTGGTCTCATATAGTTCGCAGTCAGGGAGATATAGATTAGAAATTATTACTTTAATTCCTATATAGCTTTGCCGCAACTATCTTATCGAGTCACTTGACCTTTATGGTCATATGCGTGACCTTACCACTATGCTAGGTCTTATATGCCTAACAAGACCCAATATGTTCTACAGAGTGTTACAACTATGTTAACGGTAGTGTCGCGGTTGCATGAATTATCACCAATACCACTCAACGACCAACTCCCGTTATATAGGATAACCAGAAGTTGCCGACTGTGGGATTATGAGTATATTTGATAGAATAGATTCTCTTCTGCAAGGAGGAAAACATCTGAATAAATACTATTTTTTAGTTATTGAGTTATCATAATCAGAAGTCTTCGACTCCAGCATATATATATATGCAACTCCGTATTGAGACTGATCCTCTCAGTAATGGAATGGATTATTGAAGCCATCATAGTTCGACTTGAGAACTCGACTGCAGGTCTAAAGACTCTGAGAATTGAACAATTACTACTGGAGACAAATAAGTCTTCTAGAAAAAAAAAAATAGTAATTACCAAAGAGGATATGATGGTTTTCAGGGTCTCCTGGTATCTGTACCTTCATGGAGTATCCGACATTGTAAGTTATATTTTGCGGAGGTACATATTTTATATGTTAGATAGATGTAGTCTGCAAACACTCAAATGTGGAATATAAATATCAAAGTAGTTCCCAAGCTTTAGACATCATCAAGTAAGGGAGAAGAGACCTTAACAATATAATATAATATTGTTCTTACAATTTTATTCTACATTCTTGTGCTCTTAGTAGTCATAAATGAAATGAGTTGCTTCTGAGTCTTCCTCGACAAATCTCCGTCTACATAAACGAATCTCGATTGGCCTAGACAATCCTAAGTCTATACTGGTGTCTCCACCTAATATAGGCACAGGACGCAACTAATATTGATGTATATGATGATGTGCAGGCCCCAGAAGGGGGCTGCCAGTGGAAGGATATGTTCGAGATCAAGAATTCTAATTCTGGACAATGTTATCCTACTTAGTATATTCCTAGGTTATCGAATTCAGGTACTCCTAACAAAGTCTTTACTTCGATTGTATTTACAGATACAACTTTGTAATGAGACTGATCCTCTTGTGAACAGGAAAGACCATTGGGGCCAATATAGTTAGACTTAAGCACTTGGCTGTAGGTCTAAAGACTCTGAGAATCAGATAGTTACTACTGGAGGTAATGAAGTTACGCAGAAAGGAAATAGTAATAACCAAAGAGGATGTGATGGTTTTCAGAGTGGTGTTCATTATGGGGCCTCTGGGGGCCCGAAAAACCCATGTCCCTGGCTGTTAGGCATATAAGACCTAACATAGTGATAATGTCACGTACCTGACCATAGAGGTCAAGTGACTCAATAAGATGGTTGCGGCAAAGCTATATAGGAATTAAAATATTAATTTCTAATTCATTACTCCCTGACCGCAAACCATATAAGACCACTTGCATTAGTAAATAGCCGACCGAGGGATTTTCTATCAATTAGATACAAGACATCCGGCGTTATCACGATACTTCAAAAAAGTTACTAATACCCATTCAAGATTTGGTGTATGTCGGACGGCTCCAATAGGAGTTCCTCTTAGAGGTAGGAGGTCTAAGGGGAACCACACTTGGATTGGAAGACTGGAGATGCTTGAGTCTTTCTATGATACTGGCGTGTCGAGACTCATGCATGCATATATTAATTATACACCAGTGCCTGACAACGAACTTAGCTAGTTCTTGATCAGAAGGGACGATTGGAATGATAGCAATTCGGACTACATTCACATACTTAGTCCATTCAAGCCTAGAGATCGGAAAGAGATCATTGGGAGATAGGACGCTATCCTCTCAAAATAAATATCTCGTCTCAATTTAAGGTTGAAGTGGTGTACGAACTTTCAGGGTCAAACGGTGTTTGCACTTAGTAGAAACTAAAGTTAAAAGCTCCTTGGTACATGTTAGTATAGGGAAACTAAGTACCGGTAGATTAGTATAAATAGGTTTAAGGTCTTCAGGTTAGTTAGAGGAATCAAGCAACGGAGAAGAGACCTTAACAATATAATCAGTTTACAATTATGAATCTTTACTTCTTTATTCTCTACTACTTTACGAGTCTTCCTAGACAATCTCTGATCAAAAGATTCAGGCCCTAGTTCAACCGATAAGATTGACCTCGGCTACCCCCTAACACTGACCAAAAACCCCACTCTGACCTGCTCCCCAGCTCTGGGCGGGGTGGGGTATTTTCTCTTTTTTGACCCCCATCCCCACCCCCGCTCATACCCTAGGCAGGCCCCCACCAATTTTTGGTGGTACAGGGCGGTAGGGTTGAGCTCCAGAGGCCAGGCCAGGCGTGGAGGAGAAAGAAATATGGGCCCCATACCTGGTAACAGTTGAGCCTCCAAGAGAAAAACCCATCCCACCCTGCCCCATAACGAACACTATTTCAGTGTCTCTTAGTGTTTGGACTTTCAGAAATACCCAAAGTTGCGAGTTATATTTTGAAATATATATATTTTGTATGATAGATAGACGTAGTCCGTGAATACTCAGATGCAAGATATAAATATTGCAGTGCCTTCTAAGCTTTTAGACATTATCAAGCAACAGAGTAGAGACCTTAGCAATATAATATTGTTCTTATGATCTCATTCCACTTTCTTGCACTCTTAGTAGTCATAAACAAAACAGGTTGCTTCCAAGCCTTCCTAGACAAATCTCCATCTACAAATGAATCTCAATTGGCCTAAACAACTCTAAGTCTATAGGAATTATCTCTGCCTAACTCTAGCAAGTTAACCCATTTCAGCCTGCTGCACTGGGAGCCATTGCATGCCAGTTGATTTGTTAATGGTATAAGAGGCAATCCACTATTCTTCCCACTATCTTCATTTACCCCACTCACAGTTTATAATTCTCCACCATTGCTGATCAATCATTCATAATTTCCTGTGGATCACTAGACTGAACAATCCGCTGTTGTGAATAACAATAGACTGATACTTACCATTCATTATAGCGGGGTGCGACTATATAAAAAAGACTGGGGATGAGATTGTTTGGAGCTTCCGTCAACTGGCTCTGATTACATCCCCATTTGTATTTTGCTTTCCACCCGTTTACTGCGCCTTCCTGCCCCCACACCTGCCTGGGCCAAAACCGACTGGTCTGCCCTTGGCGATGCCCTTAAGTTGTTTGTTGTTTCTCCTCCCCCTACCCTCCCAGCTCTATCTTCTGCCACGGCCTGGTTCGACAAGAATGTCGACCGCCTTCGCACAACCCTTCTTCTTCATCTGCCCCTCAACCGCATGTCAACCAGGTCTAAGCCTTGGTGGTCGCCCCTCCTCTCCTCTCTGAGAATCTCCTTTCATGCTGCTACACACCGCACCCGTAAGAACCCTAGCGTGGTCACTCGGGCTGAAGCTCACACGGCCTGCAATGCCTATTTCAAGGCTATCAAACAGGCAAAGCGCAAATACTGGGACGATTTCCTCTCCTCCACAACCCCTAAGACTGTGTGGACAGCCAAACGTTTCGCAATGAGGCGTCCCCCTAACTGGTTCCCGTCCTTCCCGGATGCTGACACTCCATCTGCAGTCAACACCACCCTCCTGTCTCACTTTTTCCCCTCCAGGGAGTCGTCCTCCCCCCCCACTATCCTGCGTCCCTTCAGGGACCTCAACACCCTCACCAAAGAAAAGGTCTCCAAAGCACTGTCCTCTAGCTCAAGCATATCAGCACCGGACCCCGACCATATCCCCTATTCAGTCTGGAAAAGAGTCCACGCCACCAACCCGAAAATCCTCACCTGTCTTCTGGGTCCCCTCCTCTTATATGGCTTTCACCCCTCATCCCTCAAGCAAGCTAACAGCATTGTTCTCGACAAGCCCGGTAAGGCCTCCTACAACACGCCGGCCTCCTTCCGTATCATTGTCCTCCTCCAAACCTTATCCAAGATCCTGGAGCGTGTAGTGGCTGTAAGGCTAGCCGCAGTTGCTCGGGCTCTCAGCCTCATTCACTCTAACCAATGCGGTTCGCTCTCCGGCATGGGCACTTTTGATGCCCTTGCTATCCTCTCTCACAAGGTCCGGCTTGCACATAGCATGGGCCTTTGTTCCTCAACTTTGTTCCTGGATGTCAAAGGGGGCTTTGACAACGTTAATTCGGCCTCCCTATGTAGGAAGCTTCGAGAAAAAAGCGTCCAGCCCTACCTGGTCTCCTAGGTCCGGTCCTTCTTACACGGCCGGCAATGCCGCCTCCAATAACAAGGCTCTCCTAAAGTTCTCTTCCCGGTCCAAGTCGGCACCCCTCAAGGGTCGCCTGTCTCCCCCCTTCTTTTCTTGATTTATGTTTCCTCCCTCCATTTCCCAGTCCCTAATGGTATAATCCTCTCCTATGTCGACGACTTTGCCATAACAGTGGCCTTCCCCTCCTACCGCCGCAACATCCAGAAGCTGCAGGCCATTGTGTTAGGCTTATAGAAAATGCACAGACCTCTCGGTAGGGTAAATGCGCACAGACCCTCATTTATCGAGTGCCTAACACCCCCCTCCGGCCCCGCTCTGAGGCCCGCACGTCCTTAGTGAGATTTCGAAGAGTTCCGTCCCATGACTATAATGTCATCTCAATGAAGCCCACTTCATAACACCATATACGTCACTGCCGTCCGTCCGACCGGAGGCTGTTCGCAGGATATATAAGAGGGCAACTCTGGGTACCTCTGAGAAGTGGAACGGAGGAATTCCGTCAGAGGCGCATTGAGTTATTAGGCTTCAAAGTTAGGCATCCTATCTATGGGCCGAAAGTAACGGGGCGTTTTCGGTTTGCAAATCCGCAACTACTCCTACAGTGCCCCAGAGGCCATAGGGGATAGATATGATACCAATACCTATCTGAAGGCCGCTGTATGTTGGTTGGTACTGGAAACGGGATCCCTCAAGAGGTGATTCTCTTTGAGGCGGGGCGGACCGAGGGGAAGCTGCTCAGACTCAGAAGATGTTAGGCGGAGACAACCGGTATAGACTTATGGTTGCCTAGGCCAATCGGGATTCTTTCGTGTAGACGGAGATTTGTCTAGGAAGGCTCGGAAGCAACTCGTTTCGTTTATGACTACTGAGAGTGCAAAAAAGTAGGATAGAATCGTAAGAACAATATTATATTGTTAAGGTCTCTTCTCCGTTGCTTGATGATGTCTAAAGCTTGGGAGGCACTTCGATATTTATATTCCGCGTCTGAGACTCGCGGGCTACATCTATCTATTATACAAAATATGTACCTCTTCAAGTTTGATGCGCAACGTCGAGTTCTCCCTGATTGTGCGAACACCAGGAGACCCTGAAAACCATCACACCATCTTCGGTAATTACTATTTCCTGCCTGGGAGACATATTTGTCACCAGTAGTAATTATCCGATCCTTAGAGTCTGTAGACCTGTAGCCGAGTTCTCAAGTCGAACTTTGTTGGCTCCAATAGTTCTTTTCGTTATCAAGAGGATCAGTCTTGATACGAGACTGCATCTGCAGACATGCCCGAGTCGATGACTTCTAGTTGCGATAACTCAACAACTAACCGATAGAATTCATTCCGATGACTCTCTTCTCGTAGAGGAGAGGCCATTCTATTGAATAGACTTATAATTCCTCGGTCGGCAACTCCTGATCGTTCTATGTAGAGGGGGTGGACCTTCGTGTTGTGTTGGTTGTAAATCCCGCAACTGCGGTACACCTCTTATCATAGTTGCAACACTCCTCGAAGCTCGTTGGCTTCTTTGGTAGTGTTTCCAGGAGCTCTAGACTCTTTCTAATTGTTGAAGGGTGGATGTGAATTCATTGGTTCGTTATCCCGAACCTTCTAACATTCATCTCGTGACCTTGTGCGAAAACGTCCCGTTACCTACGGCCCATGTCAAAGATGTCTCATCTTTGAAGCCTAGTAACTCCCTGAGTAGTTGACGGATTGACTTCGTTCCACTTCTCAGGTCTTGCCAGAGGTTCCCTCTTATATATCCTGCGAACAGCTTTCGGTCGGACGGACGGCAGCGACGTATACGGTGTTATTCTAACACCTTTAATTCTGTGACCATATAGTCACAGGACGCAACTAAGGTTGATGTGTATGATGACGCGCGGGCCCCGTAAGGGGGCCGGAGGGGGGTGTTGGAGACTGAGATTCTCGAATTCGGGTAAGGTTACCCTACCTAGGGTACTCCTAGGATATCGGAATCGGGTACTCCTAACAGAAGACCTAATAGGCGGTAGACTTAAGAGTGTTGGCACACCGTCTACGCAGCCTGCATCATGCATAGGTACCCAACACATACGCTGGCCACTATGTGAAATCGGAAGAGACTACTGGGACGATAGTCAAGACGACTGCAGTTTCAGACAGGAGTCTACTCATCTCTATAAATCGAAGACCTGTCATTCAAGGATAATCACGCATCCTACGAGTAGACGGAAAAGAGTTTATGAGAACGAAGATGGTGTGTGAGAGTTCAGGGTCAAACAGTGTTCGCACTTGTTAAGACTATGAGACGTTAGCGTACAATCCTGGATAAAGTACTTAGTTATAGGAGGATTAGATGTAGTCCGTGAACACTCAGACGCGGGATATAAATATCGAAGTGCCTCCCAAGCTTTTAGACATCATCAAGCAACGGAGAAGAGACCTTAACAATATAACATTGTTTTACCTACGAATCTTTATAAAATTATTTTTCCTATCGATTAAGCGAGTTCTTAGTAGTCATAAATGAAAGGAATGATCCCGAGCCTTCCTAGACAAATCTCCGTCTATTACGAAAGATTCAGGCCTAAGTCTTCTCAACGAGTATTAGAGTCGGCTTCCGCCTAACACATTGCGACTTCGCTCACGTCGAAAGGACGGCGCATCGGTGTCGTCTTCTCCCTCCCCAAAACAGAACTCATACACTGGAGAACACCTCAATAAAGAGGTCCTCTCTCCCCCCTCCCCGTCTCGGTGGACTCAGTCCCCTACAAACCTGCTCAAGTACTTTGATGGCCTGGCTACTAGCTAGAACCCGCTACCCCTGCGTTGGATCGTGCCACCTCTTCACACTTCACAAGACGCCTTACCCTGGCTGAGGCTGCTCTCTCTTCAATAGACCGCCTCTCCCGACCGGGCAAAGGTCTCGCCCCACACCTATGTCACCGTCTCGCCTCCTCCCTTGTCTGCCCCATCCTTCTCTATGGCTGTGACCTGCTCTCCCCTAACTCCAAGATGCTCGACAAGATGAGGGCGTTCTGGCACAGGGTACAGAGATGGGTTACCAACTGTTTCTCCTCCACCAACACAGCCATCCTTCCTTGTGAGGCCTCCCTCCCTCCTGTCGACCTCCTTATTAAGCACCTCCAGCGCCTGGTGGCAGTCCGACTTGTTTGTCTCCCCCCAGACATCAACCCAGCGACCGCTCGCCTTGATAACTCTGTCCCAACCACCTCTCCCTTCTGGGCTCCTGACTCCCTCCGCCTTCCTGGCTCCGTCCGTGGCCGCCACCCCTGGGCTTGTCCCAACTACACCCCACTCAGATAGTTCACCAAACCTCCCTCGCCGCCCAACCGCCGCCACCTCCCAGTTAACGCTGTCGCCCACCGAGTCCACTTCATAGTCGGCAACCGCAGCGAACCCCTCCCCCCGGCCAATCCTCTCCTCCTCCCTCCCCTGCAGATAGCCCCGCTTGGAGCCCCTGCCCTCTACGCCTTTCTCAAAGCCAGGTGCCGCGAGGAACTCCTCACCTCTTGGTGCCTCCTTTCACCCCCTCCTCCATACTACCTTTACGGCCCCTCCCTCCGTCCACACCCTTTCATAGGACTGGAACGTTTTCTTTCTGGCCGGCTCCACCAGATACGTACCGGCAAAAGCTACCTTGCTACCCACCCATCGTGGCATGACGAAGACCCCTCCCCCCTCTGCTCCTGGTGCGAGGATGGGGATGAGACGTTCGAGTACAACCTCCTGCTCTGTTCAGCCAAATCTGCCGCCCGGCGTTGCCACCTCCAGGGGATAACGGATATCGGACCTGACTCCCCTCTTTGGACCTCGGTCGCTACCTCACCGCTACCAGAACCGGTTTCCCCCCCGACATGTACGCACACTATGCCACCCGTCTGCCCTCTTTATTCCCCTCTCCCTCTCCTTCCTTTCCTGCCTCGCCTCAGTTGTCGTTGGCTGGGTCGCCAAGTGGTCTAAGTAGTGGAATGTTTCCTGTTTGATTTCATTACTTTGGTTTTTGATTTGTTTCCATTATGATACTAGGTAGTTAGTAGTTTTCCTTTATAAGTCCTGTGTAGGCTCTGCATCAGTTATTGGACGCCATCGGAGGAACTGGTTTTGATTATTTCATTTGTTAGTTGTTTGATTTTGGGTTTTGTTTCTGCCATAGCTAGCGCTGCATGCACGTTCTTGTACCTTAACCAAACAATGAATATATGATATAAAAAAAAAAAGAAGATGGGATTGTTTGGAATGTCATCAGGAGGAAAGTGAGGATTGATATCATTATAATCATTGGAGTCAGTATGATACCTGCAATACTATCCAAAGAGTTGCCAATCATCGTCGATGTTTCGTTTACCATGTAATCAGCAAGCCATAGACTTTCACCACTCCTACAAACTAGTAGGTGGAAAGTCTTGGCACCCCCCGATACAGAGAGGGGGTAAGGATGGAGAACAAGCAAGACAGAAAGGACAGAAAAAAAAAAAAAAACTTTAAAAGATATAGACATTAAAATAGGAAAATAAGCAATCCTATCACCACTTTGTATGACCCCCATGTGCCCGTAGAACCTCCGTAATCCGTTGGGAAATCGAGTTTACTCATCGATCAAGGACCACCTGTGAAATCTTGTCCCACTCCTCCTGAGCTGTATGCATGAGCTCAAGTTCAGTTCGAGGACGATACTGCCTTTGTCGGAACCATTTTCTAAGTTTTTGCTTGAGAGTACACCAGGCGTTCTCGATAGGATTTAGGTCGGGGGAGGACGGAGGCCAAGAGAGAATCCATACTTAACTTTGACTTAGAAATTGCTGCATTTTCCGTGCCCGATGGGGCCCAGCACCATCTTGCATAAAGCGTAACCGCTTAGATAGGCCCTCAAGCTTCTTCCAGTATGGAATGAGGTGTGGCTTCAGAACCTCATCACAGTATTGGGTAGCATTCAGGCCACCACGATCATTCTTCCTTTCATATTCATCTGGCCCTCGGCGACGAAGGAAGATAAGTGGGGTACGACTTCCATAAGTATAAGCAGCCCAAAAGCTTATACCAAAACGCCCTGACTGAAAGGTTGGGATAAGGTAGTGGGGCCAGAGTCCAGTTCCGCGTCGGCGTCGTATGTGTAATGGCCCACACCTTAAGCCAACCTCAATTCGAACCTCATCACACCAGATAATTTTTCTCCAGTCATCTTCCATCCACTCCCTCTTCTTCAAGCACCACCTCTTCCTTCGCTTCATGGCTTCTTTACTAAGCCAAAACTTCTTCCTCACCCGTAATACTCCAAACTTTAACTCCTTTAAAGCTCTCTTAACAGCACTCTCTCCGGCATCCAAAGTTGCCTCTTGTGCAGTTCTTAACTGTGGCTGTAGGATCTTTTAGGACTGCTCTTCCTAAACGCCTGAGTCCATAGGCATCCAATTTGCGAGGGCGGCCGGATTTTGGTAGGTCATCATAGGTGCCGTACTTTAAAAAATGGCCAACAACATTTCGGATAGTGCTTTTCTTCTCTCCTGTCTCCTCCACAATCTGCCTCCAAGACTTCTGTGCTATCCGAAGGGAGATTATACGGAACCTCTCCTCTCGATTCGGGTATTTTTTTGGGGGTTCGCGATGTTGGCATGGTAGGTTGTGTCATGAAGCATTCTCGTATTCTGCACTGTCGGTAAAGATTTTTTACCGGAGGTGCCAAGATTTTCCTCCCACTAGTTTGTACATTCCTCCACTGCCGAGATTGGAATAGGGCGTTGCAGGCTGCGATACACCCGTTTGCCGGGTGATCTACCATGACCAGCTCGCAGATTCTTAGGTCTTCCTAATCACATGATTTCAGCCTGCCCATCAGATCTTGGCAACCCACCAAACAAGCCCAAGAGGGAAGAAATGTCTTCACCTCTCATCATACGCGCAAACATTCTCTACAACCTCAATGTCCCTCCACCTCTATAAGCCACTAGGTGACAACGACCACGCCATCCGTCTAGACGCTGCGAAGACTCTAACCTCGGAGCTCCTACAACTGCTCTCGAGTGAGCATTCGGAAAAGTCCAAATCTTCCCTGGATTATGCCCTCGGCAGATTAACGAAGGGCCTAGCTAGTGGGCGGGAGTCAGCAAGGCCGGGGTTTGCGGTTGTGCTTACGGAGGTTGGTGGTATTCCTCCCATATCTTTTTTGGAATTGTGCAGCTGGGGGGATTTTTTCTTTGTTTTACTGACGGGAGGATATGTTTGTGGGAGGTATTCAGTTTCTAGGGCACATTTTAGAAACCGGGAATGCCGCAAAGTGGGGGTTTGAATTGGCGGGGGTGATTAAGCTTGTTGTTGCCAACACCCAACCGCCGGGGCATACCACAGGTCCGGAAGAGAGGGATTACCACCTCGGGAGGTTGTTCGGATTGAAGGCTCTTGTGCAGTCTGGTGTTCTCTTCCGTGGAGTGGAGGGGGAGGGGTATGCGGAGGTGCTGAATCTCTTATTTGAGTTGTCGTTGCAGAAGCCGTGGCTGAGGGAGTCTTGTGCGTCGGTTGTGTGCTCGGCGGTATCTGGCTGGTCGGGCGAAGCGAAGCAGTGGGCTGCAAAGGTTACCTATGATGCATTGGCGGAGTCTGAGCTGGCGAAGACGAGTGACGGAACAGCTGTATGGTTGACTCTCCAGGCGTACTGCCCGAACATCCTCCCACCGAAGAATCTCTGGGTGAAGGAGTGTCCGCTGGCGAAACCGAATTTGGTCACATTAGCAAAGGTCCTGAAAGAGGCTGGGTCCAAGGATGAAGAGGGAAGGAATCTACAACAGAAGGGCTCTTGGAACCCTAAACTTAATTTTGTTTGGGATTTAGTGCTTGAAGCGTATATTGGCGAGAGTAAAGAGTGGGTGGGTTTTCGAGAACGAGAAACCTCTGTAATGCCTATGTGGGAGGAGTTCTGGAAAGTTGCTGTAGATGGTAGGTTTTTCACACGTTATCACTTGCTCGGTTAATATTCGAAGTTCCTTGTACCACGCGGACAAAATCACCAGTGCCTGTCAAGTGAATCCCCTCCCAGGGGCCATCCCATAGAAACAGTGGCATGTGGGGGCTACTGACGTAGTGGAAGATTGAACGGCTGCCAACTCCACCCTGAGTCTTCCCTTGTGAAGGATTCGGGACTAATGATTGGCACACAAGTAACAATACCCGTTAAAAAGGCAAAAATTGCTAACAAGATATTTTTACTTAGAAAGCCTATTCTCCGCCTCCTCTTCCAACCACCGAAAGTTCTGGGGGTTCCTCATATTCGGGAAGGCACTTAATCAGATTTTTGTCTTCAGTGATGGTGGATCATATCTCGCGCCAATGTTCTCCAAGAACTTTATGCGATGTTTGATAAATCAGCTATCGGATCCAGAACGATACTTGCATAAGGCTGCACAGAAGTGTATTAGAACACTGCTACAAAAGGCTGAATCAACGCCGTGGACGGCTCCCGTGATCTTTGCGCAGTTGGTCTCAAACAACGGCACGCCCAACTTTGACTCGCTGACGAAGACGAAGTATGTCGATAAGATTATGATACTGGCAGACGAAGACGGGCTCGACGCAATTATTGGAGGGTTTAGGAAGATCTTACTGGATCCTCTTCAGCCAAAATGGAACAGTGACTTGGGTGAAGAGAGCCGGCAGCAGAAGACAAAAACCGCTGAAGTTCGACGACAGTGGGCGGCGGACCAGATACTCACCCTCATTCGTAATGGGAAATCTGTAAAAGCGGAATCGTGGATTGGGAATGCCGTATCTCTACTTGCAGGCTTTGGCTTCCTTGAGACGCCCGTTCGCGGGGCCGAACTGGGAATACCAGTATCACCCGCTAGCCAGTTAATGTTCAGATCCAGACTCATGTCCTGCCTATCCCACCTACTCAGCACCAAGGATGACATCTCCGGCAACGAGACATGGCCGTACCGTGCCGTCAAGAAAACCCTCAATAACAAAGAGACACTAACAATCGAGCTCGACGACACCATCGAAACAGCTATAAAGAGCGCCCAATCAACGCTCAAGAAAATAAACAAAAAGGTAAAATCCCTCCCTATCCAATGTAATCACTTCCATAAGTAATCGCTGACGGTCACTCGCAGCGCACCTCAGCCCGAAAATCCGACAAGACCAAGAGAGCCACCCAACTGGAGTCTTTCGAACTCCTCTACTCCCTCGTCATCCTACAAATCCTGAGCGGTGAACCAGACGCGCTAGAGGTTCTTGACGAGCTAAGCCTTTGCTACGAGAGGGTTATCAAGAAGCGGAAACATGCGACGGGGGATGAAGTCGAAGTTAGTGAAGTTTTGATAGAGATCTTGCTAAGCTTCTTGTCGAAGCCGAGCGTCCTACTGCGGAAATTGGCACAGCAAGTGTTCACGGCGTTTGTGGATAGTGTTACCGATGCTGGCTTGGAACTATTGACGAATGTACTGGAGACGAAGGAGAGTCTGAGTGGGCAGCAGGAGCTCTTCGGTGGAGTCGATGAAGATGAAGACGGCGAAGTCATGGACGATGGAACCGACGACGCCGAGGAAGTAAACTTCTCTACGGAAGACAAAGACGAACTAGACTCGGACGTCGAAATAATATCCGCCTCCTCCTCCCAAGAAGACGAAGCGGCCACCGGCACCGACGACGACGAAGCCACGAAGCTCGAGACCGCCCTAACCCACGCACTAGCCCCACATGCGCCAAAAGTCGACTCAGACTCCGACATGTCCGATGGTGCAATGCTAGCCCTAGACGAAACGCTTTCCAAGATATTCCGCCAGCGCACCAAACCTCTCCCCGCCTCTAAAAAGCGATCCGTAGCGGCCGCGAAACAAAACATTACAAATTTCAAAGTCCGAGTATTGGATTTACTCGAGATTTTCGCTAAGGCTGATAAAGAGCAGAGGGGTGAGGTAAGGCATGATCCGGGGGTGCTGTTGTTGCCGTTGCTAGCGTGTATTAGAAAGACTAGTGATCGGGTGGTTGCCGAGAGGTGTTTTGGGGTTTTGAAGATCTGTCTGAGGAATCCACCTCGATTTCACCCCCCCTCCTCCCTTGGCGGGGAGGGGAGGTTGTGGGCCCTGTTGAAAGAGGTGCACGAACTGGCAGAGTTGGGCTCTGGCTCGGCAGGGGGGGATAGGTACGCGAAGGCTTGTTCCACCGCTTCATTGGTTTTGGGGAAGACATTGGTTGGCGGCAGGAGTGAGGTAGCACAAGAGGGAGAGTTTGAAGAGAGGGTCAGGGGGATTGTTGGGGTTTACGCGGAGACTTTGACCAAGTGGGTGGTTGAAGGTGGTGGCGCGGGGGTGCAGAGGGCTTTTTTTGTGGAGTTTGTGGATTGGGTTGCGGGTGTGAGGGGTGGGAAGAGTGGGGGGGGAGCTATTGGGAAGGGGAAGGGGAAGGGGAAGGGGAAGAGGGGGGAGGGGAAGAAGGGTGTATGATGTGAACTGTATGTTGGATCTTTGGCCCTGGAATTAGTGTTGATGTAAACCTTGCTGGGCTGGGGTGATTGCTGTTTGAGGATATCAAAAAGTTTTGACATTGTATCAATAATAACAATATTATGGTATTATATTTATTAGAGTGGTTGAATCACTCAGCCCTACAAGCACAGGTATCACTTAAACTCATAATTGGCCATTAGTGAGCACCCCTCACAAAGGTGCGATTCGTGAGCAATGGGGGGAGGGAAGAAGCAATATCCCCAGTCCACCTCAACGATCCGCCTGCTTCCCACCCGTGAAAAACTTCTACAAACCCGTTAGCACTCACCCACCCAATCCAACGCACAAAGGGAGGGCTCATGCCTTCTGCTCCGCACACTTCTCGCTCTTACACATTGGGCACCTCAGCGTCATCTGAGTACTTGTCCTGCCCTGGCTCTCCAAGTGCGTCTTTGCAATATCTGCCAGCGCCTCGATGAACAATGGGTCCCCATTGAGTGATTCGGCGCGCTTGATGCCTGGTTGCTTGCTCTCGGCGATGATTTCCAGGTCTAATTCGTGGAGGGTTTCGATGTGGTCGGCTGGTATCAGGTGTTAGTGATACTCCATGAAGGGAAGGCGCATGTGTAAAAAAGGGGGGCGAACAAGTGAAAGCAATTGGTATAAGAAGAAGCTTCGTCTGGCCCTTTTTCACGTATTCTTCTACAGTGTTGCTTGTTTGCGCACCGAGCCAGGGTGACGGCCCGACCTGGGATTGCCAGACGAGTCTGTAGGGGTTCTTGAAGTTTAGGTGTTGCATAACGGCGTAAACTGTTGCTGCGACTTCGGCCGGGTATGGGTCTCCTATTGCAATCATCAGCACCCCACCTCGCCCCATCTTATTGTGGGGGAGGACAAACCCCGATTAACAACAGACATCGGCAAACTATGCGCCGAAAACAACAACACAACTTGTTCCCTGTCCTCCTCCGTATACGTCTTCAGACTCTCCTCGATATGCCTAGCGACCACCCCCACGAAACCTTTATGCGCCGGCCACCTGTCGATAACGCTCCATTCAATCTGCCCCTCCGCATCAAACTTCTTACTCAGCCTCCAGAGCTCATTCAGGCTGCTCCCCGTAGTGGAGCACGAGTACTGCGGGTACTGTGTGAACGCCACCGCGCGGCTGACACCATCAGCCTTCATCCGCACGAATGTATCCTCAGTTAATGGTGCAGCGTAGCGGAAGGCGACGTAGGGCTTGTGTGGGGCTGTTGAGGGGTGGATTTTGTCGAGGAGCTTGCAGGTTTCGGAAGCTTGGAGTTCGGACCAGCGACGGATCGGAGAACCACCGCCGATCACGCTGTATTGGGCCTCGATCTTGGGAGTTCGGCGGCGGGCGATTAAGGGCCCGATGTATTTTTGGAGGGGGCCAAGGGGGATGAGGTCGCCGTCGGCCTATTTGTCATTGTTAAGTATGATGGTGATCATGGTGGGAGGTGAGGGGGAGTGGGTACAAAAAGTCTTGACAGAAAATCATGAACTTCAGTAACAGCGCTCGGACCGCCCATATTCAACAGGACAATTGCTGTCCCCTTTCCATCCTTTGCCCCCCCTAGTGAAGACCGGGCCGGTGGGGGAACGGTAGCCAAACTTCTGGCGGCAGCAACCGAAGCTGGAAGATGTTGGCTAAAGAAGGAGCTTGGAAAGGCTGCAGTCGTAGTTGCTCGGGAAAGCTGTTGAAGGGGTATTCGACTAGCCATTGAGTTGTGATAGTAGTGTTTTCAAGTTTCTTTGAGCGAAAGAACCCTCTCAAGTCTGTTGTAAAAGTATGGAAGAGGCAAATAGGATATATGGCGAAGTTGGAAAGGTTACGAATGGGTCAATGGCATTGGAGGGGCGGAATCAGGAATCTTGAACCTCTGAGATCGATATCCGTTTTCTTGGCGATTTCACGGGATAGTCCAGATGTGCCGGGATCTGCGTCATCCGTGGGTCCCGGTTGGATCTTGTTGCGGTTGGTTGGATGATCTACTGACGGTCAGTGTGGGTTTAACCAGTTGAAAAGAGTGGAGTCTGCGTTTGTTTTTGATGAGCTGGTTAGTGCTGTAGCTTTTAGAGCTTTACCGGCACAGTTTAGAGGAATTGAGATATGTAAAAATCCTTATAATACCACCATTCACAGTCAAAATCAATTATTCGCTGGGTTCAAGTACCGTAATCGCTGTCCCTCATATGATACCCATAGGTATGATAGCCAGGTCGACTGTCGCGTGTGTCTGCTTGAGCAGCCCTGACCAGGAGCCCCATCAAACCGGCCATCACCACCAATTGAATTGAAAGGAATACCCAAAACCCCTCGTGCTAGTACAAGACAAATTTTTCCTCTTTGCCCCTTACCCATCGTTAACCCTTATCTCTTTCAAGCAATAAAAATTGACTCTTGATCTTCAGAAAATAGTTCATCTCTCTCTCTCTCGGGGGGTTGAGAGTGCCTCCTACATCTACAACACACCCCAACCCCTGCAACAACGCCAAGACAGGTGGTATCGCCTGAAACGTCTCACCAGACATCACCTCGAAAAAAAAAATCCTGCCTGTTTATAAAGAAAAGAAGGCATCGACCCACTCCAACTCAACCTCACAGGCCCAATTGCCAACCTTTCCTTTCTCACTCCACCGCCGCGATCACTACCTTTCACCTTGTCTTCGAAATAAGAGATCAACCCAACCTAGCACTCATCAAGATGCCACCCGACCGCTCCGCAACTGGGAAGATAGTGTTTGTTGGCAACATTCCATATGGTATCCCCGTTGTCCACCACCTCCTCCCCATCCATCCGTAAACTGACGAGAAACCAGGCCTAACAGAAGAACAAATCACCGAAATATTCTCCTCAGTCGGCCGTGTCCTCTCCTTCCGTTTGGTCTACGACCGCGAGACCGGTCGTCCCAAGGGTTTCGGTTTCGCTGAATACAGCGACCAGGAGACTGCCGCGAGCGCTGTCCGCAACCTGGACAATTACGAGATTATGGGGCGGAAACTGCGCGTGGACTTCTCGCACGAGGGGAGCGCGACGGAGGGGATGGGAATGGATGACATAATGAGTAGCGTTGGGGGCGTCGCGGGGCCAATCACCTCTACACCCACCATCAGCGCTCCCAACACCGCCAACACCACTACCACTGCCTCCACCACCTCCACCTCCGGCGCCGGAGCGCAAGCAAGCGGCTCCGGAGTCCTCCCCGCCTTACCCCCAGGTGCAGACCTCCCAGCCGGCCTCAACGCGCCAGACGCAATATCCAGAACCCTGTCGGCCCTCCAGCCCCCACAACTCCTGGACATCCTGGGCCAGATGAAGGCCCTGGTGACCACGGACCCCCTAAAAGCAACCGAGCTCCTCCGCCAGGCGCCACAACTTTCCTACGCCATTTTTCAAGCCCTTCTGTTAATGAACCTGGTAGACACCAGCGTGCTAACGCAAGTAATCGAAAATGCTGCTGCACCTTCTCAACCCCTCCCCGCTTCTGCCTCTACAACCTCCTCCGCCGTTACTGGTATCGTCCCGCCGCCACCGCCGCCGCCACCTTCACAGCAACAGCAACAAGCGGCGGCAGCGGCGTACGCATCACAGTATGTCCCACCGCCGGCCGTGCCCGCGGCACCTACCCCACCCCAACAGCAACAATCGCCATACACCCCTGCGCCTGCACAAGCCGCCATCGTCGCGGACCCCCAGCGAGCAGCGCTGATACAGCAGGTATTAAGCCTAACGCCCGAGCAGATAGGGGCTTTGCCGGCAGATCAGCAGAGCCAGATCATGCTGTTGAAGCATCAATTGGCGGCCGGCGGTGGGTTTTAAGCCAGTAGTAGGAGTCTTACCTACCTAACCCATATATATATGGCTGGTGACTCTTTCGTGTTATTATCATACGTGTAAGCTTGGTGTTACAGTAGTTGAGTTTTTTTCCTCTGTGTTATGTGTTTGTCCCTCGAAGCCAGTTGTGGGAACTAATGTACTGAGAGATGGAAGTTTTCTCGCTTGCTTCACTTTTCTACCTTTCAATTGGTGTTTTTCCCTTTCCCTTTCCCTTTCCCTTTCTCTTTCCCTTTCTCTTTCCCTTTCTCTTTCTCTTTCTCTTTCTCTTTCTCTTTCTCTCCTTTCCTTCCCTTTCATTTCCTTTCCTCTCTATCCTCTCCCGTTTGCCAAGGCATGTAGAGTGCCCCGCTCCGCCCCGTCGTCACATTTCATCGTTGAGCGGAACATATATTAAAAAAGTATTAAAAGCGAGTAACTTGCGTTTGCATTTTACCTGTATTTCTAGTAGGGGACGCCCGATAGCGGGGGAAAGTATCAATCTGCTAAGACTCATGCTTTTTACTTTCCAGCTTGTTCAATTGATAAACGATACTCGTTGGCTTTATTCTTATTACGCTGTTGTGAGTTACGCTACTCGTACACTGCTCAAAGACTACACTATCACAAGTTTATCCTACCCTGTCACGTGCCATTAGACGCGTGATACCAGCGTCTTCCAACGCCCCATAGAAGATCCAATGAGCAAACACCAAACGCCCGGTCGGATCCCTTAACCCCAGCTTCCAATTGCCGTTAGCAATGGTTTTAACAAAGGCCTAGTATGTACTTTCGGCTTCCTCCAATTTTCAAACCATCATCCTTGGACTGGTTGATCCGGTGCATCTAGCTAAGCTGCCTAATAGCCAACTAATGTTAGTATAGTTGGGAGGTGCTTGTGTTAAGTGTACTTACCTCTCTAGCTAGGTCATCCCCGAGGGCAGATATTAATACCCTTGTAGGTAGATGGTTCTGTATACCTGGCTCTAGCGCTGCTCGTCTAATGTGATCTTGTTGTGTTGGTGTTTCCTCACCACTCCCACCTCGGCCCTTCTTCGAGATGGCAGAATGGTCACGGGATGTCACTCGGGAATCTCGCTCATGACTGCGTTTTATGACTGTCATGGAAGCTTCTGCCAGACCACCCCCAGATGCAAGAACATCCTCAAAGCAGTCAATTTGCTCCATGGCTTCTTTTATCCCGCCCTTGCCCTTACCCTCCAGTTCTCGGTCTACCGGATACCAGCTTTCCCCCACTCCGTACTTTCCAGGGGAAAAGTAGCTATCCAGAGTCCTCCCACCTGGGGCGCATATCTCGGGAAAGTCCTCTTTGCTGATCTCGAAAGCAGCCATGATCCTTCTCAGAATAGCCCATTGGTGCCGGCGCTTCCCAGCCTCCAATTCTGGGGTCCATCTTATGACCCTAAGGCCTCCCGCGCCGCCCCGCAAGCCTAGCGTGGGATTTCCAGCCACTTCCGAGGCCTCGGACCTTCCTCCTTCGCTTACCTTCTCTGAGCGTGCCCAATCCCTTAGATGGCTGACAGCTTCGAAAAAGTTCCAATGCCTCTCACTCCATTCCCACATTTGCTGGAACTCAAGGGCATTACCAAATTCCTCCCTTTTCTTCTCTAGTCTTCTGTAGAAATCTGTCACAGCCGAAGATATACTAATCCGAGGATAATGTCTAAAGTAATTCCTGACACTCGGAAATTGAGAGCCCTGTCCATTCTCAGAAAACCTGGCAACCAGAACGCAAGGGTCCTCGCGAGGGCACTTTTCAGAGTTTTGTACCAAGCCAGCTGCTCCATTCTCCAACACCCCACCTTCCCTCAGAGCGTCGGAAAACACGTCATGTCCCACAAGCAAAGAGCTAGACTCCTCTCCCCACTCTAATCGGCGGGTGAAGTCTTGATGAAAGTCAGCAATTTCTCTTTCCTCAACCGCCACACGAATGGCAGATTCAAGCTTATTCTCGACTCTGTGACGGCGAGCCAGGTCTTCTAGGTCCTGGTAGAGGTGTTTCTTAAGGGACTTGTATCTCTTTTCATGTGAGACGCTCAGGAAGTGACCTTTTTCTTCGGGTGGAGCCAGGCTGGATAGGTCACCGTCCGAGGCGCAGCGGAAGGATCTGAGGGGGATTCCTTTCCATACGAAGGGAGGGTTGAGAATTGCCCTTTCGACTGTTGCGGGATCAGGGGGTTGTGAGGATAGTGGCGGAGGAAAAACGGGAGGACTAGCATGCAGGACAGTGGGATTGGCTGGGAACCCATTTCTGGAGGCCATTGGGACGACTTATGGTGGTTAACGAGCGTACGAAGTGAGCGTCTGGAAATGGGCAAGGGGGTGAAGGGCAGAGGAGAGGGAGGGGGAGGGGAGGTCAGAAGGATATTTCATCAAACCTGGAGGGATTGGGGGAACGCGTATGAGATAGGAACTAGGTGAGGGTATGGGTAGGAGTATGACGAAAGCACTCGCGTTTCATACCTGCGCTCGAAATCCATATCTAGGCCTATGGAGCCCGGTCAATTCGGGTATCTAAGCATAGGTACTTGTGGTGAGGGCGCACTTGGGATCTGAGCCTTAGATACAGTAATGTTCCCTGTCGGAGTCTTCACATTTCTCCTCATCACACCCCCAGGATCTTTACTGGTAATGAACGGTACTCGAGTACAGCGCCCAGCTCAACCAAATTTCATCTTTTAAATAAAAAATTATTCTATGGGAAGATGATAGAGTAGCAAATTCCATCATAGCACGGAACAATCATTCGGGCGGAGGGCTGCTACAAGACAGGTTTAGGCACCCGCCCGCACACAGTTGTACTCGTACTTAAAGGCCAAGCTTGGCGGTAGTTTATGATATCTGAGCATGCGTTTGAAGGGCCTGTTCCCTACAATGAGTTCTCACTCGCCAGTGTGGAGTCCCCCTATCACTCTGTGCACACCTCTGCCGTGATAGAAAGGTGACCCTTTGTGAACTTGAATTCGCTTTGCTTGTGTATCACCTATGATATAAAAAGTATGAACACCGATAGTACCATACGGCACTTTCTACACTCAACCGTTATGCACTCCCTATTCTTTTACGCCGCCCCCCAGCAGCGTGGGTTTAATCTCACTCGCCTATCAAGCCACACACCGCTCGATCGATTTGGCCCCATTTCCAGGGAATGGGGTACAGCAAGAAATACAGTTATCATACCGGTATCATATCATGCTGTAGGCGCAGCTGACAGTGTAACGGTCTCGGGGACAAGGGTTTACCAGTATTCTCCAAACCGAATAAGCTGCTGTCATACCATCCCATCCAGTATCCGGTATGACCGCTTGGTTTAGTGCCGGTACGACAGAAGGTTCGAGTTCAAGTCTTGATAGTGGTAGGTGCTCGAGTACTCTTGAAGCTTATCAGACAACAACCTACTATCGTACCTGTGCTGTACAGTACTCGTGAAATACTCCTACCGACTTCTCCGCATCTCCATCTTCTTGTGGCGAGCTGGTTTACCGAAAACGGCACAATATCATGTGAATAAAAAAGTCAGAGCCAAAGCCAAAGCCAAAACCAGAGCCAGAGTATCCACCCGCACCCGGAAGTCGAGATATGGGGCGGATATCACCAGCTCTCTTCAAGACAAAGATGAGGTGGTGTAGCTTCCGCCTCCATCACCGAAACCGCAATGCCAAGCAATGCAGCCAAAAAGTCTTGTCCCTATCCTCTTTTCCCTTGTTCCGTTGGGAAAACCTTGATCCTTTCCTCCTTAGTCAGCAATACACGCCTACCCGTTACCCCAATTGGCTACTTGTCTCGTTAACGCACGATAGCAAGGTAAGGCATCCCACCTTAACTTATGTCCCGAACGCGCTTCCCCCATCGCGTCTTCCAACAGAATCCTCAATCTGCCTACAATCCTTCATCCCTCCCCCCATACACCCATAGCTCTCTCCCCTTCTTGTTCCTCTTTGATCCCCCCTTCCCCGCTTTCACTTTTATTTCATTTTTTTCCTTCTTCTTTCTTCTCCCCCCTTCTACACCATAATTTTCATCCTCCTTTTTCAACTTCCCACTTTATCTATTGGTCTGTCATATCCAACAGCTAGCACAATTATCTGCCTGCTGTTGCCCTAATTGTCCTCGGGTAATCTTCCAATACCACAACCACCACCTACCTTCTCAGCCCCCTCATCATGCCCCGCCATGTTCAAATCCAGGAGGATCCTTCCGATGACGATATAGCTTCTTCTCCACCTGCTCGTCCCGCGCGCTCCTCGCGCGCCAATCCAAACGTTTCGCCTTTTTCTTCATCGGATAAAGAGAACGCTGCCTCGGCAGCAAAAGTAAGTAGCAGCAATTCCAGGGAGCATAGGACCTCCAATGGTAGATTGTCTGGGATGAGCTCCACCCAGAGGTCGCAACAGTTGCTCGAGGATGAATGTGACAAGGACGCCTACGATCCCAATCAGGACCCCGAGGAGAGGAGGAGAATTAAAAAGGAGTATCGCACCCTTCATAGAACTCTGTTGGGTAGTTTCTCATTCCCTCCTTGTTTTTTTTTTTTTCTCGCTTGTCTGGCTTTTGGTGGCGGTATCGCTACCATCAACCATTTTTCTTCCCACCCATCTACTGACAAGGCGCAGATTCTACGCAGGAATTTTTAGGGCCTGAAAGCGACGGTTTGAAAAAAACTTACTTGCGCGCGGAGGAGCTTTACAAGAATGTCAAGACTACTTCGGATGCGACACTCGACTCGCGCCTCCTCGTTACCGCCACAGACTTAACCTTAAAGAAGGCTACCAACCTCACTTTTGGTGGAGGAGTCGGCGGTATCGACAACGACGAGTTCGTCGGAAAATGCATCACTTTCATGAAGCATCGCGCCCCGGCACACCGTGGCGTCCCTGCTGTAGAGGAGCAAGACGCCGACGAAGACGGAATCAGTTGGGCCCGCCTTGGTCGAGAAGCCGCCTCTAAAGGAAACAAACGCCCTGCCACTACAGATTTCCTTCTTGGGCCACTTTCGGTAACAAAGAGGATACGGGTTGCTAGACAACAACGTCGGGGTTTGAAACGTGGAGAGGGAACACTTGTCAGACCCGTGGAGATAGAGCAGGGAGACGAACAGGCCGAGAACAACGCAAACACTTCCCTCCGACTTGTAAGAAATGTTCATACCGCTCTAGCCGATTATCTCAATGAAAACGAAGATGTTGCCGAGAGCGGTCTAAATCTTTTCCGAGCAGTCGTCAACCCGCACAGCTTTGCACAAACAATTGAAAATATATTTTATGTTAGTTTTCTTGTGAAGGATGGATTCGTTTCAGTTCAGGAAAACGAGGATGACCTCCCAGTTATCTGTATGGCGCCTCCCACATCCTCTTTATTAACTTTTGATCTAACAATACATCATCCCAGTCCTGGCTGAACCCGCTGAAGCCGAAGAGCGCAAGTCCATGACTATAAAACGTAGTCAAATGATTCTTTCATTAGAAATGCATCAATGGCAAGAGGCGATCAAAGTGTTTGACATTCACGAACCT
Organism: Tuber indicum; assembly: GCA_006112555.1. Classification (NCBI taxonomy): domain Eukaryota; kingdom Fungi; phylum Ascomycota; class Pezizomycetes; order Pezizales; family Tuberaceae; genus Tuber; species Tuber indicum. Next base: position 196,364 of record VBSK01000023.1, read on the forward strand.
ATTATTCCCTCGCGCCGGGAGCATCGAGAGGATGTTGGTGCTTCGGGATGGTACACTTAGTTTTTTTTTTTTAGGTTGGCAGAGCACCCCCTTTCCCGACTATGACACGAATCTAACGGTTCCCGCTTCAGGTGATACATATTCCAATCTCTCGACCCCACACGTACAAGCGATAGATTCTTTTTTCTTCGCCCCCTCTACTTTTCTTTCCTAGTTGGTTCTCATTTGGGAGTTCATCACGTCGGGGAATGAGTCAAGAGCTGCTACGCGGAAAAGGTGTTCTATTCTAACTAACTCGATAGAAGGTAGAAACAAGAAAACGAAACACATCCTTCATAATCATTCGGGGCTTGGTTGCTGCTTCCTCCTTTCTTTTCCTCACTCCGACTATCTATCATATTCTCACTTTCCGGTTTTTTTTTCCTCTTTCTTTCCTTCTTCTCTTCTCTTCTCAGCGGCGTAAGGGTGGGGGGAGGGCGGAAATAACTGCTTTCATCATTTGGAATTTTTTTTTTTCCCCTTTCTTTCGACATCTTGAACGATTTAAAGCGATAAACGAATCGGTGGCTTTTCCTTTATGTCTTGTTGCATTTGCGGTGGGAGACTGTAGACTAGTGTCATTACCCCGGGGGTCTCCCATGTTTTGTCTGGTGATGTAGATAGTTTTCTTCGCTGTGTCTAGTTTTTTCTTCCATTTTCTCATCTCTCCTTCTATGTACTACTTTAATGAGCATTTAAGAGCTACTTTTTAATTCTTATGGTAGGGCCACGTGCTCGTACCAGGCAGTAAGTAGCCGGCAACGGAAATTCGGAAAATATATGGCAAAAAATCCATGCCTATCCCAGCGCCCATACAAGTTCACGACCCCTATTCTGGGCACTTTTTACCTAGGACAAGTAGTGCTTGGGCATACATTGGCAACGGCACGCACTGATTACCAATGTTTGCGAGATCCGCCTCAGGTTTGCTATTGCAAGGCCTTTCGAGGGTACGATAGTTCATGAATGGCTTGCGGCGGGGTGAGGGTCTGTATGATAGTATATGGTAGTTTCATAGCTGTCAAGTTTGTATGCCATGTATCATAACTTAGTTCTCCGGCGTAGGCATACGGTAGACAGACATACACTACCGTACTGTACTTGTGCTCGAGTACAGTGAACCGCACCCCGAGGCTCTAAAGATGACAACTGCATGTACTCGTACTCGAGCAAAGCATAATACCGTACCCTAATCTGCACCCAGCCCATCCGCATCCCCTCACCTCAAGTATGATAACTTATGAGTATGATAACGAGTGACACCAAATGAACCCCCCCCCCCTTCAAACTTGGCCCGTCATTCCTAAAAGTCTTGGCATCACTGTGGTCCGTGCAAGTCGCGACTCACCAACTCAACCCAACTCTTTGTTTATGCTCCCACCCATCGCCCTTTATTCCTCCCAGGCAGAACAAACCACAAACCCAACAACTACAGGTATAGTACCGCCACAACCGCCAAGGGCACAAAAGGGGTGGAAAAAAGAATGTCAAAAAAACGCAAATCAACAACAACAACCGCCAATGCACTCCCGGATACACTACGAATAGCTTACACCCCACCGGTCCGTCGCCTCCTGTCTCGATTATCGAAAAGCTCCCTGGTGGAATTATCCCTGGGGTGGCTGGGGAGTACGAAGGTGAACCTAACACGTGTTGAGGATGATGAGGGGGGCGAGGACGAGGACGAGGAAGGGGAGGAGATGGACATTGAAGTTGTGAGGGTGATATATGAAGGGTTCAATAGGAGCAAGAGCGTACGGGTGAAAGAGGTTGTTGAGAGGATCGTGGAACACGAATGGAGGGATGGCTTGACTTTGGGGATGGTAGCTGAGTTGGATTTCCGCTGTTTGTTGTCCTTCTCCCCCCTCCAGGTTCCCCTTCGTCAGGGAAAACATAACTGACGGGGAGGAAATAGATCTTCTAGACCACCCAAGCAGTCAAAAATGGACATCCGCGCAACTCTACCCCCTCTCCAAACCTCCCCCTACCCGCGCCACTTCCAAAACGATCTTCCATCCAAAAACCTTCGCCCACACCCTCTCAACCCTCCTCCGTCCGCTTGTCTCCCCACATTACTACATAACCCACCACCCTAGCCTACCCTTACATATGCTCCACGTGCAACTCCACCCACCAACCCCCACTACCCCACTAACCCTCCCGCAGAACAAGCACATATTCTGGCTCGCTTTTCCCGAATCCACAGACGGTTACGTCTTCCACACCCTCCCTTCTTCCTCCCCCGCCACCACCGCCACCACCTCACTCCCGGAAATAGTTCGTGAAAGCATCGCAATAGCTGTCTCGAGGCGCGGTATCCGCTATGGCATCCGTGCCGCAAGAATGAGCGCGAGGACTCTAGAAGCAGTCGCCTATCACCGCGGTGGCGAGGGCGACGGTGGCATGCTGGGCGGGTGGAGCATTTTCTCAGCCGGGGGCGTGGGCGTCGACGACGACGTTCTCGACCTCCTCCCTGCTCGCACTCCCCCGCTACTGCAGAAGCAACGGGAGAAGGAGGAGGAAGCTGGCGACGAACAAGCCAGAAAACGCCAAAAAATAGCAGAAGCCAGATTCGGCACTGGCGCAAAGGAGGGTGACGGCACGGGGTTGGAAAACGTGGTTTTTGCGCTCGCGGAGGAGTTCCCTCCCTCGCCTGCTCTTCCGCAGGAAGAGCAGCGGGAAGGAGAGATGGGGGAGGGGGGGGAAGAGTTCAGACCAAAAATCACGGTAAGGCTGGAAGGGTCGCATGTATTTGCCGGTGTGCGCAGCTTGGTTGAGCAGGGCGTTGGCTTCGATGGGGCAAAGTTGCCCGGCTGGCTGACGGGTGAGGCCGGGGTCACTGTTGGGAGGGTTAGGGGGGGAAAGGTTAAGGGGTGGATTGGGGGGATGTAGCTTTAATTAATGTGTATTGTGGAGTGGTGTTGCTTTGTCCGCATGATGCCCGAGTATGGCGTTGGGAGGAAGAATTGCTCGTTGTTTACGAGGCGTCACTCGTAGTTAATTCTGGTGGGCGGTAGAAGGAGTGAGCAAGTGATTGTGTATGAGAGCACAATATGTGGGGGTAGCCTACGGGGATTGTATGTTCGGAGATAGCTTAGTGGCCATCTTCGTCTCCATATCTTTCAAAACACCCATCGAGTATGATACCGGTGCTTTAGGTACTGTGGTGTGCGATCCTGGCGACAAGAGAAATCTACACCCACCGGGTTTTACATGTAAGTTGCCCCCGTTTTCAACAGGCGGCTACTCACCTCCATGGCCTTAGAAGAGCGATCAAGTAATTTCTTAGATACAAAAATTTGACATAGGGATTTGCATAATTGAAGACCATGTTTCAGAAACCACCCTAAAATTTCCAAGCATTAGAGTTTTTGAAGGACGAGCCCAAAAAACCGCCAAGAAGGGCAATTTGTATGGGAATTCCACATGGCAGCCATGCCGGTTAGCTTTTTATTTACTTATCAAACCAGTACTCGTTTACTTATCATACAGGTACTGAATACTGCTAGTGTTTAGTGAAACAAAAAATAGTCGGAATCCTACATCAAACTCCCCGCGATTCTCTCCCGTCTGATTACCGGTAATTACTCGAGTACTGCTCGGGGAAAATCCACTGTGCGCCTTCGCGTCGGCCGACTAAACTTGTGCACTTTGTACGGAAACCCAAGGGGGGGTGTCGATCTCTTCCGCCGCCGTTCGTATGATACTTTAAGTAAATTTCGGTCACGTAAAATCACTCTCCTCCCCCCACCATTCCCATGGATCCATTCCCAACCCGTGAATACCACGTTATCTTACACTTCATACCACCATCATCACGTCGTAAACCTCGCATCAATGAACAAAAAGGAGCGAAAAAGGCAGTCCCCCCACCCCCCTCCCTCCATTGCACAACCGACTCATCCACCTATCCACCAATCCGACACAACCCTTTATATCGTGTTTTTGTCCCCCACCACACTCGAAAAACCCCCATCTATTCCAATTGGAAGAAAGGGAGAAAGAAAAAAAGACTACGTCAACCAGCGGCAACCGGCAACCGATCAACAATCACCTGGAAGCAAATCTTCAACAATGGACCCAGTGAGTAGTACCCCTCTCTCCTTTCCTCTCTAACACCCCACCCAAAAGAGTATATCCCGGAAGAAGGAAAGAAAAGAAAAAACTAACAGTCCTACCATAGTTAACTATAGGGTGGATCGTCAGCGCTCTCATGTCGTCGGCGGTTGAAATGTATGTGTGGCAAGATTGGAAGACTACGCTTAGGACAAGAGAGGGATTGGCGGATCATTAATGTGCTTTGCGAGGAGAAAAGAAAAAGGTGGAAGGGATAAATATGGGGATAAGGTTCACGAAATCCCTGGATAGATATAGAGGGAGAGATAGAGAGAGGATTGGAAGAGATGGGGGAAGGAATGTCCTGGGAAATTCCTGTCTCATAAAACGTAAACCCAGCAGAGGACTTTTTGCGGTCTATCCTCCGTATTTCCAACTCAAAGTATTGTAATCTCCCCCAGAGAGAGGGGAAGGGGGAGTGTCCTAAACACCACTACCACTCCCGAAACCTCGACTTCCTATCCTCCTGTCTCCCGTGCTTCTCCATCATCATCCTGGAATGTAACTCCTCCGTCGACGGCAGCGGCTTCGTGAAGTCGTAAATCTGCGTTTCGGTGATGCTCTTAACCTCCACGTCCCTGAGCGTAGAAATCACCTCGAATAGGTCCTGCGGCTTCACTTGGTCGGACAGGTAGGATCCCTCCTTCGAGCACCTCACGGTTACTAATTCCAGGCCGGCTAGGGACGGGAAGAAGCCGGCGGATGTGGAAAGGTAGTCGGAGACCAATTCCTGGGGTTTTTCCTCGACAAAGGTGGCCCAGAGGACGAGGGTTCTAAGGTTTGGTAGGACGAGGGGGGAAACGTCGCCGTTCGGGCTGGTAGTGGAGGTTGAAGTGATGGAGGAAGAGGAGGAGGGGGAAAGGCATGGAGTCGAGGTTGAAGAGCTGCTACAGGAGTGCGAACGCTTACTCCCTGCGAATATAATACCCATGCTAATTCTCCCTCTGTAAAAATCCAGGTACCTCAGCAGCGGAGATGCCTTCAACAACGCCCTGAGCTCTCGGCATGCCACATCCTCAACCCCCACCAGCCCGTCCACGGCAAAATAGCTTTCCGGCACGGAAATCGTCAAGTTCACAAGATTAGTAGTCCACCCCCGCGCTTCGTACCCACACCCCAAATCACTCCACCAATCTGTCCTGGTCAACCTCTTCAGCTTGGGGCAGTGCTTGAACAGACAACGCATGAGTGAGCGCGAGGCAGATAGTTGCGAAGAGTATGCTTCTCCAGACAAGTCGTAGCACTCGACGGATTCAAGGGAGGTTAGATTCGGGATCAAGCCTAGTAGTGCCGTGCGCGCTGTTAAGACTGGAGGCTCATCCTTGAGGAGTGGGTGGCCCCAGTTGAATTCTTGTATTTCATCTTGGAAGGGGTCGCGTTTTAGTGGGGCGATGTCGATGCGTAGGCGGCGGACGAGGGAGGAGAGATACTGCGAGCTATTTTTTTTTTTAGTGGGGTAAATGTCAGTGGCTTCTTGTTTCACCTGCTTGTGTGGATGGAGGGGTGTGGGTGAATTGGAAATTAGACTTGGTCTTGGGGGTGAAGAAAAGACGACTGAGCGATAAGAGAGGGGGAGGGAAGGAGGGGCTATGTCGGGTAAGATACTCGAGTACTAGTACAGTGTGACGAAACGGCAGGGGTGGTATTATAGAAGGTAGTGTCAAGGGCTATCCTCGGGAGATGAGAGGGAAAAGGAGTTGAGAAGAGGGGGAAGGGGGGTGGAAGGTGGCGCAAAGAAATGAGCGACCTCATGACGGCATTCCTATCGTCACTTTTCTTTTCTTTTCCTGTTTTTATAAAAACCTTCCGGCTCCACCCCCTCCTTTTCCCCCGCATTCCTCATTACCATACTCTGCCACCACCAACCACGCAAACCTCCTCTCCCCCGCAAAAGAAACACTAACTACCCCATACCCTTCTAAAATAAGATAAAAATAAAGAATAAAAAGAAACCCGCAAGAAACCCACCTACCTCTTCAACACCCTCAACTGACTCTCTCGATACGCATACGGATCGAACGTAAGCTCGCGATACAATAGCGGCGTACTAACCCTACAGCAATCGATGGAGACCCTAGCCACGCGCGCCAGGTCCGCAACCTCCAAGTATGCCAGTATCTGCTCAAGGATCTCGTTTGGTACGCCATTAATGGTCAGTTTCGTCCTTTGGCATTCGTTATCGTCGGGGTGGATGCGGTCGGCTTCGGCTTCGGCTTCGGAGTCTCGAGGGGTGGTTTGTCCCGCGTTCATGGATGCGTTGGTTGGGTTATTGGGGTTCCCATTCGGTGGGCTTGGGGGGTGTGGTTGTTTGTGGATGGATAAGGCTGGGTGGAGTGAGGAAGGAAGGGGAAGGTTTGTGAAGCGAAAGGGTAACTTAACTTAACCCTTTGCTGTTATGGATGAAGAAGCGGAAGAAGTACGGCACAGGTGGTAGGCAGGTAGGTGGGAGAAACAGTAGAGTAAGGAAGAAGAAAAGGTGGAAGTTGGGGGGTGTAGGGGGGATGGAAGTGAAAGAGAGAAAAGGGTCCTCTCTCTATACTGCCTTGTACAGTAGTTATCGTAATCATCGAGTAACTTAACTTCCCCATCCCCCTCCCCACCCCTTTATCTGATCGTTTAAGTTATCATAACATGGTAATTATTGACATGCGTCTCTCTGGGTGTGTTTTCTCTCTTTTTTCTTTTTCTTCTTTCTGGTAGCAATGTCGATAGGGTCATGATCGTCTGATACGTCTCAACTCCCGTTACACCTCTTTCCCCTCCCGCCCTTGCTTTTCCTCCATCCTTCAAAAATGATAGGGAGTAACTTGGTATACGGGCACCGCCCAATGGACGAGAGCCCCTAGAATAAAGTGGGAATCAGGATGAAACATGGAAAAGCGTTACTTTCATCACAAACTCCACCAATCCTACCCAAAACTGTTTTTAAAAGGATTAAAAGCTAAAATCGACGAGCAATCGCCACACGCAAATGATGTGGCAAACCCCTCGGGATCAACACAAAATACTCGAGTACCCTCCCACGGACAGTAGAAAAAACAAAAATAAAATAAATTGGAGTAAAATGGAAAACGCACCATGGGACTTCCCGCCGCATTCCATTCCATTCCATATATTATCCCTTTCCCATTTTCCGTTTCCGGCGAATCACATCTTGCAGATAACAGATAAATAGATAGGTGCCGGTACGGGTACAATACAGTAACGGCAGATATGATATCAACAAGGTAAGGGAATGCTGGCAGGCAGGCTACTCGAGTGCTGGTATTGCCGCTGCCGCTGCCGCTGATGTGCTGTACTGTACCGAGTGCAGTGGGAAACGCAATTCCGAGTTTTTGAAAAGAGGAGCGGGGGAGGGTGGAGAGATTTGGGGAGGTCGCGATGAGATGGGGATGGAATGGATGGATGGATGGATGGAGGGGAAGGAAGGTTTGAGTCCCTGACGGGATTAAATTTAAATTTATTTTTCACAGCGTGGAGGAATCAATACCTTGAATGTGGCACCGGTAGCGGCAACGGTTAGCGGAGCGATACTTGCAAATACTGTACAGTTACAAGTACGAATAAATTGGGTTAGCGGTGCTGTCCACTAGCCAAGAGCAACAGGGTACGGCAGCCCCTTCCCGCGACCAAGCGATTTATCATGTCTGTATGTACGAGTACTGGCATGATACTCTACAGTAGGGTACGCGAGGAGTAGTACCGTAGGATAACACTGATTTGATTACTGTACAATTTTGGGTTTCTCTAAAAAAAAAACCCAATCTTCCCATACCCCTTCATTCTCCCGTTACGGAAGGAAAGCTGGAGAGCACACATGAGAAGGAAGGAAAAAGCAAGTAAGCGTTTAGGAAGGAAATAAAAGGAAAAAAGGGAAAGAAAAAAACGCAACTTATACCATGGACCATAGAGAATATAAAAGTGGTCGGATCATGACATTGTCCCCGAATACAATTTGTTTCTTTTTACCATTTCTTCCATGCTCTCTTCCAATATCAGCCATGTTCCGGTGGTCTTTCGTCAGTGCGGTATGCCTAGAGAAGAAAAAAACCCTCGTCAGGTGAAGGGGTTTTTTCCCCCTCTCTTCATTTCATTCTCCCTGTCCTAGACAAGAAAAAAGAGAAGAAAAATACAGAAGGTTGGAAAGAGAGAAGAGAGAAAAAGTGTTGGAAGAATGTACAAAAAAAACCCTTTGAAAAGAACCCCCTGATACAAGAAACGGTTTTTATCATACAGAGTTGGCTTTTCCTTCCTGCCCGTTTCATTTTTCCCGTCTCTACATTTGGTTTCCCAGTTCGTTCCATTCCTCCAGACCCAGCCCATCCCAGAAATCGGGTCCTCCGGACATTTGATTTCCTCCCGAGGTGAACAAGAAGCTAATTTTTTTTTTTGAAAAAAAAAAAAATGAAAAAAAGAGAGAGAGAGAGAGATGGTAGAAGAGAAGCAATCACTAAAATCAGATACGCCAAGGTTAGGTATGAAAAAAAGAAATGGGAAAAAAAGGGGGAAAGCTCAAAAATAGCAGGGTAATAAGCGGGGAATCCGTATGCAAACAAAGACCAGAGAAAGGGAACTAAATTGAGAATAGGTATTGATCGAAGTAAAATGATTCGGAACTCCCCCTACACTATCCGTCGCCCATCCCATCTATTTTTCGTCATCTGGTTCACCTCCTCCACCCCCGGTGATCTCCCCTCCACCACCACCACCGTCACTGCCTCCTGTACTTGTCTTGACGGCCAGGTTGATAGCTATCTTTTTAGTAGGTGGACTACCACCAGGTCCAGAACTGCGCTTCTTGGTCAGGGCATTTGCACTCCCACTACCAGTAGGGCTGCGGCGTTTGTTTCGTAATTTTCCGAGCTCATCATCATCCTCCTCCTCGCGTCTTCGTTTCTCCGATAACCTTTCGGGCATGGGAGCTCCAGATAGCACGTCATTATCAGGCCTTTGCGAGGTAGAAGTAGTAGGGGAAGTAGTCGGACTAGCTGAACTGGCCCCTTCGGGTGCTGACTTGGCCTCTGTAGTAGCCCTCCTCTCCTCCTCGGGTTTGCTCTCATCAGCAGTATCCATTGGGTCATCGTCTGCGTAGTCAACCAGTGGCTTGGGTACCGGGGATCCGCTGCCATTAGCACCCTTAATAGGACTGTCCTTGGGTGCCGGAGCGTTGTCCTCTTCATCGGAAGTATTGAAATACTCTTCCTCGGCAGCGTCCATATCCTTGACACCCTGCCACCTTCTGGCACCATTGACGTGATTCCTAGTTGATTGTCAACACTCTCTTCCTAAGCAAGATTTCCCGGGCCCAATTGGCCCGGTATGCCTTGCTTCTGGCTTGGGAACTTGGGGGTGTATACCTAATGGACTTGTCTTCCTGAACATATGATGAGGGCATGGTTGTATCTTGCAACTGTTCGCATCTTAATATTAACATATTGAAAGTATCAACATAGGTTATCTCCTTCATTTCATCACGATAGTTCTCGCCCAAGTGGACAATTATCTGTTTAATGTTCTCCTATAGCAGATTTGTTAGTTTCTGCATTGAAATCCATGGAATAGAATGACCTCATACCCTCTTGATGAACTCGAAAAATTCGAGACAGGCGGAATTTAGCAGGTTGTCCCTCGGCATAGTGTCAATAACGATGCCCAGTATCGGTCCGAACAGCTTCCATTTGATCATATGCCGGATATAAAATTCATCCTGTAAACCAACGCACGTTCGGAAGAACTTCAACGCTGATAGTTTCAGATGTTTCTCGGGTGATTGGAGCAGCTGTGCAACCCTCGAGGGGAGATTCTCTGCCAGAAAGAAGTACTTTCCTCGGAATGCGTGCTGTCGGACAAAGAAACATAGCGTATCCACGAGGTGGGAGAATAGCGATACTTCCGCTATTGACAAGCCTTTTACTACAACAAAATTTCAGTCAACTAAATTCGACAATCGCTGAGTATCAAAAGATAACGTACGTGATTTCCTGTTATCGAGCTCTGACAAGGGGAGGAATAGCTTCTTCGCGGAGTCGTCGTAAAAGGTCTTTAAAAAATTCTCAGTTTCACGGTCCGCACTATGATTTCGAGGATGCAACCGCGAGGTTATGTCACTAGCCTTTCCAAGTCCCTCGATCTGCAGCCCTGTAGAGGGATCTAGCAGAATTCTGATAGCATCTGCGATTTGTGCTTTTACCCCCAGATCCTGCTCCCCCAATAGCAATTCAATCAAGGTGTCCGTCAATGGCTTTTGCTTGTCGCTAATTTGCCGAAAGATGAACGCTCGCATCATTGCTGGGTCGTGATCGATCATGGCCACCAAAACGTCCGTACCTGCAATGCGGACAGAAGCATCATCGTGGAGCAGCGCGAAATCTATGACAGCAAAGAGTCCGTTTTGGATAAAGTGGCTGTAGAGCTGGGTTCTTACAGGTCCTTGGAGGTTCTTTGCAATTGAGCAACATTGCTGGATGAACAAAACACCGTTCTTTTTCTGGGTTGGATCCGACTCCGCAGAGTGGAAGATTGAAAAGAGCTCCTTCAAGAACGCCTGGTTGTTCTGGAGGTGCTGTAAAATATCCACTTGGTTGAAAAAGATAAGAGAGTTAAGCACCGAGAAGGTAGGGTCGTCAAGAATCCTAGCAAGAACAACATCTTTCAAGTATTGTAATCGGTAAGTCCAATGGATCTTCTTCTTGATCTCTGGGTCCTTGATCGGCACTACCTCCTTGAACTTGGACGTATCAGACAAAAATTGCCGGTGGTTAGCCTTGTGGCTTGGGAAATCAGGATCGTCTGTGGCAAGGGTGGTTAGCATCAGGGAAGCTGTTACACAGCAGATCACAGATACGCACATTCCAAGATCCCTACAACACCAAATATGACCTCGTCCGTGACAATATGCTCGATGATCAAGGTATCATTTAGTAAAATTATCATCTTCATAATGTTGCACAGCCTATGCAGATTCTCCAGACTCTCCAAATCTTCAGCCACCCCCAGCAGCGGAATGAGCTTTCGAATAAAATCTTCACTTAGGACAAATTTCCCTAGGGAATCTCTGGCCTGGGCCGTTGAGCTCGCCGATCGGATCATAGCCTCGATTTCAGTAAGATTCCCCAGCTCGGGGGAAGGTAGCATCACTGAACCAATGAGGGTTTCATTCGCATCGTCTGAGAGTATTTCATCTGTATCTATCAGCATACGTGTGAATATTTATTTTTGAGGTGATAGAGCATAGATCCTTAAAAGAGCTTCTCCCACACAATAGCCCAAACAAAGAGCAAATAGAGTAAAAGTAGGTAGACAAAGTACATACCTGCGCCAGATACCGACAGAAGATGACTCTGAACATGGCTCACAAACTCCCTGTTGCAGGATACAGTAAGCGAAAAGCGCAATGAGACAAGCGCGGGGAGCAAACATACCATATTGCAGCACAACCTTCTGGCTCTTGAAAGCTCAAAGCCATATCTGTACCATGTGGCTCTGTCCATACAATTAAGGTTTCTAGCTAGATGTCAGCAACCAGTGCGGGGAACAAGAAAAACTTGTACTAATGTATCAAAACACCCTGTAAATGGCACGGGAAAACAAGCGGTAGGCTGAACATACCCTGCTGCTTTTGATATCCATCATCTTTTATTATCTTTGTTTCCAACAGCATACGATCCTGCTCCTCTTCCGATTTCACTTGTATATGTGGTTCGTCCTGCACGCCACGGATATCAGCCACCCCATTGCCTATAAGACTACCGTAATGCAGGGACCACCAAATAACGGAGGTAGAAAAAAAAAAAAGAAAAACAAAGCAAGTCCCTGCCACGATAACTCGTCACGCCTATAAGTAGACAATCCTTACATTAACTAGCTGTCCCGTGCAATATCCAGTTCCCCGATCAAACCAATCATTATTCCGCAACTCATATACCTTTACTCGTCGCGGTGTCGTGGGTGGATTAGGCACAGAAAGGGCCATGTTGATTAGGATGGCGGAGTCCGGTAATCGGACGACGAGGAAGCGCGGCAACGAAAGGGTATCGTAGCCTTTTCTCCTCGTCGCCTAATAATCGTCTGAAACTCCTTTTGTTTAGGGGAAGTGCCGATACAAAGGTTCGACAGCTATTGTGGAAGTGATGGAGTTGACGTGTAAGAGGGGTTGCTTGAAGTGAGGGTGGGCGTCAGTTGGCGCGATGAGGCTCGATCCTGCAAAGCCAATGTATGTATGGGAGGCGAATGTGAAGATTATTCCTGGTGAGGCAAACTACGCGCGTTTAGAACACTGTAACAAGAAGGTGAGAGACCACAGTATGAGCTTAAAATAGCGCCAACGTGTGATGAGTGAGCGGTGATGAGAAGATAGATGCTGCTGATGCTAATGGTGACGATGATGATGATGGGGGAAGATGTGTGTATATTTTCGGGAGGAGTGTGTATGAGAACAATGCGGTACGGTAGTAGGAAAGGATTGTTAGCTAGTGGCGACGACAACCGCAACCCTTTCCAAGATGCTAGCAGACCCCCTTCCCAGATGAGGAAGAAGAAAAAAAGAAAGAAAGAAAGAAAAACAAGACCAGGTGTCGCTAAAAATTTTCTCCGGTCGGGCCCAAGAACTATGAGAAAAAAAAAAAAAGAAAAAAAAAAAAGGATGTGACCGCCGGCGGGAGATAAGGGGTGTGACAGATTGGTGAGGAGTTTGGTGAAGTCGAGTCTCCCGAAAATTTCACCCCTTCTATGATACTGTGTGCTTCACACAAACAACGCGAACGCGGAAACGGACGGTTGATATTTAATGCGGCGCCCGGGTTGGGGTATGGGTTAGACTAGGGTTGAAGTTGGGGTTGAGGTGGGATGGTGGAAGGAGAGACGGATTCTCGGTTGAGGGAACACGGGTCAGGTCCAGCAGAGCAGGATAACCCGGCGGAAGCACCAAGCAAGTAGCACACAAGCTCCAGGGCCGAGAAGGCGGCGGCGGCGGAGCAGAAGGAAAAGATGAGTGAGGCAGCTAGAGGATAGCGGTGCGGCAGGCCTACCCAGCTCCCCCACGAAAGAAAGGGAGAATATGGCACCGTAGCGCCGACGACAGAGAAAGGAAACGTTGAACTACAATCCAAAGGGTGGGGAAAGGAAAGGAAGGGGAGCAAAAGCTAGTGCAGGGCCCAAGGGTTGATCGGGCTGAGAAACAACAACTATAAAAGCGATCCCCCAGTCTCAACCCAATGTCTCCCATTCTATGTTGGCTACGGTAGTAACTGAGCTCTGCCGGTGCGTCGACGAACGTTAGGGAGTGGCTCGTTGATCTCCTGACATACAAGGTATGGCACTTTGAAAGTGCTGTAGAAGTGCTGTAGATAGATGGCTGTGGCGGTGTTGAGTTTAGCTTCGCCAAACACCTTTCCTCGGCCCGGCAGGCGAACGAGAGGGAAAAAGGAAAAAAGGAAGCCCTTCTCACAGCTACAGCTAACTACCGCGATATTGGTATCGGTGGGGTGTCGAGTACAGTACGGTACTCGAGTACTGTACTACCGGTATCATACAGTATCACATCAACCTAAAGTTAGACTACAGCTTTACCGGCAGCCATACAAACGCAAACCACAACTACATATTTAGAAAGGCTATATAACATTTATATGGTATGATATTGAGAAATATTAATACCAAAATAAGGATTCTAATCTGGCTCCTACTGGCAAGTTAATTCAATGCGGCTGCATTCCTACGATATGATGGCATTGAGCATTATTGAGCATGGAACAGCAAACGCGGAAAACGGCTTCGACCGGGTTAGGGCCAAGAGCGCAGGGGTAGAATCACTGGAGGTACAAATACCGATAGACAGCTTCTTCTGCCTGACGAAGAGACATGCATGGAACAGGTTTTTACACTTTCCTTTTTTTTTCCACTCCTCTCCTGTTCCTTCCATATCCCACCACTTTTAGTGATGATGGAGGGATATGTTACCGGCAGTCAACCAGTGAACACCACCATACCTGTATCCCATCATCCACTTAAAATCCGTGCATCATCAAAGCTTAAGGGGGGGGGAGGGATGACCCTGTAAAGGTTCCTACTGTATTCTCGGGGCTGCAGCTACCAGAAACGGCCCGCACCAAAGGCTGCATGTCTCGTTATGCGCCTTCAGTAGTCCTTGTTGCTTATTTTTCCGAACCTGTCAACAACAACCACAGCAAACCGAAAAAGCTCTTTTCCAACTCCAACTACAGTAGAGCCTCCAGGCCTAACCCTTCTTTCCTGATATGATAAATAGATTTATCATACCGGTAGGTTACTTAAAATGCCCCTAATAATTGGCTGTCTCTATTTCGGTCTAAGAGCCTCAGTTCGCAATAAAATAAAAATCCAACATAATAATATTATGCATTCGGCTCACTTCAGCACGGTATAACCTAGAGTACGATACTTTATAGTACTATACTCGCACTTGCAGCATCTTAAATCCTTGGATGGAAACGGCGTGCTACAATTGAGAGCTAAAAGTTTCAGCCTTGCCCACATAGGGTTCTACAGTGGCTCGCCAGGACACGCGACCAACAAGCGAACCCAAAAATTTAAAATATAGACTATCCTGGGACTGACGTTGCTCTTGTTGTTGTTGTTGTTGTTGTTGTTGTTGTTATCATACTGTTGTTGTTCAAAACCCCAACAGCCCTACACTCAAACCTAAACACCTTGGATCGCAACGAGTGGTGCTCTCAGCGAGGCCGAAACATTCTCTATCATAATATTATCATATCAGTGAACATTTCTCCAATTCCATCGGATCCCTTGCCAAGAGTTCTCTGCGTATGGGTGCGGTGTAGTATTATCAACAAGGCATCACGATGCAGTCGATAGCTTTGTCAGGCTTATATCAAGGTCCGACCCATTGTGCCGGTACTGTACTTGTACGAATACAGTACTGCATCCATCCTGTTGAAGGTGCCGTGTTCCGATGTGGTCCTTACCGCGCCCCATAAACCTACCTTCCCCACAATCGAGGGTTCAGGAGAAGTTTTGTTACAGCCCTGTCGCGATCATAGCATTCGCTTATCCGACCTGGTTGGCGTAGATCCTGTGACGGAGGGACGAGGTACCGTAGTGTACGAGTAACGAGAGATTGAGTGTCTATGAAACACTTTATGCCGGGAAGAACCGAGTGCAAAGTGCCGAATCTAAATTGTCGGTACTCGTACTGTTGGGTGTGTGGGGGGGGTTGTTGGAGGTTTCATGTTGTCTGACAGCTTGCTTGACGTTTGGCGTTTGATAAGTTCTCTGAGATACAGTACTCGAGCATATGGGATCTCAGCTGGAAGATATAAAGATGGGTATTGGATCCTGCAGTTCAGTGACGTACCGGTAAGTTAGATTAAATTTAGATGGTGTCCAGCCAGTCAGAGCGGAGGTTTTGTGCTTCTCGAACTTTCTAAAGCGTAAATCACAAGGCTAATCTCGTCAAAAATAAAATAAAACAAATAAAATAAAAAATCGGTGCAGTTAAACACTTGCTGCATCGTCCACTGTACCCCTACGCCCCGTATACCAAATTGACATTTGGCGCGACTCGTAAGCTTGCAACTCTTATGTGTATATATACTAGTACATTCACTGATTTTGTCCTGTGACCACTTACAGGGAGGTACTGTATCATTTTCTATCACTCGCTTAGGAGTTTGCGCTCCAGCCTTGTGAGCTTCAACCTTCTGGAGCACATCATGCCCGAGAAGGATCCGGCATTCCCACACAGCCCATACTGACAACCGCACTGGCATTCGGTACTTGCAAGGCGATCACTAGGGCTCACAACTTGAACCCTAGTAGCACTTGGCACAATTCGCAACAACGCCCTCAAGGGTTTGTTGACTGGAGTAGCTTCTTCCATTGCATTGGAGCACACGTCACCCAAGTACTCGAGCACTTGTACGGGGAGCTATTAACACACGTGAGGGATGCGGGTGGACCCCACCTGCATCCATGGCGCCGGGAAGTGAATCTCGTATGCCTGAGCGTGGTTGGTCTAAATACATCAGCCTGAAGTAATAGTGCAGGGCCTGGTCCCCGCCGCCTGCCGGGAGCCCCCTTGGACGATGGGAGGCGGGCCGCCAATACAGTTTGCACGGTTTCGAGGGAGAAACGTATTTCACTACAAGTGCCACAGGCGGAATTTTAAACTAGCTATGGAGTGGCTATCCAGGAACGTAGCACCCAGGAAGATGGTGGAGAAGAAAAAAAAAACAAGGGTGGGTGCTTCCGGCTTCTCACCCCCCTGGACCGGCAAGATATTGAGAATCTCGTGCCGCCCCTGTCAACCTTTGAGACAGGGAGGTTAATGAGGAGCTTGGCTCTAGTGGGTTGATCCACTTTTTTTTTTTTTCTTTGTCGGAAGCTTCAAAGACAAAATTTAGACTACCACCACCAGCCTTAGAGCTCCCCACCCAAAAGGCATCCGAACAGATACTCGTAGTAGCAGTGATTAGCTCCTTTGACTCAGAATCTCATTGACTGTTGGGTGAATGATATCATCTCGGCAGGGACGAGCCACCTCCCCTTTGGTTGACCGAGGATTTTCGACGAGAGGAGTGGTTTAATGGCGGGGCTAAAGTGATATTATAATAACCAAAATTTTGCGCATGTGTAGACTCTAGACCATATCGTAACTAATATTAGTTATATGACTACACCTATTGATGCCGGCACTCGAGTACTTGTCCTGGGCCATATGTAACTAAAACTAGGGATTAAAGGTATTCTGTTATATGGCAAAATATCTGTGCGTGTCTGGGCGTCCGTATGGAATATACCCCTCCCTTGTTTTCGGGTATGATACCTACCGGCATGGCCAGGGGGTAGGTGTCAGTACGCTCGTAGTCACTGAGGAATACAAGCATCATGCCGAGGTGGAGAGTCAAATTCTCATTAGTCAGTGTCTCGGACGCTGACGAGTGGCACGAAATTGTTGTGGATTATGATGCCGAAAAGCAGCTCCGAGTTCTTAGTCTATCGAGATTATAGGGGGATAGGGTTTCCTCATCAGAGCAAGAGGGGAAGTGAGCAAGATATAAACGTCTTTTTTACTCATTTTATTACAGTTCGTTACACTCTGGACTCTTCTTTGATACTTGGTTGGTATTGAGACACTCTATTATTATACCCCCCTATCAAGCGCCTCTTCAAACAAGCTTCGTTTCTCATTGGCCCGGAGCGGTAGTAATTGTGAAAGCTTAGCCAACCGAAATCTGTCCCACCATAAGAACACCTGCGATCCATTCCGAGCAACTGGGGGAAAGAGAGACACTGATCTGGGGAGGTGAATCAAGATGTGGCGGATTTTATCGAGTACCGGTACGAGTACTTGAGCATCGAGGAGCAAAAATTATGCAACTATGATACCGGTATGTCACTGTACTAGTATCATACATACTCCACCTGATTGACTCTAGCCCCCACACCCTTCAGCCTTCGATTCTGCAATCCGTGATCGACAATGCTACGAGTTACGCACCGCCAGCGAGCGTCAACGAGTACCTACTTGAGTACTGTACGAGGTATTGCTGAAATAATGTCCGATAGGTGAAAATATGGGGGCCATAAGAAGAAGCGAGAGCCGAAGTGGAATACGTCCTATTTCCCTCCATGAGCATTCAACAAGCTGAAGAGGTACTAGGCTTCCGGGTTCGATTGCTCTAAGGGATACCAGTTGACAGAATGCTCTGAAATGCAAATGACAAACAGAACCCGGATGACATTTTGAACACTAGGGAAAGAGTGTGCGAACACACAGCCAAATTCATTCTGATCGAAGGACCCTATGGAAGGGGATATGGCTTTGAAGAATAATCTGATAATATGCGACCATTTGTCTGATGCTCGGCGATTTTGTACGTGGGACCAGACGCCTCACTGTGCTGTTAGGGAGTGAGGAGAGAGCCATCCCTCTCTACAGACGATGGGGCAGGTTGCACGGAGGAATTCGCTCCATTGGATCTCGTTTCTGTGGACATGGGAAGTTCATCTTCATAGTAAAGGCGAAGAGATTTTCTTTTGGAGGGGCGATGAAGCGTGTCTGCTGGCAATGATAGACATGCCCTTCGTAGCGACGCGGGAGCAATGACAAATGCTTGAATACGATGGCGCGTCTTTTCAGAAGGCAAACGTCATGGTTATGGTGTTCGAGAGAAATGGCTGACGGGGAGTTCTATGTTGGTGGATCGCATAAACTTTGCAACGAGCAATGGGGTGTCGAGGAGGAGAAGTGATTTTGTGTGGGAGCGAATCAATGGCGGAATCACGCAAAACATCCTTGAAAAGGCATCAATTATTGTCAAATTTTGCCTAACTTTGCACAATGGGAGCTGAATTAAAAATGCTCTCAGAAATTCCCTGAACAAAGCGATTGCGCACAAATACCGGGCTGCCCTGCTCCCAATCCTCCCTGAGCGATTTATTGAGGAGAATCGGCCTGGGGGGGGTGGTTCTAGTGAAGCGGATGGGCGAGGAGGAGACTGCCGACTTATATATCTGCCATTCAAACCTGTTGACTTCTGATTTATGTCCTGTATGGGTTGCTAGAATGGTGTTCTGAGCTGCTAATACTGTAGCTGGGTCACCGCTGGGGGGCCCGCTGCCAGCTCTCCACTAGGCCACGGGTAAGAGGCGCCTCAGGCTGGTAGATGCCCTGGCCTAGGGGTGGGCAGAACAGTATGTGTGCCTATCATATAGCAACCATTGGGGTCTGAATTGACTTTATGGGGTTTATAAAACGCAGGCTACGTCTCGTGATGGCATACGGTACTTGTGGGTGGGCAGTAAAGAAAGAAAGAAAGAAACCCCCCGTCCCTTGCAGAAGCCACTGAGGTGCAAGAATGGGTGCCTGTCCGTTTGGGCGGATGAAAAAGTGGGAGAAAGGTGCGCGCTATTGGCAAGGACCCTGATGCAGTTCTGAGGAACCACTACCGTATTCGTACATCACCGTACAATACTTGTTGCGCCCATGCAGGGGAGTGCTACGTAAATCACGTGATACAAGTTTCCGATTGGCCAACAATGTCTTGGATAAACGGAACAATTTTGATGGGTGATTTACCGTTCCTCTGCCTTTGGCTCAGGAGGGTCAAGACTTTTTCCTTTTAGCATTCTACGGTACTCGTACTCGTACTCGCCTCCCAGTGTCAGGGAGTCTTGTGTGATTGAAACAATGTCTTTCCTATCATACTTCATCGTAGACATCTAAATTTAACTCGAGACATTGTGGACCAATCGGAATTACCGTAGGATATCACGTGATTCACTTGGCACTCGGGCGCATGGCATAAAGAGAGGAAGAAGAAGAAAAGAAAAAAAAAAAAAAAAAAAAAAAAAAAAAAAATTCTCCGCCCAACGAGCTTTGGTCATCGAGAGATCGAGGATGTAATACTTGTAGATGCGGTACGCAGCAAGCATTTGGCTCTATGCCGGCACGATACGGATAAGAATTTTTTTAATTCTCCTTTTGTCTCAAAAACCGTGATAAAAACGCCAAATCCTAACCCCCTACAGCCGGGACTAAACCCTTCCGGGCTCTCTCTCTCTCTCTCACACACTTTGGCGCAATTGTATATTAGGTTTCACTTCAGCCACCCCTTATTTCGACGTGAAAAAAAAAAAAAAAAAAAAAAAAAGTGCCCTTGCCGGTTCTCGCCGGATATTGCGGTGGGCGGGAGAAGCTCGCGGGATCATAACCTTGTGCTTGTATGATGCTCGAGCGCTTGTGCTGCCTGGTGTTGTTAGTCTTTGGGTAACGAGTGCGTGCCATCCTCTAAATATCGGACGACTTCTCCCCTCCGAATACCGGTACAGTAACTGTGAATTCTGGGTCAACTCGATCCGTCACTATGATACTTCTTGGGGCGGCCATTGGTTCTCTTAGGGCCTAATCCTTGTGGCAATTGTGCTTTTCTGGGGATATACCGGTATGTATGATACTCGAGTACGGTAGTGAGTGAGTGGCATGGAGTATCACATCGCACAGAGAGTGGTGGTGGGGTCGGGATTATGATACGTAAATACCTAGAATTTACAACCGCTTGGGGGCTCCACTTCCTCACATTGAACCCCCACACCTCCATCCATCTATCCATCCCTATTCCAGCAAACCAGATACCGCACCCCACCGTAAGCTCTAAACTAATCGTTACCTGCCTATCATATCCCGACCTCGAAAGCGGGGACCAAATTGCCCTCGGCAACCTGCGCCCTGGTTTTTTTTTTTTTTTTTTTTTTTCACACCTTGCGTTTTTACATCTCGAGTGCTCTATGGGTGTTATTTTTTACCTGGGAAGAGAGAGCGTGGGTACCGTTCTGAGTGCTATGTCGGCGCAGTGTGTGGTATCGGTGGGGTAAAGTCTTGTGCAATTGGACTTCGAAGTGCTGGGCTTAGGGTCGGGTGGCGTCTGGCTTTTCTACTCAGACAATACGGTATTATACTTTACTCGGGTATTTACTTGGGCGTTAGGAGTTCAATTTCGCTCTAAAGGCCCCCGCGGTGAGTGCCGGTGCTATGGTTGTGGGCGGTATCTGGAGGCTTGGAGGTATACAAGTAGGGGGAGGGGGGAAGATGGGCGCTGTGTTATGGCATGGGCTGCAGGTCGCGACTTTCGGTATTAGACGATGGCAGGACCGTGGCGTGGGAGGATGCGATCCCGGTTCCGCGTGGGTTGTAGTGCTGAACTTTATCTCGGCGCCAACTCTGTGAGCCCCGCTTCACTTTTAAACTTTAACCCCCGACACCCGGGTGCTGGTAGGTTGCTTGTATGAGTACTTATACTAGTACTGTACATACTTGTTGCAACTTTAAAAGCTCTGTCCGTGACAATCTGAGCAAAGTTGGAAAAAACAAGGCTCCCTTCTGTCTGGACACGCATCGGGCCATGTTTGAGACTAGACCGGCGAAGATCTTTGGATCTTTTTGTTGGTTTTCTTGATGGGCCGTTGGTTTTTGGGGTCTAGAATCGTCTTTTAGACCGAGCTTTACCCTATGGTGATGCTTTTCTTCCTTTCTATTTGGTCGGTCGGTCAATGGCTGCGTTTGCCTAAGGCACAAGGGGTGTATCCATTTTCTTCTTCAACTTCGTTCGGATCGTCAAGAATTTTTTTTAAAGTTGCGATGAGAAGGTGGCAAGCGCCATCACAAAAAGAGTACTGAGACTCTTTAGCTCTAAGCCCTCATTCAACCCTTTCGTTTTCTCGAAAATCGCCTAAAAATTCTGGTGGGGGTTTGTGATATCGTACTTTAATCTCTTTAGGGGAATAGGAGAGCGAGAGATGGTGGAAGCTCCGACACATCCCCCCCGTCTATTTCGCTAATTTTCTTGATCTCCTGACCTTGTTAAGCCCAATGGGGTGGCGCCGGTGAGTCGCATCTTGTGGTGTCTTGCTGGCATCCCCACCCTTCCCCACCTCTCTCTTTCGAGAAATCGGGGGGCGCACGATTGGATTCGCGCTTGCTGTGGCGTTCACTGTACGTGCTCGAGTGGACCTTCTTGGAAAGTGGTGGGAAGATGTTTGTCACATTCTTGCCGGTAGAGCGGCGGGGTTAGCGGGGATGTGATGGGGATGCGGTGTTGTAAAATAGAGGTAATTCCGGCATTGGAGATGGGAGGGGATCTGCGTGTTGATTTTTGAGGGTTTGGAGGTTTCATTGGATTGGAAGTGTATAGTAGATTCCGTGTGTACTGGTATGATACCGGTACGTACAAGTACTCGAGTATCATACCAGTAGTGTCCTAAGCTCGAGCTTCGAACACTGTGGGAGATGGGTATATCACTGTTGTTATATGGGTTGGACAGAAAGGGTTGTCGTTGCGTTACCGCATTACATAATTCGCAAGCCAATGGTCACACACACACACATAGTTGAATAAAAGGTTTAACACACACACCTTTACACGCACGAGGAATGGCATGCTTTGCTTGCAGGCGATTCCTAGATTCTCGCTTGCTCAATCGGGAGCCATGAAATGCGATGGGCTTGCTGTTGTGCGGCCCGGGAGCAAAGAGACGGCGCCAGATGTGGCCGATTAGGCGAGTTTTAGCTTGAGAGGGCCGTAGCCCAAGTAAGAAAAAGAAAGCAAAGAGTGGGCCGTGATCGGGGCCAACGACTACGAGTACTCGAGTACCGGTGCTCGAGTAGGCGGGGTTCAACGAATAGGGTAAGCCATCAAGTTACCGGTGTGAAATACTTGTACGATACGTATACCGCACAAGATTATCATTTGCCAAGACATTTAAATGGCTTGTCCGTTGAACTCTCCTACTATCATAGTACTGTACTGTACAATGTTTCCCTATATGGCGGGCTCCCGGCATGACGAGCACCGGCTTACAAAATCCTTTGGACTACGGTCTAACATTCGCACAACTCATAGGAGCATTGTACCGGTACCGCTAACAATTGAACCTGGTCGAAATAATCTGCTCGAGTAATCGCCGAGGATGGGTAAGTGTTTATAAGTTTATGGTGAGACTTGGTGTGATACTATGCATTCTGGCCAATGGTGCGTGGTGGATCCGCACGGCGGGCGAGCCTTGGGAGGGACAAGTAGGAAAGGTGGGGGGGGGTGGTGCAGGATTTTTCTTATTCCACCCCAGGGATTGGAGAGGTATTATATGCTGAGGAAATATGTGCCTATCTGAGCGTCAATACATAGTAGACCTTCCCTATTTTCCGGTACTTCTTGCCTGGGACGAGTGCTTCCATTGATGGGCCATGCTGGGGGTCCCAAGAGATCGCCATGCTTTTATGGTTGGCTTGATAAATTGTCACTTCTCCACATTTTAGTGTCTCGCAGATTTTTTTTTTTTTTCCTTTTCCCCTTACCCCTCCCCTCCTTTTCTACCTTTTCGTTTAAAACGGTTACAGCACCAAGAGACACCCTCCCGGAGGTCTCCCGGGGCCTGACAATTGAAATCCTCTTGCCCACTAGCCGGGAGCTGAGTTGTTTGAGTAGTACTGATTGAGAAGGAAGGAAGGGTCGATTTGGACACATAGCACCTCAACCGCTTTTTTCCCTTACCGTGCTCGAGTATATAACAACTCGAGTCGGGCACCGCCGGCAGGCCTCAGAGAAAAACTGTTATCGATTAACCAACCTGTGGTAAGCATATGAGATCCAACATGGAGGAGACACGCAAAGGCCATCCGGAACCCACCGTCTGTCAACAAGCCGAAGATACATACGCTCACCGGGGGATCGTACCAGCGAACACCGATGATACTGCCGAACAGGCCTTTGTTCCACCGGTTAAGGAGGGAAGGTTTGCATTCTTGAAGACTCGCCGGTTTTACGAGGTGCTCGTGATTGGGTAACTACTCATTGTTTTACACCCCCTCCCCAGTAAAAACTTTTCTGTGTTTGTCATGACAACTGACTTGTTGTCTTCTTACAGCCAAATTCTCTCGTTGTGTCTTGTGTCCACGGGCACGCTCTCGCTCCTGTTGGTCGGCCAGGGTACCTCGATCCCAGCTTTCCAATCATTCTTTTCCTATGTGCTTCTAAACTTGGTTTACACGAGCTATACTCTGCACCAATATGGGTTCAAGAAGTGGGCTCAGGTGGTCCTGAAGGATGGCTGGAAATGTGCACACCAAACCCTCTCCAACATAACCTCCGGAGATGGTATAACTGACTGGTGATCAGATTTCATCCTCAGCTTCCTGGACGTCGAAGGAAACTACTTTGTGGTGCTCGCATACCGCTATACAACGATACTCTCCGCCCAACTGATCAACTTCTGGGCAATAGTGGTAGTAGTAATACTATCATTCATCTTCCTGCATGTTCGCTATAGAATACCGCAGATCCTTGGTATCCTTATCTGTTGTGGGGGTATGGGTGTCCTGTTGGCCAGCGACGCAATGGGCGGTGTTGCAATCACAGGAGTGCCAACAGAGCTGAAGGGTGACCTGTTCATGCTTCTGGGGGCGACTATGTACGGGATTTCCAACGTGCTGGAGGAGTTCTTTGTGTCGAAGAAGCCAATTTTCGAAGTTATCGGGCAACTGGCGTTCTGGGGCATGCTGATCAACGGTACACAAGCTGGAATCTTCGACAGAGCCAGCTTCCGGTCTGCTACTTGGAACGGTAAGGTTGCGGGATATATGGTTGGATACACTCTAAGTTTATTTATTTTCTGTAAGCATGCAAGCCGACCAACAAGCCCTAACTGCAACACTAACAAATGCACAACAGACAGCATTGTGCCAATCCTTCTACGCATGGCTTCGGCGGCATTCTTTAATATTTCCATCCTAACAACTAGCTTCTGGGGTGTCCTGATCGGGCTTCGGGTTTTTGGATATGTTATTCGCAAGCTTTACCCGGTAGCTTTCGTAATGATCATTCTTGGTAGCCCACCTTCTCCCCCCAATTTTGAAAAAATGTGGACCTAACGTCCTCAGGGCTGGTCACCTACTTTGCGTTCCAAAATTCCCTCGGCGAGTCACATAAGCCCTGGCTGGGACTCAATCAAGAGAAGGGTATTGTTGGTATTGGCACCGCAAAGAGGAATATTAAGGTGGACATCGAGGCTGTCTCTGGGGCCAGTGCTGCCGCGGAAGGAGTGGCCAGTACAGGAAACGGAAAGGACCATACTGGGAAATAGCGGGGGGTTTGGGGTTTCTGTTTTTGGAGAGGCTGCGATTTTTGTATGGCGTACAAGGACATGCTACGGCATAGTGTTATCACTCGCGTGAGGGTATATGTTGTCGGTATAAGTTTGGACCTAATGGACGAAATAAATATTTAAGGTTATTTAACTTCGGTAGCTGTGTAAGTTGGCAAAGATCTCCCTTGTTCCTTCGAGTCAGGCGCTTCATGCGAAGCAACGGCTATGCGGGATGTGAGGCCGATGGTACCAGGCATTGTGGGGTACTGAGACTGGATCCGTTAATCAATTGCGGGGGCCAGTCTGTTTGAAAACTTGATGTAGTGCTGTGTGGAGAGGATTGGATTCAGAGGTGAGGTATGTGAGGTAAGTTATGATAAGTTATGATATTCCTAGTGCCTTGGGAAAATGTCTCTGCGCATGGGCGATAAGAGAGGATTGAGCGTCTAACCAAGAAAGAAAAATGGCAGAGAGAGCACCAGCCCCCGAGAGAATATGCGTTGATCGCCGAAACTATCATTTACCGCGACTCCGGTGATAGAGGGCCGAGTGACCACTTATGACCACAAACCTTCTTGCACCATTAAACAAGTGCCGTGAGAAGGGAGCCAAAAAAAAAAAGGGAAAAATAGAATCAGGACCGACCCAGGAATTTTCTCAAAAACAAGGAGTAAAAAAAGTGAGGAGTACATCATACAGATCTCTGGGTTCTCCCCCCGCGTCCGCCACACTGGTCCCCTATGATACAGTATGATACTTTACAATGTCTATCATACTTAGATACTTATCCTATACACTCTAATTAAATATATATACATATATATAAAAGGGAACCTCCCTAACCCTCCTCCTAGCAGGTCATAGAAACTATGATATGAAACCCGGCACGCTCGACGAGACCGGACCATCAATGTCATCCCCCCCCCCTTTTCTTCTCCAAATTCATCGGAGCGGGGAGGGGGGGGAAGTAGAGATGAAACAACCCCCCCTCATTCGCTCTTCAAGTCCGGGCGCATTCCGGGCATTCCGTATATCTCCCTTCACGGCCCCCGGGGTTGTACTCCGTACGCTTCGATGCCCGTCCCTGATCGCACTTGTCCGCAGTTGTTGTTGTTGTTGTGGGAAGTGTGCCGGTAGGGCTGATCGGGACGTTAGGCGGGCGCCCACAGCGGCGGCGGCGGCGGCGGCGGTGGCGCGGGGGGGGATTTTCCGGGATGCCGGGTGTGCTACGTTCGCTGCTTTCACCGGTTGCGGTTGTTGCATGCCCGATCCCGCTGGGGGAGGGTTGTAGGTTTGTTCCGTCCGATATTAGATTATTACGATAGCACACCAACTCGTGCCTCGCCGCGAGGGTGGGTAAGGTAAGGTAAGGTTTTGACGGGGGGATTTCAGGATCGAGTGATGTGCTGTGGATATTTGATTGATTGTTTTTTTTGTTTTTTTTGGAAATGGTGCTGGATTGGAAGGGGGGGGGGGGGTTTACCGGTGGTTTGAAGCGGGGTGGAGAATGGAAACATGTCCCTGTGCGGGGCATAATCACCAGCTATCATAGAAGACTAGGATAAATATTGGGTCCCGGGGTTGCCGCGATGGGAGCTTCCGTTTTTTTCTTTTCGTGGTTGTGGTCGTGTTTGTCGAGCACTGTACTGTACTGTACCGTACTGTACTCTACAGTACTGTACCCACCCGTCCATGGCGACTACTTTTGACAAAAGAAAAAACGCTTCCGGTGGATTATGATACCATGAGGGTGGGTATCAGGGGGAATGAATAATAATAATAATAATAGTTTGTGTTAAAAGTAGTTGTATTTTCCTGGAGTGAATAACATCATGGGATTATACAGTAGACCACAGTGAGTGCATCCACATGTGTGTATGATAGCACCCATACCTCGGACCAGGGCACATTTCCGGTATCATCACGGAAAACCTTGAAAAGTGAAATACGGTATCATACTTGGCCCTTTTTTATCTACTATGGTACTTATTTTTTTATTTTTATTTTTATTTTTTTTTTGAAATAGTGATTATTATAGAAATAAGTCAATAAGTTAGCTCTCTGCGTAAGAGTGGTGAGTAGCAAGGATTCAGACAGAGAGGAAGAGAGAGATATGAGAAGAAGAAGAAGAAGAAGAAGAAGAACCTGCCGGTACGTTCCTGTTTCACTGTGTTGTGAGCTATAATAATTATAATAACTTGCCTTCCAGGTGTGTGTGTTTATATCTGCCAGTGATTATTTTATCGATCTTTGTTTGTTGTCGTCGGCTGATTATCTCTTTCTTTCATGAATCACGGTCTATATATGATACAAGAGCAATTTGTAGTCTCTCGTGTTTGGAATACATTCTATTCTTTTTCTCTTTCTTTTTCACTACTCCTCTCTCTCAATGCCATTTCGTATATTATGTGATTATCAGATTGATTGGGTTCGTAATCAGGAGTGATGAATGACATCTCTGTTATGATACCGTATATAGTACTTGTATCATACATAATAGGAGACAAGTTGGACAAGACTGGACTCTACCAACTCACCGGTGTCGCAATTAGACTAAATTGTCTCCAGATGATCCCTTTCTGTACTTCCATCTTGTCATTTTTTTATAAATCCCGTATGATAACACTTTGGCCTCTCAAGGCATTGCTTTATAACGTATTTCACCCAGTAATGGGTCACCCCCTAGTAATGGGTCACTTTTTCAACACAACTAATTTTCAAAGAACCATGATTTCTATCCCAAAAATTGTCAAATCTTATTAAAATTCTAACTACAATCTGCTATCAGAAAAGTGAATTATATAGTTAATTTATAAAAAATAATCTACTTTTTCCACCAAGTAATTTAAGTAAGTGATATTTCATGACTGATGCAGAAATTAGGATATATTAAGACAATTATTTGTGAAAAATATTTCTTCTTGCATGAGATGGTAGTCCTAGTGATTCAGAATATCCACTAGAAATTTGAAGGTGTGGGAGTAATTTTTAAGGTTGAGCAACAGTTTGTAAAATATTGTATAATAATTATAAAGTAGGGTATATATCTACCAAATATAAACTCCATTGGAGGTCTAATTCCCAGAGAAATTACAGAAATATTATTATCAAATGAATAGTCTTGTATCTAGGAATGTCTTTGAAAGCCACTGGGTAGGAATTAAAAATTAATTCATAATCTTTAATTATACATTGAATTAACTACTACTTTACTTAAAATCATAAGAGTAAGATTATTCAAGACATTTCAAATTGACTATTAAATGTGTATTCCTAGAAGTAAAGGTAAGTACAGGGTAATAAGAGAAGTTCTAAGCTTTTTAGCAGTAAAGTAACTTGAATACAGGTCTTATATATGTTTCTTAGTTATAATCATCTTCACGCGTATTAGTAGTATTGTAAACAAATATTCTACTATTAATATTTCTTACTATTAGTCTTCCTTGACATAATTACTACTTACTTCTTACTGTTTGCCTATTTTAATTTCTAAAATCATTAAATATTATTGTAAATAATTAAATATTGGAATATCTCTTTTACAATCTGCTTTTCTTGAATTCTCTAATAGCTCTTAAGTTCTTTAAACTCTTCTCATGTAAAACATCATTAGTTAAACTGTTTCAATCTATAATTCTGATATCTTTGTTCTCCAACTATTATATATTACATAATTTAAGGTCATTTGGTAAAGTAAAATAGAGTTAGATAAAATTAGGATAATTAGACTCACAATTCCTTATTATAAGGATCTAATTATCCTCACTGACCTATATCACGCTTAGATTTACTTTATTCTGCAATTTATTAACATGTATTGTTATATTTTCTTAATTCTAAGTAATGATTATGAAAACTCTTTTAACTTCAATAAAAGATAATATAAAAAGATCCTATGATATTCTGTAACAATTACTACTAGATAGAGTGTTTTCTCCATATCAGATTTCATATTTACAATTCCTAAATTGTTGACTTCTTTAAAAATTTGACTTCTAAAATGATTTTTATGTTGGATTGATAGATACTATAACCTATGATAGATGAACTACATTTTCCCAGCTATTGCTCAACCTTAAGGATTACTCCCACACCTTCAAATTTCTAGTGGATATTCTGAATCACTAGGACTACCATCTCATGCAAGAAGAAATATTTTTCACAAATAATTGTCTTAATATATCCTAATTTCTGCATCAGTCATGAAATATCACTTACTTAAATTACTCATTGGAAAAAGTAGATTATTTTTTATAAATTAACTATATAATTCACTTGTCTGATAGCAGATTGTAGTTAGAATTTTAATAAGATTTGACAATTTTTGGGATAGAAAATCATGGTTCTTTGAAAATTAGTTGTGCTGAAAAAGTGACCCATTACTAGGGGGTGACCCATTACTGGGTGAAATACGTTAATATACTTGGAATTATTTTTTATTGTTCCTTGGGACGGATGGATATATCCATCATATCATACTCAGCTTACAGACCCTTCCCTTCTCCATCCCAGTTCGTGTATGACATACGTGCGAATTCCAGACGAAGGCCCGGGGTGAACACATTTATCTCTATAACCCTTTTAATTTTCAATCCCGAATCCGAGTTTTTCAAGACAGGTTATCATAATTATTATGGACACGTTGAGATATAATATCACAAGTCGGCTCGAAAAACCCTCAAGTCAGCTCTTCTTCTGCCCGGTTTACGGAGGGAGGGCCTATATCGCTTTTCCGGCGCTATATACTGCACCGTATGTGCGCTCCGCATGCTATGTAGTGAGAATTCGGCACGCACGAAGAAGGGGAGATATCCGCATAAGCCGGCACGATATGCTCAAGAGTATCGGCGCTGTGGACGGACAGCGCGAAGGGGGGGGGGGGTACGGTGGGTCGTAAACCTCGTTCGTTCGTTTTCTTTTATCATAGCCGGCATCGCAACCTATGAGACTGTATCATACCTCGGCTCGTATCTCCACATCCTCCGCACGCCCCGGCGGTGATTTGCTATGCGTGACAAGGCTCTAGAAGCTGCTTCAAAACTTTCGGAATTCAAACGGAGTGAGAGAAAAAAAAAAAAAAAAAAGTTATGCAAGACAAGTCCCCGAGAACAGATGTGTATCATAACTGTGAGTTGGGGTCTCAAAGATAATAGGCCATGGTGCTAAATGATATCGTTCAGGTTGTCTCCTTTCTAGTCCTGTCTTTCTTTTATTTTTCTTTTATTTTCATTTTTTTTTACAATAATAATATTATTATTGTTATATATGTCTCCCTTCCTTCCTTTCGGTGGGAATAGTAGACTCACCTCCTGTGTTTTTCGCCCGGGGGGGAGTGGGGATGAGGAAATCTTGGACTATAATAGCCTACCTGTGATACCTGATTTACCTACAAGTTAGCTCACAATTCAATTGTTTGAGAGGGGTAGTTTATATGTTTTCCCTTGGTGCTCATATGTATATATTTTTTTATCATGCCATGTTATTCACTTGGTCCCTGTTTTCGGGTAAATTACTGTGCTGTATGATACAGTATGCGTTGTACATCTTGCCTGGGATAAGTGATTTGCTACAGTATCATACCGGCATCATATTATACAGTAAGCTCTTCGTAGACGCCACACCAAAGAATCCAACCCTACTCGTACTCTAATATGCGATACCCATTACCGGTGTGAGGTCGAGTGCGAGTTGGAGGATATTCCTGTATTGGGTAGGGTGTTTACCCTCATGGTAACCTTTCTATGTATGATAGGCAGCTTGGCATACAGATGGTTGCCACTTAAGCTGCAGCACCTTCTGTGCTTAACACTAAGAGGGCGAGCTTCAGACAACACAGGCATAATCAACATCGCCCCTCCACCTCGAGTGGGTGCGGTGGCATCTCCTTTTGTACCTCCTGTTCCACCTTAGTTACACGACAGATCTGCCCATCAGTTTACTTAGAGCTATCGTCAACATTATTGGAGTACCATTGGAGGGAAAATATCAGAGGGTATCTGCGTAATCGACACACCATCCAAATAAGGGACAGCGATAAAACCTCCCACAGTGGTGCTCTGAAACAGATTGGTGTTTAATTCGACAACCTGCTCCATCTTGTTGGCTACATTTTTCATTGTTGGTTCATCAAGATATTACGCTACCTTGATCTTTTCGGCTATTGGGAGCTATGCAGGATTTTAGTTCCTTTCCAGATATTACCTTTACTGGTGATGATGATGTTGATGTCAGGTCCTTTTTGAAGTGGATGGAGACTTGGTTTGTTGGGATGGGAAGTAAGTTTGATGGAAAGACGGAGCCCTCCAGGTGGATGAGAGTGGCCCAGATACACATGGCATGTCCAATAGAGTCTTCAGCAGGAAGCTTCTTGTATCAATTTCCTGATGAGATCTTGTGGAATGAAGAGAAGTTAAAGGAGGCTTTGATTGAAAATTTTCAGGACTTGGAAGATGATGGTTTGATGGCAGAAGATATGTTGATGATCTTGAGAAGTTGGGAGCAAGGTGATCAAGATTTATTCAAATATTCGCGAAAGTTCTTACGATTCCTCCAACGAAAATCCCATCATCTATGGCAATTCAACTACCTTTTAATCCAATACTACATCAATGGACTTTCAAGCCGACGCATATGCGATATGGCAGTCATGACATATCTTTGCACCAAGCCTTCCAAGAGACTTCTAGTTGAGCAAGTTATCAAGAGTGTGGTGAATTATGGAATTCAGTTGAAAGTTGAGGGATACAAGAAGGCTTATATGAGTTCAAGGTGGAGCAATGATAATTGTGATGACAATTCTGATTTCAATGATGACAAAGTTTATAAGTATTCAGGGAAATCTTTAGAGAAATCCATGAAGACAAGTAAGCAGTCTGAGGAAAATTTATGGAAGACGTCAAAGAAGAGTTACAGCGTTTACGATTACTCTGTTGACTCTAAGACTATGTTTTCTGGTGAGAAAGAAGCTGGGGAGATTATGAAAAAGAAAATTGAGGAGTTTGAGGAAGCAGAAATTTCTGAGAGTACAGGAACGGTACAAAAGAGCGATGCAGTTGTGGACTGTGAAGTGGTTGATGAAAGAGATAAGTATACCCTTGTCAAGTTTGTTGATTCTGGTGATGAGCAGAAATGTGTGGATGTGAAACCTGTTGATGAAGATAAGATTGTTCTTGAGAGTTCTGATGTTGCTGATGAAAGTGGAGTCAAAGAAGGTCAAGTGTCAAGTTCTGTTGATTTGAGTTTGAATAGTTTTGATGAGGTTGATGTTACTGATTTGAATGTTCTGGATGGATTTGATGCTTTTGATGAAGAGATACTTGATGCAGATGAGACTTGCTTGTTTGGAGAACTTGAGAGTTTGAAGGATGACAGAGTTGATTTACAGGTGGCAGATTTACAAGACTTGCAAGGGGGAGTCATTTCTGAGTATAAGACAGAGATGGATAAGCCTAGAGACTTTCAGATGATTCGAATATTTGTCAAAGAGGTGGAAGGCCCTAGAGTGCCTGAAAAGTGCAGTAAGGGTCAGGAACTGAAAGTTCAAGGAAAAGAGGTGGAGGTCAAGGAGATAAGAGACAGGTAGAAGGAGAATGATAATGAAGATGGGCAAGGTTGGCAATGGATTGGTGAAGCCCAAGGAGTAGGCTGAAATTGAAAGTCTCAAGATTACTGCAAGTCATAGGAGAAGGGAAAGCTATCTGAATGACTTGATATGGTGGAATTGGTGGATTGTTTTACTATTTGTCTGTTTCTGGGTGCCTTCGGGGTCGAAGGCTGATGGTGAAGGGGACCGTTGTGGAGGAGAGATTGAGTTGATAGGGTATTGTCTGTGAGCCATGAGGTTTTTACCCTATGGATGTTCCTGCCATTGTGCATGCCTTGGCATGAACACTCTCCTGTATTTAAACTAGGAGCGGGTCTTCTTAGTTGGACAAGCTCAACCTCCACTCAACAACAACCATTTGGATAGTGGTGCGTCCCTATCTAAATCAGGTTCAGCTTCAACCTATTTGCTTTCTCTGTATTGGTCTATTTACTGTGATTGGATTCCAAGTCAACTTCCCTCCCACTATCTATTGGTTTATCAGTCAGGTCACAGAGCGATTGTAGCCACAAGGTGCATGCTTGGTCGACACACCATCCAACAAAGGGAAGGATCCATAAAACCTCCCACACCGGTATTCGCACCCCACACCCCTGCGTTAGGTACGCACGAGGTGTCACTCGGAAACAAAACTTCCCGGGTTTCCTGGACACCCTGGATCATCACTCAACTCAAATCCATGGTACTGTATCATACTGTGCAAGCATGATTGCCATTCCCAAGGTCCGGCCGGACTCACCGTGAGAGGCCGCCGCCGAACAACCACCCCATAGATGTACACGTACAACAGCAGGCATTTGTATTTGTGCTAATAGTCATGTACAAGTGATAACGCCCCCAACTAATGGTACCGCTATCCCCTACGGCTCCCTGGAAAACGCTTTTGTATGTTCAATAATCCTCCACCTTTTTTTTTTTGCCGGGGCCCCAGAAAATGCAGGGGCAAGAGGAAAAGAAAAGAGAAACAAAAAACTCCCGACGTGAAAACCAAGCAAGGGCGGACTCCCCAAACAAACAAACACAAGAAAATGCAGAGAGAGAAAAACAGGTGAGGAGAAAAGAATTATTTTTTACACATCCACCAAACCCAATTCTTGAGATCCACTCCAAACCCAGCCTACAAGACCCGTTCGTCTCGTAAGCCATAGTCCGGAAATCTAGAATCCCTGCTGCCGATGCCACTTCTCCCTCCATCCCCTAAACCATGGACTCTCCCCCAACGTCGAAACTTCCCATCCTTCCGGCATCAATCCTTCTTCTGTCTGCTCTTTGGACCACTTCTCCAAAGCGGGAAGTGCAACGTGTTCGACATGCCACGTGTTCTTGTACTCCATCAGGTTCTTCTTGCCTTCTTTGAGGACCTTCAAAACCAACTGGGGAACTCCCGGCTCGTCTCTGAATTCTTGAATTGGTGTGAATAGCGCCTTGAAATTGAATACAATAGCGCCCGACAGCGGGAGACGACGGAGTGTTTGCCAGTCCACGCGGAGATTCACATCGTCGAGTGTAAGCGATGGAGACTGGGTTGAGCGGTAAGCCTCATGGGGGTCACCGGGGGGCATGAAAAGTGGTTGTCCGACTTCTAGGCCCCAGGAGCCGCGTTGGATGGGCTTGTTGGTTTGCATTTTCGTAAAGTATCTAGTCAATGTTAGAGGAAGCGCTAGGAGAAAATGGGTGAGGAAAAGTACCGGTCCATCGACTTTTGCATTTTCTCCTTGTAATCTGGGATCGGCTTGTGAATCTCGTGCAACTTCATTCCAATTTTAGTCCCAACGTTCCACCCAAGGCTACTGCAAATAACTCCCGCCCTGAATGAATAGAACCCCTGGTCATCCTGCAAGGTAATCGCGAAATCTTCGGGTATATTCTCAAGAATAACATGCAGTGGATGCATCTCCTTGATGCGGAATTCTTTATCGAGTATCTTATTCCCGAAAACAGGGTTTGTGTGGCGATCCTTAAGGGTAAAGTAGTGGGGGTACCGAGCGACCAGAAATTCCAAACACATTTCCATTAGCTCCTTGCAAGCAGCTTCGGTGCCGGGGAGGTAATCGAGGACCTGCTTTCCGTGTTGGGCGTAGAGTGATTTTCGTTGGGCAATCCGATCCACATATGTATTTTCCAGCTCGAGCCACCAGTCAGGTTCCATTTTCGTTAGTGCTAGGTTCGGTCATCAGCGCTCACTCAATATAAACTGCCCAACCCGAAAGGCGGCAGCAACAGCCCGGACCTCTAGGTTGGGTCCCAGTACAGCGGAAACGAGGAATTGATCCATCCCGGTGAAACAAAAACATGCAGGGCTAGGGCAGAGGGAGCAAGGAAACATACACATAGTCTGATGATACGCCCAGCGGAATGGTCGGTAAGGTCTCGGCAGTGCCTTTTTGATATCAAACTCCATATAAGGGGCCGGCAGTCTGACCCCGGTCAAAGCAGCATAATCCGGGAAGTCGCCGTAGCTCTCAATCTCTTCCTTAGAGCGGTTAACGACAGGCGGAAAGGCACCTCCCTCACCATCAGTCGTAGTACTCGTGAAGGGCGAAGCTACAGAGCCACGCCGTGATGTCGGTAAAAGATTGGTCACAAGAGCTGTGATAGAAGGTTTCCTCCTATTCGGTATCGGGGCATTGGGTTGGGGAAGGGAATACCCTGAAACATCCTCAGGTCTGGCGATATCCTCCATTCTGGCGTCCTTCTCGGAAGCAAGGTTAGGTGTCAACGAACGTGGTGGAGTGCCGGCAGTTTCAACAGGTGTTCGACGGCTTCTATCTGCCAAAGGGAAAGACGGAGCAGTTCGGCGGCTGTAGGATAGGTACAGGACGCCCGCCACTACCATGAGACCCACGATGCCGTAAAGCGTTGTGTCCGGCATTTCAAAGCGTGGGAATCAAAACGGTAAATTTTACACTTTTCGTTCAGTGCTTCCCGGCGGGTAGGTACCTCAGGTTCGCGGTGTTGGAAGACTCAAAGGACGGAAATGAGGAGGAGGAGGGAATGTTGTAGAAATGGAGGTGAGAAGGAAGGGAAGGTGAATAGCTGGGGAAAGGAAAGAAGTTGCAACCCCGAACTAGTAGGCGGCGGGAGCGAAGGGGGAATAGAATTAGAAGTGCTGCTTGTAACCGCTTCTTCCGACGAGAGGGAATTGAAAAATGTTGGGTTCTGATATAAAGTTTCCCCAGCACACGTTCTATATGACCCAACCCGGCAGAATCGCTTTTCCCGTGAGAATAGAAAAATTGAGAGCAAGTGTTCGTGCCTAATGTTAATGTGCCGGGGGAAAGTTGGGGGTTTGTTCCCCAGCTGTTCGTCTGGTGTTCCTTTCTGGGAAGTATGGAGTAATACCAGAGCCCGGGGAGTGAAGAAGCCCGGGGGGAGGGGAAGGGAGTATGATGAGGTGAGTGCTGAAGGATCCACACAAGCACACGCGAAATCAATCAAACTGCTTTGCTCCCCTCTCTCCTTTACTCGATCCACGCAAGCGTAGGGAACCACCCTTCTTTTTAAACTGCCGGGCGTGAAGTCAACTGTTCAAGATAGAGGCTTGGAAACGGCTTCTAATTGCCCTTCACAGTTGGGCTATGATCAATTTTTTCTCCCTTTTACCGTAACCTCTTTCTTGCCCTTGCCCTTGACTTTTCCCGATCTGCATGAAGGAGCACGAGAGAGAGAGAACAGTTGGATCCTCGTCCAGACTCTGTTATCCTACCCACTCCCCTGCACCTTCCTATCCAGACCAAGAAGTCACGCTTTCGATTTGCTCAATTTCTCTCTCTCTTTTTTTTTTTGGGACAATTATCTCTTCGTAGGTTCTATGTAATTTCTTTTCGGGCCTGATTGGCTTCGTATGGGGACGGCCCAGAGTATCTCGATGGATGCGAGAATACTCCCTTGCCTATTATCTATTATGGAGCAGATTATCAGCCAACTAGAAGCCACCTGATTACCAAAGCGGTAGTAATAGCAATGTGGTGAGCGGGGGGGGAGGCTATTTTCACGGGACCGTATCTCTCTGGTATGGAGGAGAAAAGGGGACAAACACGTTGTTTGAAAAGGAGTGACTTGCATAATATTATGATATATAGATGTGTGTATATATATACTGTGCATATATCACCAGATTCACGGCCTCATACCAACCCTTCCTTTCCTCCTTGTTGCCTTCCCTCTATCTCCCACAAGACGAAAAGCCGAACAGCAGCAACGTGCCAACAGCAGTAAGCGGAGAGTACGAGATCTCAGGAGGGGACATTGCGATGCATAGGGGATATTGTGTAGGAGAAAAGTACCGGAGCGGTGCGGTACTGTATCCTGACCACCCTGCACCCCCTCCCCCCCACGTCTGTCGGGTAAGCCGACAACCTAGGAGCTGATCTCGCTTCCTCCTAACGAACCAATCACATCCCAGTAGCCCGTATTTTTTTGCCTTTCTGGAACTTAGCCTCGAAGTCTTGTTCCAAGCTCCCTCTCCATTTGACCCCACCTCACACACCCCTCCACTCCCTTCCCAGAAAGGTTCAATATTCCTCTTCCTGGCTGGTGCCATACCGCATCATCGAAGGGTACGCAGATTTGATATCATGAAAACCCACCGAATACCACCATCAGATACCTCGCACACCTTGTCCACTTTATCATTTATTAATCATATGCCTGTGTGGTAATTGGGAGTACGGGGAAAGCGAAGGGTAAAGCCAGGGGAGGGGAGGATGGGTAAACTTAAGGTATCGCACGGTAACGAAAAAATGAGGGCGAAAAAAACACAAGTGGGAATTTTTATGGTGGGGGAACTTTTTGCCATTTGTGGAATGCCTCTCCTCGAGATTAACCTTTTTACTTTTTTCTTCTCCTTTTTTTATTATCGAGATTTTTCACCTCGTTTTGACACCGGTGTGATCGCCCACATCCGAATCCCCAGATACTCTGCTGCTGCGCAAGTGAGCATCCCGGAGCCTGGTAGTTCTACTCTGCTGGGCATATTGTGGTTAGTCAAGAGAGGGAGGTTTGATCCATCTTTCGCCTGCCCGTTATCAAGCGTGTTTTTTTATGCTTATCGATAAGAAACGGGTAGAGGGGAGTGGCGAACAGATAGCTACCCGTATCTTATTCTGATCTCTTGTTGGCCAGGTTAAGCGCTTAGTCTCTCCCCTACCCTGCGGTACTGTACCGGTACTGTACGGTACAGTACCGTAGTCCAACATTAACTCATGATACGCCGTTACACGGAGCACGATATCATACTGTGGACCCCACAAGACAGCTTTCACCGCCGCCAACGAAAGGAATGTCCGTGTCTTGTGTAGCTAGCTATGGTACCGTATTTGTATCGACAAAAAACTTGTTGTGCCGGCATTAGGGGCATTCAGCCCCTGGGTTGGAAAGCCTTTATGCAAGTTTTTCGAGTCGAAAGACCCTGGTGTGTGTAACGCCTTTTGCCTATCATACAAAACTGACAGATCAACTCCACAACTTGGCATTCGAAAACCGCTTTTCCAACCCCAGGGCTAAATGCCTCTATTTAGATCTCTGTTGGAGTTCGCGCTGTTGTGGTGCGGCTTCAAAATGTATGCTCTAATGTCGGTAAAGGAAAATATCTCCTTCACAAGTACTCTCACCGGTACCTGGACATCCAATACTACTAACATCCAGTAATATCAGGTTGTTAACGGCAGATGGGTGATAGAGCTACAGCGTGCATGGGCTTCTCTACCGAATTACCTTCTTTTCTCCAATTTTAGCATTGGACTCCACATTCCGATGCATGACTTCCAAGAATATAGTACTAGTACATATTCGCCTACGGTAAGGTACCGTACTAAACTCGGAGGCGTACTGGTTGATAATTCTCCCCTGCCTCGGAGCGCAGAGACATTGAGTTAGTGGACGAGTGCCGGCAGTAGGCCAACATTGTGCACACCATTTAGCAGGATCTCTTTTCCCCTCCCGTCACCCATTGCAGTAACAGACGACTTCCGTCAATTTTAGAATAAAGCGAATAAATAGATTAAACACCAGACCTCCAGTACAGCATGATATGGCAACCTTGTGATAAAGCGCCAACGCGAGGCCTATAAAGGAAGAGCGTTGTGTTGCGGCGTAAAAGGTCACACGGGCGCTGTATGTACAGTACAGTACAGTACAGTACAGTACAGTACAGTACTCGAGTACGATCGTACGTTGATGGGGGAATACGGTACTCGAGCAAGCATCCCTTAGCTACCGCACTGCCGATTGCGAGGAGGTCGAGAACGGTTCCCATGATTGGATGTTCCGGTTTCCTCTACAAGTAGTATACCCATGTCGCCGGGTTGAAGTCACGTCTCTTTTGGTGTGTAACCGCCACCAAAGGGGGAAAAAAACTAAAAAAACCTCAATCCAGCGACACGAGCAGCGCGATTTGATGCCTAGTTTTATGGCGTTAGTGACAATGATAAAACATTGAGGGTCTTAAATTAGCACCCTTCCGGTAATTCCCATGTGTTTGGCATCTCACCGAATGGGCGGGTTTGCTCGTCTGAAGGTAACCCACCTGCCTCAATGATCGATGCCACATGTTTACATCTGAGAGCCGGCACGGCACCAGTAGTGCTGTGGGACTGCGCAAAGAGGGGTTAAACTCACCCGGCAACCTAATTCGCTAAGACAGAATGCCAGGCCTCCCCAGGTATCATACAGTACTCGTATACCGGTACCGGTAGTATCATAGGGCCATAGCTCCCGCGTCCGACCCCCGCAATGTCATACCCGACGTACCGGTATTGGTGCCTGATTCCGAGT
The DNA here is from genome assembly GCA_006112555.1 of Tuber indicum. Lineage (NCBI taxonomy): Eukaryota > Fungi > Ascomycota > Pezizomycetes > Pezizales > Tuberaceae > Tuber > Tuber indicum. The sequence continues at coordinate 235,530 of VBSK01000023.1, forward strand.
TTTGGTATCAAGGCACGGGCGCTGCTGAATCTCAAATAATTGCACCGTGTACTAGTACTGTACTACTTGTAGGTAGTCCAAAATTTCCTTCTCTGGAAAAGGGGCGGAAAACACAGCAAAAAGGTGTGTGGTTCAGCCCCCCGTTGTACTGGAGTAAAGGACGAAAGAGAAGAAAAAATACCAGCAACTCGAACGACATATCATACGGCAGCACACGCTCCAATTATGAGTTCTTACTGTACTCGTACTCGAGTAGTTTGCTATGGGGCTTTCGCGGAAAGAGATGATCGGGTGTCTCGGATGTCAAATGGCTGACGGATTGTCGGAACGAGTGGTGAGCCATGAATCTGGAATTTAACCCATCTCTCAGAGTCTTTTAGGATTAGCCGCAATTCTGGGAATCATCGTCATACTATGAATATATGATACCGACACGACCTCGATAGCCGCACTATCGTAGTGAGAAAGGGTTCAGGACACCGTGTTAGTTCATCGTTTACCCCCCGGAGGGGTCTGATGTCATCACTCCTCCTCGGAGACACAACCTCTCAAACCACATATCGTAGAGCTCTAAGGGCCCAATCCTCGCATTGATACTCTGTCTAAAGACCCGTCTTCAGTATTGACAACCGCTAGACTATCTATCAAAAATGCAATCAAGTGGATCTTCAGAAGTATTTGCCTTCACTGCTCCCCCTCAAGTCAGTTAAACCTTGCAGCGTGAATGAGCACTAGTGCTTTCATCAATTTCGCCTCAGAATCCCCCACCTTCCCCAACTTTCCGCTGTCCAGCCGAAGTTATTGTTACCGAAGCTCTCAGGGTCCAGTATGGTTTTACCCCAATACCGCTGTTGGGGCGACCGCGGATCCCTACTTCCACCGGTGCGCGATTGAAACCCCAAACTAAATTGGATGTCTGAACTTCCTGTCCTGCAAAGGCTCAGGGATGAGGGATTCGATGGGGAGAGAGTCCGAAGATTGCTGCAGTTCCTAGGCGGGATAGAACAATATTACTGGGTTGGGGCCCGAGGCCTGGTAAAATGAGCGGTGAAATACAATTCCCTTAGAAATAGCGGATATTTTTTAGGTGCGATCAGGGAAACCGGAGACCGGCCGAGAAGCTCTTATACCGAATGGGGAATTATGGAGATGGTGGAAGTTTACGATAAATTAAAAGAGGTAATGAGGAGGTGTTGGGGCTGCAAAGGCTTGAAGAAAGGGTAAAGTCGCCGCTGATCGATAGACTTTTGTGTGGGATGGATATGCTCAATATATGGGGTACTGGAGGTGGAACCCGTTTCGAGGGATTTGATTCGTTTGGGTATTACTGAGATGATCAAATCAAGGCGAGCGTGGGGGTTGATAGGGAGAGAGCCGTTGCAATTTCGCAATTGGAGGGTTTGAGATGAGAGTTCGAGGGTGGTTTATCAGACTTGCAGAGTACGCACTCTCGTGTACCGGTACTCGAGTATAAATGAACCTTTCGACGATCTCACCTTTTCGGTTAGTGGATCTGTCAGCGAGTTTGGTGGGGAATACTGGGAGGACGAATCCGACGTAAGAGTTCCCCCACCAAAACAACAGCGAGAACTCTTGCTCATCTAATACCCCGCCTAGTCACTGGGCTGTCCACCCCGTATGCTGGAGCCTGAGATATCATCGAAGGGGAGAGTCGGGCGCTCTCAACATCCACAAAACCCTCTAGCTCACGCTCCCCAAACGACTGCAATCATCAATGTTGTGAGGATACGTGCAACGCTAAGTGACCCCTGGGGTGTTAGGCCCCCCATACATGAACTTTGGATTGAGGAGGTGCCACCCTACTAAACCCTTACATTGTGCTTCCCTTCATCAACTGGCCAAAAGCACTTTTCCTGTCCCGCTTTGAATTTTACCTTTTCCCCAATGCCATTGCCGATTTTATGTGGAGTGTCATATATGCGGAAGCTTTTGAGAAAAATGTTTTAGCACGAATGGGGATCCCATACTATTCCTCAAGTGGAGAGTATGTAAGGGTGTTGCTCTGGACTGTCGAAACTCGATGACCTGTACTTAATTACGAATATATCTGATTAAAGGATCCCACAACTCTCCAGCCTAGATACTATCACCAAGCAGGACTGGGGGGTTAGCGAGTTTTGCTCCCAGATAAGAAGCTGGCTTTCATCGTCGATTCGATTACAATTTTAGCCTTTTTTTCTTTTTTTCGATAAATTCTAGACCGCACTTCAGTTTAGTACCGGTAGTCTCCCACTGAAAGTTGGGTGTTATTTTATACCCTTACTATTTCCATCATCTCTATCACTATTTATTGCCGTTGTTACTTCATAGCGACAGCTACTTGATGCTCGTACCGGTAATAGCTGTGCGTTTCCGATAAAACAGCAAAAACTTTATTTTCTTAGGACGAGCTGGTTACGAGTGAGAATAAAATGCTTATGTCACCTGGGGTGGAAACCCTAGACCCTGAACCATTGTTTCATGTCCTGTCAGCTCTCGTCAACATAGATTATTCATCCCTCGTACTCCCCACCAACAGGGCTTCCGGGAGCTCAAGCAAACAACCACATTCAACCCCCACCATCACAACAATAGAAGAGCAACAGTGACCATAATCATGGCTGAAATCAGTGATGATTCCCTCATTTCAACCCATCCCTCCACCTCGGGGCTGCAGATTGCGCTACACCCGCTAGCGCTCTTGACCATTTCAGATTACATTACAAGGCACACACTCAGAAAACAGACCGGTCCGATGGTGGGCGCGCTTCTGGGCACCCAGGAAGGTCGAGATATAGCCATCGAACATGCATACGAAATTATCACTTTGGTGGATAAGGATCAGGTTAGGATTGACGAAGAATGGTTTGACAACAAGCTCAAACTCTGTGGGTTTCCCTCCCCTTCATCTTGGTTTCCCCGTCGATTTACTGATGCGGGAAATAAAATAAACAATTTCAAAAAAATAGTCAAGGAAACCCATCCAACACTTGATTTGCTCGGTTGGTTTACAACCACTACTTCGCCTACCTTCGCCCCATCACTGTATATGGTTCCTATCCATCAGAAGATGCTAAACTACAACGAGTCGGCAATTATCCTCTGCCTCAATCCTGCTCCAAACGCATCGGCCGGTGGTGGTGGGAAGCTTCCGTTGGGGATTTACGAGTCTATTATTGAAACCGAGGATGCAGCTGCTGCCGGGTCCGTTGAGAGTATGCTGAAACTTAGGTTTGTGCCGTTAAAGTATACCATCGAGACTGGCGAGGCTGAGATGATTGGTGTGGACTTTGTTGCCAAGGGTGGTTTTGGTAATGCTACGGCTGAGTCTTCAGGATTGGAGGGCACGGCGGAAGGAAAGGTTGTTCCGAAGGATGCTAAAAAGATTAAGCTTGCGGGTGAATTCGCTGAGATGATTAAGGAGAAAGGGAAGCAGAGAGAAAGGGGGGAGAGGGGGGAGAGGGCTGGAGAGGAGACAGAGGACAAGTTGAATGTGGGGACTCAGAATGATGAATGCAAGTTTTCCCTCCTTTCCCTATTACACCAATCGTTGGCATGAGTTGGTATTAATAGATGGGCAGTGTTGGCGAATTTAACTGCTAAGGCAAACGCCATTCGCATGCTTCACTCCCGGATTCGCCTTTTAACAAACTATCTCTCCAACCCCCCCCATAAGAAACCGAACCATCAGCTCCTCCGCGCTTTGAAGTCTCTCACACATTCCCGTCTCCCATTACTCACGCCAGCCGACGCTGGTGCATTCCGCCAGGAGCAGCTTGCGGAGCAATCTGACGTGCATCTCGTGGCACTGTTGGGAGTCTTGACAAGGAGCATCGAAGAAGCCCGTGGCGTTGGTAAGAAATTTGCTGGAATTGAAGCGACCAATAAAGCAAACATGAGAATGGGGGGTTCGGGTGCTGCCGGTGAGCCAGCTGTTTGGGAGAACTATGGGCCGCCCAAAGACCCTACGAGGAGGGGGAGACGCGAGAATAGCAGTGGTGGTGGTGGTTCGGCTCCTTTCGGGAATTACCCCAGTAACTTTTAGTTTGTAGTTACCATAGATTACCCTTTTCTGCCTGCAAATATTATAACGGGGTTCTATTGGACCGGAGTCTTTTATTTTGTTTTATAGATTAGCGAGTGATTGATTGTGATGACTCTTGAGAGTATGGAATGGTAATTTAGAAGGGAGGTTGGCATGATAGTATATCTCTTTTTGGTGACAAGGGGAATGGGTTGTTAAGAAATTGGTGTTTTCCAACAGGAAATTCTCCGAGTCTCATTTGTGCTCAGTATCATACAGTAGTCTACGTAGGAGGTAGACTAGGAGAAAGTGTCGCAGGTGTGGCTACTGATAACGGAATATCTGGCAGCCAAGAGTTCGCCATACTTTTTCCTACTATTCCCGAGTACGAAGGGTATTCAAAGTTGAAAAACTTGGAAAGACTTAGGGGATGTTTGGCTCGAGAAGTTGGTTAATTGAAAACGTGTTTTCCTAAACATGTTTTACAAAACGTGTTTACCAAAAACAGTTTGCCAAACACCTCTAGGATTAGTGTTTCCCAAAATGCATTTTGTATAATTAATATCAGATTTCCATGTAAATATCTAGAATTTATAACTTGTAACCCTCTCTATTCTATATAATTAATTTATGTAATAGTTTTATATCTACTACAAACTGTTTACAAAAAGTTCTCTCTGACCTTTTGAAAATAAATATTATCTTCTCCTAATTTAGCAAATATCTCTCTTCAATTATGGATGATAATATTATTATAACAGAGCTATTAGAAACAATTTGAATTAGTACAATAGTGCTGCAGACTATTACAAGCTGAAATATTCAAACAGTAACCTCTGAAAACTCCTATACTAAAGCATACTACCTTAATGATCACCAGTCAGAGCTATATGACTGAGTTATATTTTAGATAGTATGAGAGTGGATATTAATTAATGTGAATAATGAGTAATAATAATCTATAATCTAACATAATTAACATATTAACATAGGTTACCTTATATTAATTTACCAGTTCTAAAAATATACTTTACAAAACGTGGTTTGCAAAACGTGTTTTCAATTAACAGTGAGCCAAACACTACCATCAATTGAAAATGCGTTTTGAGCCCAAAACACGTTTTCAATTCATGAACTGCTCGAGCCAAATATCCCCTTAGCTTACTTCACTGTTTCATGTAAGCTTGGCACATCCAGAAACAGTTAGGGGATGTTTGGCTCGAGCAGTTCGTAAATTGAAAACGTGTTTTGGGCTCAAAACGCATTTTCAATTGATGGTAGTGTTTGGCTCACTGTTAATTGAAAATACATTTTGCAAACCATGTTTTGTAAAGTATATTTTTGGAAATGGTAAATTAATATAGGGTAATCTATGTTAATATGAGAATTATATTAGATTATAGATTATTATTACTCATTATTCACATTAATTAATATCTACTCTCATATTTTCTAAATATAATTCAGTTATATAGCTCTGACTGGTGAGCATTAAGGTAGTATGCTTTAGTATAGGAGTTTTCAGAGGTTACTGTTTGAATATTTCAGTTGGTAATATACTGAGTATAGAGATAGTCTGCAGCACTGTTAGGCGGAAGCCGACTCTGAATAATTGTCGAGAAGACTTAGGCCTGAATCTTTCGTAATAGACGGAGATTTGTCTAGGAAGGCTCGGAATTGTTCTTTTCGTTTATGACTACTAAGAACTCGCTTAATCGATAAGGGAAATAATTTTATAAAGATTCGTAGGTAAAACAATGTTATATTGTTAAGGTCTCTTCTCCGTTGCTTGATTATGTCTAAAAGCTTGGGAGGCACTTCGATATTTATATCCCGCGTCTGAGTGTTCGCGGACTACATCTAATCCTCCTATAACTAAGTATCTATCCAAGATTGTACGCTAACGTCTCGTGGTCTTAACAAGTGCGAACACTGTTTGACCCTGAACTCTCACACACCATCTTCGTTCTCATAAACTCTTTTCCGTCTAATCGTCGGATGCGTGATTATCCTCGAATGACCGGTCTTCGATTTATAGAGACGAGTAGACTCCTGTCTGAGACTTCAGTCGTCTTGACTATCGTCCCAGTAGTCTCTTCCGATTTCACATAGTGGCCAGCGTATGCGTCAGGTACCTATGCATAATGCAGGCTGCGTAGATGGTGTGCCAACACTCTTAAGTCTACCGCCTATTAGGTCTTCTGAGTCTGAGCAGCTTCCCCTCGGTCCGCCTCGCCTCAAAGAGAATCACCTCTCGAGGGATCCTGTCTCCAGGACCAACCAACATACAGCGGCCTTCAGATAGGTATTGGTGTCAAAACTATTCCCTATGGCCTCCGGGCACTGTAGGAGTAGTTGCGGATTTTCGAACCGAAAACGTCCCGTCACTTTCGGCCCATAGTTAGGATGCCTAACTTTGAAGCCTAATAACTCAATGCGCCTCCGACGGATTTTCTCCGTTCCACTTCTCAGAGGTACCCAGAGGTGCCCTCTTATATATCCTGCGAACAGCTTCCGGTCGGACGGACGGCAGCGACGTATATGGTGTTATGAAGTGGGCTTCATTGAAGTGACATTTTAGTCATGGGACGCAACTCTTCGAAATCTCGCTAAGGACGTGCGGGCCTCAGAGCGGGGCCGGAGGGGGGTGTTAGGCTCTCGATAAATGAGGGTCTGTGCGCAGTTACCCTACCGAGAGGTCTGTGCATTTTCTTTATGCCTAACAAGCACTATTGTGCTAATTCAAATTGTTTCTAATAGCTCTGTTATAATATTATTATCATCTATAATTGAAGAGAGATATTTGCTAAATTAGGAGAAGATAATATGTATTTTCAAAAAGTCAGAGAGAACTTTTTATGAACAGTTTGTAGTGGATATAAAACTATTATATAAATTAAGTATATACAGAATAGAGAGGGTTACAAGTTATAAATTCTAGATATTTACATGGAAATCTGATATTAATTATACAAAATGCATTTTAGGAAACACTAATCCTAGAAGTGTTTGGCAAACACGTTTTGTAAAACCTGTTTACCAAAACGCATTTTCAATTGACCAACTTCTCGAGCCAAACATCCCCTTAATTTACCATTACTCGTACTTTACTTTACCATACCTTACTTTTTTTTTTTTGAGTAGATACCAACATCAAGAGGTCTGTATCTACCCCAAAACTCAGTATAACTGAACTCTACCAGAGCTTAGACTTGATACATAATAATTATGAAAAAAAAAAAAAAAAAAAAAATTGGAAGAAGCTAAAATATTAGAGTATACATTGAAAATAATTCTCTACTTTCCCTAGCAATAAAACTCTTTATTTTGACTTTTTCTTGACAATAACAGAGATTTTACAGTATTGGTAAGATTGGTGAAAATATCTATACTTTACCCTCAATTACCTCAATACACTCAAATATGCTACCCAAAATGTGTGGATGCTATTGGCTAACACCATAAAGTAACCTAATGCAACTTCCCGTGTTTACTTGTGTTAGGCGGAAGCCGACTCTGATTTATTGTCGAGAAGACTTAGGCCTGAATCTTTCGTAATAGACGGAGATTTGTCTAGGAAGGCTCGGGGTCGTCCTTTTCGTTTATGACTACTAAGAACTCGCTTAATCGATAAGGGAAATAATTTTATAAAGATTCGTAGGTAAAACAATGTTATATTGTTAAGGTCTCTTCTCCGTTGCTTGATGATGTCTAAAAGCTTGGGAGGCACTTCGATATTTATATCCCGCGTCTGAGTGTTCGCGGACTACATCTAATCCTCCTATAACTAAGTACCTATCCAAGGTTGTACGCTAACGTCTCATAGTCTTAACAAGTGCGAACACTGTTTGACCCTGAACTTTCACACACCATATTCGTTCTCATAAATTCCTTTTCCGTCTAGTCGTAGGATGCGACATTATCCTCGAATGACCGGTCTTCGATTTATAGAGACGAGTAGACTTCTGTCTGAAACTTCAGTCGTCTTGACTATCGTTCCAGTAGTCTCTTCCGATTTCACATAGCGGCCAACGTATGTGTCGGGTACCTATGCATAATGCAGGTCGCGTAGACGGTGTGCCAACACTCTTAAGTCTATCGCCTATTAGGTCTTCTGAGTCTGAGCAGCTTCCCCTCGGTCCGCCTCGCCTCAAAGAGAATCACCTCTCGAGGGATCCCGTCTCCAGGACCAACCAACATACAGCGGCCTTCAGATAGGTATTGGTGTCATATTTAACCCCTATGGCCTCTGGGGCACTGTAGGAGCAATTGCGGATTTCCGAACCGAAAACGTCCTGTCACTTTCGGCCCGAAGTTAGGATGCCTAACTTTGAAGCCTAGTAACTCAATGCGCCTCCGACGGATTTCTTCCGTTCCACTTCTCAGAGGTACCCAGAGGTCCCCTCTTATATATCCTGCGAACAGCTTCCGGTCGGACGGACGGCAGCGACGTATATGGTGTTATGAAGTGGGCTTCATTGAAGTGACATTTTAGTCATAGGACGCAACTCTTCGAAATCTCGCTAAGGACGTGCGGGCCTCACAACGGGGCCGGAGGGGGGTGTTAGGCTTGCGATAAATGAGGGTCTGTGCGCAGTTACCCTACCGAGAGGTCTGTGCATTTTCTATATGCCTAACATGAGCTCCCTCCTACAAGGTTTCGTCTCGAACACCTTCTTGGAATTATCTATTTAACAAATTTCCTTTTAAGACCCGATGTGGTCAGGGTAAAAAACCTTCCGGCGTTTGCTTGTCCACCGTAGGAAAACCTTTTCCTCATCGTCTTACTTCTTCCTGTCCTGGCATCTCCGGGTTGTCGCGATGAAATTCTTCCACTACCTCTTCGGCATTTTCCATGCCTGTAGCGGGTTCCCAAGTATTTTCATCTTCCGCACAACCCTGCCATTTCACAAAATACCATAGCTCTCGTACCTGCCGGTAACGATTGCTGATTCTTTTCCTATACGTCCGTATTTCGCTACGGACGATTTTCTCTATCTCCCATTGCAAGTCCCCTTCAACCTCTTCTGGTTCTCTGGGAGGTTGCCTGCGTTCTGGATGAACCGATTCTCGATATGGTTCGAGCAAGGATACGTGGAAGACTGGGTGAATATTCCATCGGTCGGAAATGTTTAGTTTAAACGCTCGGTTGCCTCTTTTTTCCAATATTTGGAACGGCCCATAGAGTTTGGGTGCTAACTTTTTCGACTTCCGTCTAGTCCGTATGTTTTTTGCGTTTAACATAACTTTGTCGCCAATTTTAAACTCAGGTTGTTTTTTGGCTTTCCGATCGTAGTATTTTGTCATTCCTTCCCGTGTCTTTTCAAGCGAGCTTTTCGCTTGTTCGTGTATCGTTTTAATCCAGTTCGCGTATAGGGAAGCGCCGGGGTTTTGAACTTCACGTTCTTTCATCCACTCAGTTTGAGGGTGGAACCCATAGTTCGCGTAAAAGGGGGACATTCCGTGAGCGTTGGTTGCAGAATTGTTATATGCATGTTCTGCTAACGGCAGTAACTGATACCAGTCATCTTGGTCATAGTTAATAAAACTTCGGAGATATCCTTCCAGCACTTGGTTGGTTCTCTCTGTCTGTCCATCCGTCTGTGGATGATATGCCGTCGACATTCGTCGTTTTATCTCCAACGCCTTGCACAATGATTCCCAAAACTCGCCAGCGAACTTAGAGTCCATATCCGAAATGATCTCCGTCGGTAAGCCGTGTAGCTTCCAAACCTCCCTTAAGAACGTATTTGCGACATCCTTTGCCGTAGCCGTAGTCTGTAGTCCAAGAAAGTGTGCCATTTTTGTAAACCGGTCAACAACTACCATGATTTGTGTACAACCTTGTGACTCTGGTAGTTGGGTGATGAAGTCTACTGATATCGACGACCATGCTGTGAACGGCGTCTGCAGCGGTTGTAACAGTCCGTATTTCGCATGTCGGGGTGACTTGTTGTGTTGACATTCATCACAGGACCGCACGTAGTCGTTGATCCATTCGGCTAGCCCTTTCCAATAAAAATCTCTCATGATGATTTCTAGGGTTTTTTCTTGTCCGAAGTGTCCGGCTATCTTTGCGTCATGGCATCCCTCGGCTATCTTGGTGTACAATGCTTGGTTGTCTGGGACGAATAGACGATTCTTATAGTATAGAAGGTCGTCGATCAGTGTCCAGTTCTTAGGGAATTCTTTTCCTTCATTTCGGAGCTTTGATAAGTCCTCGCGTCGTTTTAGCCAGTCTCTATCCGATAGCGTTGCCTCAAGAAGTTGTTCAAGGAACTCAGGGTTAAACTTCTTCATTGTCTTTTGTTTTAGCATGGCCGTTGATATTAGTATTTTCTCTGGTACTTCTTCAATGTCGTACCAGGACAAATTTTCGGCTGCCGATGCTTCTAGCTGACATATGATGGGTTCTTGTTCCTTTATTATTAGACTTCTTGTAGCGATGTCGGTGCTTCCGAAACCTTGGGCTCCTCTTTCAGTCTCGTCTAGCTTATCGACCTCCATTAAATCGGATGTGTCGATTTTTTCCACTATGAGTTGAGCCATTCTGTCTCCTTCTCGGATTTGGCAATCAACATCCTTGTGATTATATAGCAAGACTTTGAGTTCTCCCGTATAGTCGGCGTCTATTGTCCCTGCGCCGACCGAAATTCCGGAACGTACTGCCAGCCCACTACGAGCCGCTACTCGTCCATATGTCCCTGCTGGTAGGCTTATTGCTATTCCAGTATCGAGTAGCGCTTGTCCTCGTCTAGGGATAATGGCGTCGCTTATGGCGTAGAGGTCATGTCCGGCTGCCATTCTTGAACCTTTAGTGGGTAACCTTGCCTTGTGGTTCAAGCGTCTTACTCGGATGTATCTGTCCGAGGTATTCGTCTCTGGTTTCAACGCCAGGTCTTTCTCATCGCTCCAACCTAGTACTTCTTTTCCTAACCCTTCTTCCTTCTCCTCCTGTAGTGCCAACAGCATTACTTGGAAGTGTTCTGGCTTTAGAACTGTTTGCTCGCGATGCGTAGCTCCCTCCTCAGGACGGTACTCCGGCCGTCTACTCAGGGCGTCTGGCTTTCCGCCTTTTGTCCCCGGTCGGTAAACAATCTTAAAATTGTATTCTGCTAGCTTCTGAGCCCACCGGATTTGGCGTCCGCTCCAAACCTTGGAAGTAAGGAAGTATTGTAGGTTTTGGTGATCGGTGTAAACCGTCACAGGTTTTTCCGTGCCTACTAAGTATTGCCTCCATTCTTTGAACGCTTCTAGGATTGCAAGTAGCTCCTTGTCATGAATCTCGTAGTTTCGTTCAGCCGAGTTCAACTTTCGTGAGTGGAAAGCAACTGGATGTAGCCTTTTATCCACAAATTGTGACAAGACACATCCTAAGGCAAAGTCGCTTGCATCCGTTTCTACCACCGTTTCCCGGTCTGGGTAGAAATGTTGTAGAATGGGCGCAGTCGTAAAGCGATGTTTAATTCTTTGAACGCTGATTCTTGTTCAGCGCCCCAATGGAAATCCTTTGGATTTCCTTTTAGTGTCTCCGTTATCGGTTTACACACTCCGGAGAAACTTCGTATAAATCGTCGGTAAAAATTGGCAAATCCAATAAATATCTGGACTTCTTTTACCGACGCCGGCGATTTCCAACTCAATACGGAATCGACTTTCCTCGTGCTCATAGCTACTCCTTCGACAGATACCATATAACCCAGGAATTCTACTTCCTGGACATGAAAGACTGACTTTTTCAAGGATACAGCTAGTTGGTAGTCTGCGAGTCTTTGCAAGACTTGATCGACTAGCTCAACATGGCTTTTCTCATCCTTTGAATATATCAAAATGTCATCCAAATAGCAGACCACTCCGTAGTCCAAAAATTCATGTAGGACTTGGTTCATCATGTCTTGGAAAGTTGCCGGAGCATTAACGAGCCCGAAAGGCATTACCTTGTATTCGTAATGGCCGTATCGAGTTCGAAAAGCTGTCTTCCACTCGTCTCCTTCTTTAATTCTTATCAGATGATAGCCGTCTTTCAGGTCAAGCTTCGTGAAAATCTTAGCCCCAGCTACCCGATCTCTTAGTTCGGACATCAATGGTAGCGGGTGCTTGTTCAAGACTGTAATACGGTTGAGGTTTCGGTAGTCTACAACTAACCGAAGTTTACCGTCAGGTTTTGGAACGAACAGCACTGGTGCGCCCGCTGGGGATTTGCTTCTTGTGATTTTTCCTTGATCCATCATCATTTTAAGGTATTCCCTTAATGCGGCAAGCTGTTTTTCTGATAAGGGGTATATTGGGCCCCAGGGCGCTTTCGCGTCGTCCTTTAGTTCGATTTCATGATCGAACGTCCTCCGAGGCGCCAATTTTTCCGCTGTCTGAGGCAAAAACAGGTCCTTGTGTCGCCAATATTCTTGAGGTAGCGATCCCAAGACTATATCGTCGGGGCTTTCACTAGCGCCAATTCTTCCAATATAGGCAGCGTTTTCGTCAAAGACTACCGACTCATCGTATTCGAACATGTCGGCTATTCCTTCGTCTTCCTCCACACATTTCTCGCAACATTTTGCATCGAACGACCATTTTTTTGGGTCTTCGATGTGGGATATAGGATGTTCCTCATGCCACCAGCCGAATGGTATGATCATCCCGTACGATCCAAGTTCTGCTATTTCGCAGGTTATCTCAGACAGATGTTTATTTCTTCCTATCTCCAACCATAAGGGATGGGTGTAGAACTTCCCTCCGGAGACTGCTGCGGTCCCATCAAACCCATAAATCTTGACCGCATCCGACCGTTGTGTGAACGGTAATCGGTGTTCCTGTACCAATCTTTGATTGATGACGAACACATTAGAGCCTGAGTCTAATAGGACTTTAATTTTTTGTCGCCTATGGTTTAAAAAGAGGTAGGCGTCTCCCTCAGGGCAGGAATATCTTTTGGGTAGAGACGCGTAAAGCTTGCGTCTTCGCGGCTGTCCGCAATCATCTTCAGGTTTTCGTTTAGACATTGTGTAACACGATGTTTGTTACCATGCCCGCACGGTTTCGACCATTGAGGTCTCCTCAGACAAACTGAATTTTTCTTGGTATATCGGGCAGCCCACTACTAGCGGTCTTTACCTCCTGCCGAGGAGTTCCCATACCTTCCACTTTTTCTACCTGTGGAACCAAACTTGGGGGTCTCTGCCATCGTCCAGATATCATGGGGACAAGAGCCGGGTGCGTAGGGCTGGTCGGCTGTCCCTTTGATAACCTTCCCGGGCTTATTATCCACCCTCGCTTAACCGTAGACAGTGTCCTCATTTTATCGGGTGCCCGTCCGGTACCAGCGCGGCACCTAAGAAGTAGTAAATAGGGGTGAGGTCTAGAGCTCTTGTACCTGACGGTCGAAGATACGCCTCGTTCAACTCCCTATGTCCTTCATCTTAGCCCTACTGTCGCTCCCGAAGGTACCCTTGGTGCTGTCTGTTTCCTGTCTAGGCTTTGGTCCTTATCGGAGACCTTTCAGATTCCAGGTCACGTGCCTGACTACCCTGACAAACATGTGTCCGGATCATTGGGGCGAAACATACGTTATTACCTTGGGAAGCATAGAGGCGCCGCCAATGTCACCATTGCTCTTTGTTAATCCTCTTGGCTCAGCAAGAGGGACGCGTGTACTCCCACTCAGGTCGTCCAGCATGGTTGCTTGCCTCGCTTCGGTCTCCTGTTTTGCCGTTGATTTCGATTCCTAGAGACCATGTGTCTACTAGACTACCCGAACACCGTCGTTGTCGGTACCTTTATGAAGACTTATGTGATTTCTTCGTCTTCACCTATTTCCCACAATCGGCTAGTGGTTCTGACCTGTCCAGCTTGTGCGGGTTTTCGAGCAGGTTTTGGTGGCTTGGCGGACCTTGCTCGGCTGGGGCCCATTCGTAATGGTCTTCGGCTGATTGTCGCTGCCGATATTTGAATGTTCCCGTAGCACGTTTTATGTGTGGTTCTTTTTTCCACATCTCGTGCAATTGTTGTCCTTTTTTCTCGCATCTATAACGCTTTGCGAGATTCCTTGGTGTGCTTCAGACCAATTTGAATGCGTGATCGGAGCACTTCCTCCTAATTTCTTAGTCGGCCGTTCCGACTTGTGATCCTCACGTTTCCTTTTTCGTGAGGGTCCCCCACCTCCTTTTATATAAGCCTTTTCTCTTCGTGGCTTATCAGGCCTTTCATCTCTTGAGGATTTATCTTTGTATCCTTAGAGGAGGTGTGTCGGGAACTGCCTTCTTTTAGTAACTTTTTTCGGTACTGAAGGTCTTCTTCTGCCCGGCCAGCTTCTATTATTACATCTTCCCATTCCTCATCGGTGTCGAACTTCTGGAAGGAGATGCGGGTGAGGATGTCTTCGGGCAAGTTTCTTTCGACTGTCTCCTCCATGATTCACCTGTCATATTGGCTTTGTTATTCAGGTTGTGCATGATTCGGAGGTAGGTTTGAATGTTGCCCTTGTATTTTACTTCCTTCATGTCCCGCAGGGCCTGTCGTCCTTCTTGTAGGGGCGCAAAAGCCTTTCCTATTTCGTATGAGAAGCGGGTCCAACTTCGAAAATTCCGATTTTGGGTTTCGCCCTGTAGCCCGTCCATTTTTCTTCGGTACCATATCGTGTATGGTGTTACTACCTTTCCCTTGGTACGGTTGAGGGCGTATATGACCCTTTCCCGGTCATCTCTCCAAATGTGAGGATTTCGGTCGAAGTAAGTAATCAATACATTGTTGAAGCCAAATGTGCACATCTTGGTGCTTTTCTCCTTCAAAGAGCGGTGGTGCCTCCGCTGGTCGTTTTGTGTTTACCACGAAGGCTTCCGCTAGGACATTTGCTAGGTCTGATTGTTCTGGGGTCAGACCCCTGCGGCGTCTTTCTGGACCACCGCCTTTCTTCCTTTTCCTTCAGCGTCATAATCGCTGCCGTCATCATCGTCATCACTAGGGTATCCTCCTCCTAGTCCAGGTGGTGGAGTTGCGTCTGAGGTCCTTCCCCACTAGCTTGAGGTTTTGCCACTTGTTTACCCTTTTCTTGTCTAGTGGGCCTGGAATAATATTCCTCGTCATCCTCTACCGATTCCATTCGTACACGCTTGCTAGCCTCCGGCTTGTCTTTCGGAGTTTCTTTCCTTCTGGAGGAAATGAGGAGTTCTTGGACCGCTTCGCCAATCTTTTTGAGCTCACCCTGTTGAGACGAGAGTGCCTCACGGGTCTTCTTTGCCTCGGTTTGGAAAAGCGCATCTCTTTCTTTGAAGGCACTATTTACCTTCCGGTCTCGGTCCTTCATTTCCTTTCGGATTTCTTCTACTGCTTGTTGTAGAAGAATGTCCCGTTCAAGCGTGGTCTGGTGTAACTGCGAGGTGACCCCTTCGTGATGTTCTTGTCTGGCAGCTTGTTGTGCCAGATTTTCCGCGATTTCCCTCACTATCCTTTCTTGTAGAGATTTTACTTCCGTCTCTACTCCCTGACACTGCATTAACAGGACTCCTATGTCTTGGTTATGGAGGTCCTTCCTTCGGCAATTTGTCTTTGAATTTCAAACAACCGGAGCGCGTTTTTCCTGTTGGGCTCCCGTGAGCTGGGCAAACGCTATATTTGCAGAGTCGATAGAGGATGTAATATCTCTCCGGACATCGCGTAACACTACTCCTAACTCTTGCAGCTAGCCTTGCCAAGTCGGGTGCTGATCCTTGTCTCGGAGTAGATGATCGAGATGAGCTGGGAACACTTGATGCCGTGACCCATCTCTTGGTGGACGCCTTCTGCCCGGAGGGGAAGTGATGAAGGTTGGCTCGG